>OZ026620.1:93270062-93505062 GCA_964020975.1 Hermodice carunculata | reverse complement strand
GCTGTTTTCATGGCTATAACTCTGCTGCAATGTTGTCAAGCACTGCAGCACAGCTGGATTTGTCGACATCATTCTGTGAATTTTAATGCAGCATTTTCAGATGAAACTTGTGTAATAATATATTAAAACATGACTTGAGCATGTCAAAAAGCACTGATCAGCAGATACAAGACCTTAGACCCTAATGGTCCCTAGGTCTCCCATCTCGGGACATAATCCTTTCTCTCAAGATCGGCCCTATTTTAAGTCATAAATAAACTACATCAACATGACTGTTACTGACCACTTTTGGTCAAAATGTACCATATCACTGCAGTATAGCAAGAAAACTTGGCAAACTATGACAGTGAACGATGAAGAAGAGATATCTAACCCACATGTAGCTTGGGCAACTAGGCCTTGCATCATATATTTTTGGTGACTTGTCAAGCTACCTGTGCTTTTTGACCCCTTAATGACTTAGTTTGGGATTTCAATGTTCAACAAGATTCATAACACCAGACTTACACTGTGAAATGATTGGACAGTTGAAGGAAAGGAGGTACAGATCTACTCTGTCTAGGCATAGGTGAACAAAAATAAATAGTTTAGGCCCATACATATTTTATAGGTTTTTTTTCCCCATGTCAGATAGGCCTGTTTCACAAAGTCTACATAATGTCTGGTGGTGCAGTGATAATGGTTTGCCTCATGATCGTAAAACCTGCAGTCTATGTCTGTTACTCTTTTAGTCTACTAAATGCATGTGCATTGATTGCTCTTGCTTTGTGATCTGGCATTCACTTGTTCACCATCACAAAATCGGTTTAGTTTGTTATCTGTGCACATAATGGCATAAGCCTAGGCCTGGGTGATTCAAACTTGCTACAGTCTATATCTGCTCGACACTACCATTGATGCCTTGGATCAATGGGTCTGAGTGGTTTGTTTCCATTGTTGTCAATCTGTGCACCACTAACACCCTGTACCTGTGCCTGACAATATTCTGTGTTCAGAACATTAAGTACAGAGTGGCAGCTTTGCTAGTTGTGAGATCTGCAAGAAAATATACTGGGCCTCACAAGTACCATCCACCTGTTTTGACTACCTGTGTTTGAATTTGATATCATGGCACACGGTGCTGTCAGCGAGCTGGAAGACTTGTCTGCTGATTAATACAGTGGTCCCTGTCACCAGAGACCACCCCTACAGCGACAAAAATGTGGTCTTGTGAGACAGGTGGTCTTTCATGACAGGTATATTAACATGGGAAGTATAGGACTTGGGATTCTGAAAAGCGGTCTGTCATGAGAGGGTGGTCTCTCACGCCAGGGGTCTCTCATGACAGGGACAACTGTAGCACCGAAACAAGTCTTGGACTGGTTCCCCCTGACTCCCTTCTACATATGGGCTAATAAAGCCTAAAACTTTTGTCTAAATTTCAAATATCATTAGTAAGATTTGTTCCCTACACAAAATAAATTGTTTATCCAAGTAATAATTTAGAACTCTACAGTTTTTCAGTGAGTGGTATGGAATAGGACTTTGCTCTTTGATTATCACACTTGGCTGCATATTGGGAAGATAATTGGGCTTATTAAACATGCATAATGCTAAATTTGTGAGTTGAATGTAAACACATTTGCTATAGGCAACCACACTGAACACTTGGTATGCAAAGTACTGCAAACAGTTGGTCAACAGTTTTTTTATCATTATGCAGAGACAGGAGCCACAATTATTTCAACAGATTGCGCACAGTGGTGCCAAGACAGGGACATGTGAACTATTTGCTAAACAGCCGACTGCACTCAGGAATGTGTAAACATATATGTAAGCTGAAGCTTGCTTTATGAAGCCCCAGCACCATGGAATCATGGGCTTTGATTTTGTGCAGGATTTATCATAATTTAAAAAAAAAAGACAATTGAAGGCTTCTGCCCTAAGTTAACAGCTTTCCTCAGTTGGGGTCAAGCACCCAACCCACACAAATGAAAGCTGTTGACCATGTCTTTATTTATGGGGTAAGTGAACAGTTGCCAGAGAAGCAGTACACATTTGCAGAAATTATTGTTACACTAGAAATTAAAATCAATCATGTCTGTACATAACGTCTTACCCTTAAGGATGCATTACATATCAATGTCAAGCTCATTGGGTATGTGTGAAGCAGCAATAAAGAACACTACAGGTGCATTCACTTCAAAATGCTCAAATATACTTACCATATTAAAACCTTAGCTTTGTGACTTCTTGGCTGTAAGATAAAAGACAAAACTGCAATGAATTCAAACAAGACACGAGTCAAATATATTGGAAACTATTTGATGCGTATTTTATACTCACTATCACACACTTGATATGAAAAAAGTACCTTAGAAGTCCATGTACAAGATCATACACTTTACAACATCTAAAATACTTCATTTCAATTTCAAAATCTTGTAATTGATGTCTGAGACAGTGTAATTCTTGCACATTGAAATATATTTGTTCAACTGTCTTATCACATACAACAATCCACATAAAAATTACACATTTACATGTGCTTACTTTTTCTGTGGGCAGACATTTCCCCCCCCCCCCCAGCTACCAAGTGAAATTTAGAACATATGATATTTCATATTCCTGCATGTGTACACAAATTGAATTCACTCTATATCTTAAAATAATAATTTTTTCCATCACCTTATAGTTTGCTTTCCTGGCAACAGAAAAAAAGGTCTACCCTACTATCTCTAGTCTGCCTATGCTTTTTATTGTTTATGCAGCAAGTCTGACCTAACTGTTCAAAGTTAGAAAATCACAAACTAAAAATAAAACAAACAGGTTGTTCCATCCATCCATCCATACACTAACAGCCATAATCTGGATTATTGATGCCAGCTGAAGAGGTACATACACACACGCATACATGCACACACGGATGCAGGCACACACAAGCAAAAAAAAAAAAAAAAAATTTAGGATATTTCATCAACCACAAAAACATGTTACAATACCTACTCTCCAGATTGATAATGTAGTGATAGAATCTGTGGATGAATTCAATTTTCTTGGTTTGCAGATACATTTAACATGGAATAGCCATAAACAAAAAATTGCATCAAACATTTCTCAAACAATGGGTTTTGTGAATCGATTGAAAAATTATCTTTCATCACACATTCTGCAAATCACATATAATTCCTTTACTCATCCAAGACTTAATTATGGACTTTTACTAAGCGGGTATAAATTTTAAATACTTGTTAGACTTAAAAAAACAAAACAAAAACAAAAAATTCAAATTCTAAACCACAGTAATTATAATACTTATACTGATCCCATCTTTACATCTAAAAAATTACTGAAATTGGAAATTTATACATTACAAATGTTTAAATTTTAGTACAAATTACAAAATCATAGACTACCAGCCATTTTTATCGAATTCCAATCACACTAACTCTGCACGTCCATGATCATTGTACAAGAAGGAAACAACTCTCCGTCACCCTAGCACGCCATGCATATGCTAAAAATGCTTAAGACATGAAATTATCCACATTTTGAATAAAGCACCTGGAATAATCTAAAAGCAGGTACACACCCACAGATTTATTGGTTATTCTACGCTAAAAACCCCATTCATTCTAAACTATGATGATTTATATACTGTTCCTAATTGTTCTTTCTGCCCTCATAATCATTAATTGTTTATCCAGTTGATAGTTCTAAAGAATATGTGTGAATAGGATCACTTCTAGTTTTTCAGTTGTGTATGTATACACAGGGTGGCACACATATTAGCAGTCTATCACAGACCTCAATGTGTGTCACCCTGAGGCCTGACCTATTGATCTTTACCTAGACTAGTGTTAATACTTTGTTTACATTTGTCTTTTCATTTATTATTATATATTATAATATTATTATTCATATGTTTCACTTGATGATTACTGTATGTGCGCAATTTTGGTCAAATAAACATTCCTGAATCCTAAATCCTCATACACACACGTGGACCAAAACTGCACTGGTTATGCCTGGTTCAAATTCAATCAGTGATCTTCCAGGACCAAGTTCCATTAATTGACAAACGATTGAGATTTGACATATTTGTTAAATTCAAGGGAGTGAGGCAGCCAAATTAACAGACTGGCAGATGGATTGATAAGCTTTATTTTCCATCGGGTTATGACATGATAAATGTGACTCCTGAGCAATAATCAGAATACTCTTTGCCTTTGCCTTGGCTTTGGCTTTCATGCCCAGGACAGGGCCCAGGGGCCCATCACTGTTGTGCCTGTGGCAGAGTTTAATTGTGGTGAACCTTATGCCTGGGCTGTGGCCCTGGGAACGTAACAGTACAAGCTGATCAGATGCAAGATACTAAGATATGGTTTCCCCAGCCTCCTCCTCCTGTTGTTGATGTTGTCTTAGCCATCTGTCCAGTACCTGTACATACTACAGCAGTCGACCGCGGCAGACGAGCGAAGAGGCACCTAAATATTATTACCTATTTGATACCGTCCTATTATATGTTTAGTTATCTCGTAGATCAATAACACACAACATTTTTTGTTCACACGCCATACCTGTATCAATTTGGGTGTTTCTGGTTGTTCAGGAACCATGATGAAAGTTAACAATCTTTCGAAAATGACAGAACGAGCACGATGTTTATCCCGGAAGTTAAACTGCCGTTACCAGGGTGATGCCCATGCGTACTTTTATTTCCCACCAAAAGTGTCCAACCGCTGAAACTGATCCCTTGTACCCGAAACCGCTGGGCCCGCGGAAGATTATAGGAACAGGAAAGGTCAGAATTAGCTCTAAGGTGTGTATTCGCCCCAATACACAACTGAATACACAAACATTTGGAGGGCTGGAGCAGTGTATTCCCATTAGTTTGCATGTTAAAGCAACCTTGAGTGAACTAGTCACTCATGTAGCTGTGGTTATATGACTTTTGTGAGGTTATTTAGATTTACTGTCTGAAATTTGGTGTTGGCTGTTGCTATGTGCAGTAGTTTTCAAGTTATTAAATTGCAAATAACAATGTAAAGTAATGGAACGACACAACCCTAGTCCTCCACTGACTGCAGTGCCCTCTTTTAGGCAGTTCTTGAACCTTCTTTTCTTGCCCTTGCCTATTGCAATGGTTGATTTCACTGTGCAAAACAAGGACTCCAGATCTCGAAAGACAGAATTCTTTATTTCAGCATGCTATAGACGGGGTGCCATTCAGTTTCTTCGACGCAAATTTTATTCTTAACAAAGTGAATTAACAAGGTCACATTGGTGTTAACTTGGCAAAAATATAGTCATTGTCGATTGATTGATTTTATTCAGCACCAATTATGAAAATACAGTTCAATATAGAGGTCAAAAAAGAAACCATGACTGTCACATCTCATACAGGTACTAGAATAGCCCACAAAGCCCGAAGACTTATTTTCAGTGTTTTTTCCCTTTCTTTTTTCTTTTTTTCTTTTTTTAAATATAGTCATGGTGATACTGATAAAATGAAGTGAAAATATGGGATACAAAATATGCAAGATGATATAACTAAGAAAACATGAAATGAAGTGAAAACATATGGTATAGAATCTGTTAGATGATATAATAAAGAAAACATAAAACCTCTTAAATTCAGATCTCTCAAACTGTCATTGTGACAAGATTATAACTTATCACTGAATTTATACACAACTCACATTGGCCTATATACCGTTGTCATGAAGTTTAGGCATATAATGAACAGAGCGCGCAAAAATACTGTTGTCACGGCCTTTCCACGTTTCAATTTATCCACATCCAAGAGCAACGCACTCCTTTCTTTTCTTTACTCTGCACAATAAAGGCAACCATGTCCACATATCCTGTTCTGATGTCATTTCATTGCCCCCCCAACCCCCCCCCCCCATGACAAGAGATATGCCCCCTTTGCAAAAAAAAACACAAAAAAACCACAACCCCCCAACCGCCCCCCCCAAAAAACAATAAACAAAAACAAAAACAAAAACACACAAAAAACCCCAAACACCCCCCCCCCCCAAAACATGACTTTGCCATCTTTACCCTTACAGAAGGGATACATTCCTTACTCTTCCCTTGTTTGCTCTTCCCACTCATAAAAGGCATGTGCGTCCACAAACATGCCTTTTTATTATTCTGATTAATACGTTTTTGTGATAAGAAGAAAAACAACAAGTTTGCCATTATTCTGATCAATAATTTTACTGAAGTAATATCACATAAGACAGAAAATGCAGTTATGTATGAATAATCAGTGGTAGTAATGTTCTGGTCGGTTGAAAAACATGATTTGAATTTTCTCTGGTTCGCCTTTGTGTGACCGTTTTGGAGAAGATAAAATCCCGTGCCCTTGTTAAAGTACATGATTTTCTGCACGTTGGTGTCAACTTGGCCAAAATATAGGTATTTGTGACATGCAAGGTCGTAATTTGTCACTGAATTTATACACAACTCACATGTACGCCTGGATCAGTTTATAATTAAAAAAAAAAAAAAAAACTAAAATGGCAAAAATATCCCTTCATACTATTGTTTCCCCCATTTTTTATGTACACATTAAAGATGCAAGCCATTCCCTTCTCTCCCCAAACTTTCAATGCTCTGTATAATGAAGGCAATTATGCCATTTCATGATTTGCCACAATCTCTTTCCCTGTGATTGATACTTTCTCACATTTAAGATCGGTCTCTCCATATATACTAATTCCCTTGTGTACATTATGAAAATAAAGTCAATGGATATTTTTTTAAAGTGATACCTCCCTCCATTCCCCAATTATAAGATAAGAATGAAAATAAGCAGTGAATGTGAACTGTATTTTATGAATTATTAACAAAAAGTTAAAGTAGAGGACTTTCTAAACATCTTCCTTCACAAAATTACAATATTTTATGGCTTTTTCTTGTAATTTAAGGTTGGATGATTTACTCCAACAGACTTCAAAATGTGAAGATAAGTACATCATTAATATATACATGTATGTCTACAACCTAAAGCCAAGAATCACAAGAAAAACCTGCCACTGATTAAATAAGTTACACAGTTTGTCAGTGAAAATAAAATTGTATGGGCACCCTTTGGCGATAATATTCTCCAAATTTCAATCAGCAGACTTGAGAAGAAAGTGAAATGTGACAAAATGAACATAGGCCGCAGCAATGACTACACAGTTTTTTGTCAATATACCTGGAATAACCTTTTCATACAGAGGTGAACTCTCTTGCAAAAGTACAAGTTCAACAAGAAAAGTTCAGTTACATTTTTTCAATGAACTTGAGACATAGAAGTTGAAAGACTGTAATGTCTGTGATGCACTGAATGGGGAGCTCCGTAAGAGCAAAGAATTACAATAGAAATAATAACAAAAAATTACTGAACGAGAAAACCAGACATCTAAACTGCAGCGTATTAACAGTCAAAACATACTGCCCAAAACCAGTAAACCAAGCCCCCAAGAGAAAGAAAGCCATGATTTCAGGAAAGAGAACTGAACTCAAACAAACTAAAATAAATAGCAAAACTGACAAAGATCCAATCCCAGAGATTGCCAAAACAACCAAAGAAACCCAGAAAAACCACACACACACACACACACACACACACACACACACACACACACACACACACACACACACACACACACACACACACACACACACACACACACACACACACACACACACACACACACACACACACACACACACACACACACACACACACACCAATGCAAGAGAATTGTACAGTTCAAGACAGAATTAGAGATATTGAAAGACCACATCAAGGAAACAGCAGTGCAATTATGGACAGAAAAGGAAAAATGTGACAGTGCTTAGATTTCAACAATGGATCGAAGGTGGTTGCAATGTGACAATCCGAAATTATGTTGACTATACCTTGTAGAACCAGTGCCCTACAGAACATGTTTCATTCTAAGTTGATGTGTTTATCACCGCAGAATTTACTGGCAGGGCCAAACGACATGGTGGTACAACACAGGATTACACTGCTCATATAAATGTAAGACCATAAAGGATGTCATGAAGGATGTCACTTCATCTTATGCAGAGTGATCTTGTCGCAGCCCAGCAGATGTGCTGCAGACATCTCTTGAAAGACAAAATGACAAGCAGAATCAGAGGCAGGACAAGTGTAAATAATTGTATCAAAAAAATGTACAAGAAAAACTGGGAAAAACTGTAACAGAACTAAATTGTAACAGTCACCCTCTGGACAGCATTGCAATCAAGGCCAGCAGTACTCTGAAAGCAGCTGGTATCAAGAATAATACATGTATATGCTATGGTCCAGATGCTGCATCTGTAAACACAATTATAGGGATTAGCAAACTTATAATATGCACAAGCAAGGAAAGGGAGATCCGAAGGGATCCAAATCTTACCTAAAAAATTCAACTTACACTACTTTCCCCGTTGAGTGGGAAACTGGATTCACATCCTTTTTGAGCGGGCGAGCTACAACCTGCGTGAAGCAGAAAAACATTTAAATGGATACTTCAGATTACCTGTATTAAAAGACTTAAATAATGCTGCTATATGCGAACAGCTGCAGGCTTTGGCACTATTCAGCCAGACTTTAACAGGCACATTGTTTTTATACAGACAATGAAACTTACCAGCTGAGTAACAATCAAAACATAAGAAATGCCGTCAACAGACTCGGGACTGTACAAGACAACCCTGCTACTATTGCCGGGGGCATGGGGCAAGACATTTAGGTCTAATTCTATTTGGCTAAACGGCTTGCCAAACATGGAGGCACAAATGTCTTCGGCAATGACACCAAAGAGGACAGTCCAGTGGAGGCAAAACTTGAATCAATATTCATAAGCTCTTCCTGTATGACACTGGTATCAAGCCTAGCAGGTGGTTTTGTTGAGGTGTTAGACAACTGCATAGAAATTTATCGGCAGATTTCAAAGAGACTCAGGTTCAACGTTGCTGCGATGCACAACATGCATGCAGAACGCGCATAATGTGATTAACAGATCACTTGGCAAGGAGAGCTCCAAATACTTATTAATCGGCCTATTGATTTTATTGAGTCAAACGCAAAGGTAAAGCCAAGCAAAACAATTGACTGGCTTTCAGTTATAACCGGAAAACACAAGAGAACAATACTCACTTGCCTTTTTGCTTAAAAAAAGCCTGCAGCGTGACCAAAGAAAATAAAAGCACGTGCACTCAGAACACAAAATGAAATTCGCAAAAGGGTGAAAGCAAAGCATGCGAAGAAGTGAAGCGGCGAGAAGCAAAAGCAACCAAAGGTCAAGGATATTGAAAAAGCCTGCTCACCAGGGGAAAAAAACACACACACACACACAAAAAAAAAAAAAAAAAAAAAAACGAAAACAAAAAAAACACTAAACGAATTATATCATGAATATAAATATGAAAAATTTGTAATACGAGGCATGCATATTGCTTTCCCGCCACAACTGCATACCTGGTTGTCTTAGCTATGGGCCTCTGCCTGTGCGTGGAAGCGGGGTTTTAGTAAAATATTGGAAATTTGAAGATTTTTTTTTAGCATGGCAAATGGAAATTTGTTCTTGTAACCAATTTAGGATGGACGAAGTGAATACTAAGAAAAGACACTTACTTTGTGAGAAAGGTGTATCTAGCCCTGACTGTCACAGTGATATGCCCGTGTCTCCTCCGTGATTGACAGGAGCCCCCTGCTTTGTGGCGGGAATATATATGCATGTCTCGATCGTTACCATCTTCCAAGTGAACATGAAAGTGAATCAGGAGACTATGCTATCGCTTGTTCTAAAATAAATACGCTCTGTGCACGTTGGGATCTGATGATCCATGCATGAAAGGTGACATGCAGCAAATAAAAAAAAAAAATGAATATTTTGATCAACAGCAATTAGTGTGATATTCCTTTGTGAAAATTATGACAAATTTGAAATTTGACCAAGATGTGACGGATTTGATGCGCGATAAAGCAGGCTTGCAAAAAATTGCTCAGTGAAAAAAAAACAAAACAAACAACAACAACAACAACAACAAAAGAAAAAAATTATTCTTATGAATGTATTCTTGTATTCACAGACAGCTGAGTGACTCGTGTTAAAAAATAGCAGCATTAACAAGCAATGAATCTCACATATTAGTGAATGTTTGAACATGTGAAGAAAACGTGATCTGTGTGAAGCAGTGAATGGCAAATTTGTGATAAGCCTAGGTGATCAGTGATGAAAAATAACAGTATGCAGAGATAGTGATTCCTGGTGTATTAGTGATACCAGGGCACTTTTGACAGCGGTATGAAAGACTGTTGCCTGACAAGAAAAAAAATACGTGTTATAATTCAGTTTCTGTGAGAAGCATTTTTCACCATACTTAAGGTTGCATGTGTCTGGCATGCTCATCGTCATTATATAAAAGATCAGTCAATGAGGTAGCTGTATCTGCATGTTTAACACGAAACAAGAATTCTATTGTGTGCTTGATTGCATCAAACTGGACATTGTATATGGAACGAATCTTGGATTCATGGTATTAACCAAGATCAGAAACGATCGCCTCACCACATCAAATCTAACTTTGGTGAAATCTTTTCAGATAACCATGCAACTTATCAAAATGATAAATCTAGGCCTGCACAAGAAGCAGGTGTCTTTGATTTGGTGCAAAAAAAAAGCCTCCTATCCGTTGACCAAATACTGTTAAAAACAAATGGTGAACCCGAATGGGCAAAAATCAAACTACAAAATAAAAAGGACCTAGTGATAGGTGACGTGCTAAAAAAAAAAATCTCTCAAGTTTATAACATCCACAGGTACATCCCCTAAATACATGTACGTCACTCCGATGATTTACAGTAAGAATTCTGAGATTATGTTTCTTTGGAAGGTGGTAAGCACCAGAGTCGTTCAATGTGAACGTTCATGCTGAAGATGTCGACTTATGGCTTGTTCTGGTAGATGGCCACAGCAGACTACTGAGTCTTGATTAAAGACTGAAATTGGTAGAAGTTGGAATAGACTCAGAAGTGATGATTAGATGTAAACAATAAATGGTGCATAGAAATTATGGCATTCCAGTTCATAACTACGACAGGTAATAGTTCAGAAAAACATTGGCCATGAATCACAGATTCCAACTCAACAATGGGAGCAATGTAAATTACAGCACAAGACAGAAATTCAAGAATTACCAAAACATCAGCATTCAGCTTCCGGCACCAACGTGTAGAAAAAAATTCACTCCTGACTTGAGACAGGCAGTTACTCATAAAAGGCGGCTGGTGGTTTTAAACCACTTCTCTCAACCTTTGAAATATTTTTTTCATTAACTGAAAAATTCAGTTTTCCCCTCAACACATATAGGCCTGACCACTGAAAACTCAAAATTTATCAATTGTACCAAAGACAGAAAGAGACTGGGTTGGCCTGCCACTTCTTGGTTATCCTGATTTGTCAGGCCGCTACGTTGACAGGAAAAGAAAGTTGGCCTACATCGTTTTCATATCTATGAGTCTAAAACATTGCAAAAGCAACGTTTTAACTCCATTATAACTATGAGTCTGAGAACACTGCCCACAGCACAACATATAGTCAATTGAGTATTTATCAAATAGTTCAGAAAAACATTACCCATTTTCATAAATTCCAACCCACCAATGAGAGCAACGTTAATTACAGCAAAAGACAGAGATTCCAGAATTATCTAAACATCAACATTCATCTTCCAAGACCAATGTGTGGAAAAAATTTCACTCCTGATTTGAGAGGGCAGTCACTCATAAAAGGCAATTGATTTTTTTAATTCGGTCCTCTCGAACTGCCCAAAAGTCATTTGGCCAAAATAGAGAGCCTCAATAAGGACTCCTATGTGTTTAAAAGAAAAGTAGTGTAGAGCACAATAAGCAGTGTGCAGGTTATGATAATGCTTCAAGAGGCTTTTAATAATTTTTCAGAGCGACAGTTTTTAGGCTAAATGAGCTGTCAAGGAGAAGATAATAAATGGCTTTGGTATATCACATGGACAGAAGTTGAAAAAATTTGCAGATTCTTCCTAGCATGGCTGGAAGATGGATGGGATGGGGGTGGGAAGGCAGGCACGACGAGCTGCATCAGCTTGCCAATGACAGCAATGACAAAAAGAGAGGCCAAGGAAAGATGACGTAGGCAGGCTAAAGATATAAGGGCACAGAAAACTTGGGCATCAAAGGCGTTGGATGCCATGGTTGGCAACAGAGAACAAAAGGGTTTCAAACAACCAGACAATTTCGACCATTAATTCCAGAATCGAGGGTTCCAGTATCAGGAGGAGATCCGGTTTGTATATTTCCACTGAGGTGTGGCGGCATTACAAGAATAAGAGCATGAGAAGATGAGTAAACATTTTGAAAAAAAATGCCAAGAATGGATCACTCAAAGCAGAAATATTATTCGAAAATACTATCAATTATAATGGCAATTTTTGTAAGCAAGTTCCAAATAAAGTCTCAAGTTGCAGCCCATACGATACAGTACAGAATGTACAAGCCTGGGAAAATATAAGTGCCAGTGTTTATATTCTGCATTAAAAAACAAATCAAGGTTACAGGTTGCCTTTGTATGAGATTCCAAAACAAGTTGCTTTAAAGAATTAATCAGAGCATTAATGGATCCAGAAGTTGTTTTGCAAAAATAGACAAATTTGATCAAAGTGTGCTTGTGACTGAAATATTTTATGACCTACATTGGTTTTTCCTCTTATGGTGGCCTTTGATAAACCAGGCAAAAAGAAGCTTGTTTTGGATTCCAGACAGATAAATCCTCTTTTTGTACAAGTTCCAAGTTTAGGTTGGAGAATTGTGATGTGGCAGACATACGTTTATGCAAGGAGATTATGCTTTTACCATTGATCTTATACATCACCATATTATCATATTGGAATTGATTAAGTTCACCAGGTGTTTTTTTTGGGGGGGGGGAAGGGGGTGTGATTTGCAAACAAAAAGAATAGGTGCTATATTTTTAATGTACGTCGTTTTGGGGTCAGTACAGTAGCTCTCATAGTCACTAAAATTACTACGTACAAATGCACTGGAGGAGCAAAGGTTGCGAGGTGTTTTTGACGATGGTATTTGGGGAACTGGTAATTTGTCAGAAACAAAATCAATGCAACAGGATTTATTTTTCTTTTGTGGAAAAAATGCTGGGAATCCAAACAAGAAGTTACGAGGTGTGGTTGTAAATGGGATTTACAAAAAAGGCATTTTAAGTATTTCGAAGGAAAGAATGGACAGACTTCAGAGTTCCCTTGATAAAATTCTCAATCAGGTTCTACAAGGGAGCTGTCAAAGCTAGAGTGCTTGCTTCTTTGGCAGGTAAGATAAATTCAACGTACACAGCTATGGATACAATTCTTCATTTTCAATTGAGGTCTATGTTCAATTGTTTGAAAATGAAAACCAGTTGGAATAGCCCAGTGGAGTAGAGCAAAGAGGTTTTTGATGAACTTATTTTCTGGAAGGAAAACAGTACAGTTTTCAATGGTCTTTTGTCACAGGTCAAGGAGCACAAAATACCTGCAAGTTTTTCAATGATGCATTTCAGAAAGGATGCTGTGGGTATAATTTAAACAAAAAAAGGGAGTGAAGTGATAGTCATTTGGCCTAATGATTTTAAATTTAAACACATTTATTTCAAACTGGATTGCCCAATAGTACAAATAGTGTTCTAATCGAGGGGTTCTCCAAAGAGTAATGAGGAATCATTGAAAAATTATTTGTAGTGAGAACTGGAAGCTTTCCATAGAATATTTAATTCATGCTTGAAAGGTCTAGGATGACAAATCATAAAGTGGTATACTGATCACAAAAATGTCTAAAAGATCATGGATATCGGTAATAAAACCCCCAGATTACACATGATTGCTCTACATATAAAGTCACAATGTTTGAATGTGCATACTGAAATTCATACAATGTGGGTACCTCAGAATGTCAATGTGGATGCAGACGTTTTAGGTCTTTGTAAAGACACGGCTGATTGGCATTTTACAGGTGGAGTTTTTACAGATTTAGACAAACAGTGGGAAGCTTTGTCACTCATGACAATAACAAATGTGTGAGAATTAGTTCTAGATGGCGGTTTTGTTGGTACTGAGGCAGTGGGCACATTTGAGCAAAACCGGTTAAATGAATATAATTGGTTGGTACCTCTTTAGAGTTTTTTGTCAGTCTTTTCTATGTTGAAAGTCGACAAAGCCAAGGGCAAGGGTACAATTGTTGTTCCTCTGTATGGTATTCAATGTCTTTGTGGCTGCTATTAGCATCAGACATCAGTCTTTATTCTCCTTTTACAAGTGGAAGAAAGATTTTAGGGAGAGATTGTGATAAACCAAGAAGAGGTAAAACTAGCATTTTCGGTATGCATCGAATATCACTGTGCCATTTTTATATTAAAGTTTCATTTACTTAACTACTCATTGACGAATATGCATGTCAGGCATATGTCTCCTTTACGTTTGCCATTCAAAATGTTCAAAAGAAAGTAAAGTTGGCCTCCATAGAAGCTGGACTGGTATTGGAGAATGCTACCAAGTAGATAATCAAAAGTTGATCCATTTATCATATGATGTCCAGAAGTGACGATACATCACCAAATTGTATTCCTATTTCCAGAAATGGTAACAATTTGTTATAGACAAAGGAATTTTTGGGTGTTCTGCTGATCCAATACATATTGCTTTGTCTTTGACACGTTTGTTCGACTCTGGATTTTAGTACCATGCTTAAATAAAATGTGCAATTAAATAGTTTCATGCTGATCTGATGAAAAAATTATTTATTGTTTCTTTGCTTCGAGCAGCCAAGAGACATTCTCAGAATTGCACTGGAAAGAAAGAGGTGATTGCTGTCAAAAATTTAAAACATTTCTTTTACAGGGAATAAAAGTTTTAGCTTTATAAGAGTGAGAGAGTGCTTTGTCAGTACATGAAGGCTAGTTGCAGGTGAGCTGAAAATTGGTTTACATTCTCTGTGCATTTTTGGGGCCACAGCGACTGCAAATAGTAATAAGAATGAAATGTGTTGGAATGGCATGGGTGTGAAAAGTCTGGAAAAGATGGTTATTGAGCATATTCATTAGAGCTTACATTGTCAGTTATCAAAACTAATGCATAAGCTTGAATTTCTGAATGGCCCCTTCCTGATGTGAAACCAGGGCTCCGTGTAAGCCAACTTGTCATCTTTGCTCAAGATTTGAATGTATTTGTTAAGTGCATCATAAAGGTATTGGCATGAGTCATTCGTTCCCCATGTGGCGACCTCATCTGCTCTACTGAAGCCCCTTCTTCTGTTATAACTTCTTTGAATTTTTTATGATGAGATCCAATTTGTTGAATATCTTTATTTCCTTTCTTCTCCCTGTCCTCTTTCACATAGGACAGCCCCTTCTCAGTAGCGTTTCAATGATGTATTGACTTTTGCCCAGTGGCTAAATCATTATGCTAATCTACAGTTACATATGCTTTACCATTGGCACCTTTTTCAGT
This sequence comes from Hermodice carunculata, assembly GCA_964020975.1. Taxonomy (NCBI): domain Eukaryota; kingdom Metazoa; phylum Annelida; class Polychaeta; order Eunicida; family Amphinomidae; genus Hermodice; species Hermodice carunculata. The sequence goes on along the minus strand of OZ026620.1, from coordinate 93,489,540 downwards.
TGGCCGTTCTGGATTTTCTAAAACGCCTACAGGTCCCCGATCATCTACATGGGAGCTTACCTCCTTTGTGATAGACATAGTTCGTTTATGTAAATGTAGGGTTGCAATTTGAATGAAATGTCGAAAGTTCTGTTTTTCTAGTCTCCAGCGTTAATTCACCTGACCACTACAGCTTGCCCATCATTGACTCCTTAGAGCCCACTGATGCACTCTATCGCAATACTAGATTATACAATGTCTAAATGACTTTTCTATGAGATCACTTTAATGGTGTACAGTAAAAGGGACGAGGAAGAGGTAGAGATTAAGAAACTGGTAGACTCTCCAAGAGTCTAGTTTGTGAGACAAAATGGTGTTTCTTTATTCTTGAGTGTAAAACCCTACATCTAATGCTGACATGAGGAATGTGCTGCCTGACCTGACACCTAGTAGGAGACTGGGGAATTGGAGTTCTACATCGTATAAATATAATAAAGCTTGCCTATCAACACATAATGGCTGTTACAGGTATATTGATCTGTATCCATGTATATCTTAACTTTAGCAATCTCTAGTCATTGTATAATACCAGTAGTACGTGATTTACAGATCTATATACATGAACATTTCATTCTTATTATTCTCTTGGCATTGCATAATGTAGTATAAGGCATACAGCTGATCTGTGCCCTATTTTTTATAAATATTTTGAGTTTGTGTAATGCATTATAATATATCCATTGTTGTTAGCAATCCATGTTATTTATTTTATGTACTTAAATTCTGAAGAAGTAGAACAATGCATTCACTGCAAAAGGCAATAAGAGCATTGGGCATGTCCGTCCAATTGTACTTTATATGTATCTTTATATCAAATCCTTCTCCTGCTGGAAGGTTTCACCTGCACAGATGTTTTGATATCCAAATCTCTAACAAAGTAATAAGAGGTATGCATATTAACTTGGGACCCTGTGCTGCCACCTAGACTGCAGCAAGGAATTTGACAGCAACTTGAGAAAGCAAAAAGCTTAAGAGAAATCATTCACTAAGTTTTAAAACATAAGAGGCGCTAAACGTATTTAGAAAATTTAATTTGTTTGGTAGGAAATGTGTTGTTTGTGGATGGTTAAGTAACGTAACTTGTAAAGTGCCCTGGTCATGGCAGAGGCATAATTCTCTTGCCTAGCAACTGAGGGGACCAAAGCAGGTCGGCAGTTAAGGTTTTTCATAGTTCTTGATACAAACAATTGTTTCGAATCATTATATCACTTGCAAGTGCCACTTTGGTTCTGCTCATGTCCAGACTTGTTGAAACCGTGACTACCCTTGTTTTTTATCTGTATTGGTTGAAAAATGAAGATGTCTTTTCTGTGTAACATAAGTTTTTCCACATGACTATGTCAGGATTCAGTTATTTAACCCATGACTCTCCATAGTGGTATGCAGCATTGAACAGTAAAGATAGGCTATTCAGACCTTTCAGTCAAGACGTGCTCTATGTAAATGTATTTTTCATCATTCCTTTGAAAACGATATATTTATTTTCTACTGTTTTCTGTCTATACTTACCCTTACTCCAAAACATATTTCATGGCATGTGACAAGTCTATTCTGTGCAAGATCTTTATGACATTATTTGATATCTACCCCAATCCCAAACCTGACACTGTAATTACATAACAACAGAACCAATCAAATAATAATTTCTCATTCAAACATTGTAAGTTAAAAAAATTCTGGAAAAATCAATGAATAACACATTTATTCCCTGTCTCAAGATATGGACATAATTACCCTTTCTGAAACGTGGTGAAATGATTATTTCCAACCCATTTCTGCAAAGACTGTTTCAGGGCCGAGGCATAGCTATATACGTTTGTAATTATTTATCTTGCTCAAAGTGTGATCTTTCAAGATCTTGAAAGGCCTTCCTGTGAATGTTTATGGGTAGCAATTCCCACGCACCAGGAGTCCATTTTGATTGGGAACTGCTATTGCCTTACTGGCCAACCTGCTGAAATATGCAAATTATTTCTTCACTCTTTGTCCAAATCCCTCTCTTCAGCCATAGAATGTAACCAGCTCACATTGATTATGACAGGTGATCTCAAAAACAGGTGTACAGAATTGGACTCGAAACACACCAGCAGTGAAATTTGGCCTGTCCCTATTCAACCTTGTATCACAAAACAATCTTTTTCAATTTATCAACGTACCTACAAGGACAAATGAGTGTACAAACAGTCTACTGGACCAATCATAAGATTCCTCCAGCTTCCTCCTGGACAGGTGAGTCCCAGTACCTTCATCTAACTCTGACGTACCATTTGACTTTTTTGTTCTCTATTGCTTTGTTATCCTGCAAACCATTCATTCAAAGTGTATCAGATTTCACCAGAGTTGGTCAGAGGTAGATTACCTTTGATGTGTCATCTTTTCAACTTTAAATAGCTGTATATAAGGAACAACACAAAACGTTAAAGATTTGAGACATGCGTTTTGGATTTATAAAATGTCCGTCATCACTAAACCCACTGCTAACTTGCCACATACCCTTATGTAAATTGTATCGGATTTCAAAAACCCCAAATTTTGTTGACCTTAACACGTCTCTGTTGGAAATACCATGGGAAATCGGTCAACACAATTTTGATTGAGTAGATGATTCTGTATCGTATAGGTCCGATCTTTTCCTGGACACAGCCAAACAGTATCCTTTTCAAGGAGGTCATTATGAAGGCCAAAGATCAACGCTGGATAAACTCAGTAATAACAAAATGCATAAGACCAAAGAAGCAAGTGGGAAAGGATTCAAGAGCATATCTTGCACACAGCTTCCTCTGACTTATGAACACCACTTAAAGCTTGATAGGTACAATCACTTTAAAAAACCATTGGAACTCGGTTTGTATTTGAGTCTTTTTGTCTAGAACCACTTACTACTGGTCATTTCCCTATTCCGCTGTCAGAACTCTTTACTTTCCATAAGCTAACCAGTCACTGCCTAACCCGTATACATGTACATTTATAAGTACTATTGTCCATATTGCGGACGTTCTCCTGTAGAATTTTGACATAGGCGGTCTTCAGCAAGTAACTACTCAGAACACGTATCGAAACCTATACGCATATGTCTGTCTGAGTTGTGGCTCCTTGTCTGAGCTAAATATTCAGCAAAGACAACCCACATTATAATGAATAAATATGAAAGTGGCAAATGATAAATTAGCTAAATATGTGAAGTTTTGCTTATAAATGCAGAGCTTCATTATGAATGAAGAATACTTGTCAATCCAAACAAAATTACTAAATTTGTATAATACAAGTTCAGATAAGAACAATTTGACTTACCCCTCAACCATTGTGTACCCTTTCTAGCTGGATAGCTTATCCCAGTTAAACTACCTGCCAGTGTATGACTGAAGTAGAAACAAACCGGAACATTATATTGAGTGGCAGTGTTTGTAAAATAAACAGTTGCAGCTTCGCACCTGTACAAACCGAGGGGAATCCTGACAAGTACTGCAACAATGGACATCCTGTATCAGAAATATAAAACAAACCCCATGATGAAACCTACTCCTCACTTTGAAAGTCTCCAACAATAAAGCTCTATTTCACTGCCAACCATGAGTCAATGTTTCACCATAATGGGTCAGATTTGTGCCATTTGAGTAGATACTCTCAAATCTGAGTAAAGTTTTTATCCAAACAGTCATTAGCCTGATTAGTATTCAAGTCAAGATAATGCAATTAAAATATAATTTTTTTGACCAGATATCAAGTATGATTAAGCTAGGAAAGTAAAATATTCAATTTCATTTTGTTTGCTAAATTTAGGTCTGAATTTGATGCGGCAGATATTAACCCCAAACGTTGGTGGAGCCTGTCGAAATCTGTAATAGACTCCAAAATTTACCAGTGCATTCCACCAATTTTTGAAGATGGCAAAGTGCTACATTTGGGTGGCAAATGGGTTGACAGACACTTGCCAACTGACGAAAGAGTTTCATACATTTCCTATTCTATAAAATGCACGTTGCTTTACCCCCTTCTGTCTTTCGACCCTTGTTTCTTTAACTAATACAAACACTGCTGGGTGTCCCCTACATCATGCTGCTAACAAACGTCAAATACACTTGATGGAATTTAAAATAAAACACTTTGGAAATTCTTTTCTTCTCGATGCCATTTATTTATGCAATAATCTCCCATCAGGCATAAAGAATTCCATCTCTCTCCATATGTTTGAAGCTAAGCTGAATGGTACTCTTATCTGTGGATAAAACACCATAGTATTATTCTCAGTGTAAGCGGCTGGCATATGCCACAATTAGATGCATTTTGGCCACTCACGTCTTAACTTTGACCTCTCTAAAGTGAACAGTTATGCTTCTCCATCATGTACCTGCTCTTATCCAATCAAAGATTTGAGCACGATTTCTCCCATTTTGTCCCACCTATGCTAAAATATCCTCTTAACTGGTGGTGAAATCTTTCAAAATGCTTCAAATTAACAAATCTTTTAAGCTGTTTCGTCATTTGTTAATGAAACGGCGCAGTTCAATTGTTGAATAGACTGATTTCTACGCCAATATATGTCTGGCTCTATGCTTATTTATGGACTTGTCACCCCTTTTTTCTCCATACTTTTCCCGTTCATATATAGCTGTATGTCCTGTGCTTATGTATACTGTCAGGTGATACAGTTTGATATAAGCATGTTGAAACGAAAGTAAGGTCGTCTTCAAGCTTTTGCAATTTTCTTTAAATATAATATTAAGGTAGCATTTAAGTTGTACAAATCGCTCAAATGTTACCTGAATTATGTGACAAGGCCAGGTCTGAAAATATTCACATTACGTTTGCTAAGTTTGTATTAGGTGTGCGCATAAAGACCACCAACACGGTACTACGAGCAGAACTTCGGGAGCTTCTCTGCCTTCAGAGATCTCTTATATGTTAAAGTGAAATACGAGATGTACTTAGTCAATAGTGATCATGATTCTCTGTAGTATAAGTGTTTCTTACAAAATTTATGACATGTGTACTTTATGGCAAACTAGCTAGCTAAATATGAAAAAAGAATTGATGCTGACCATAGGCCTCAAAGAAACCTAGAAAAACTTCCGTAGAAGAACACAAAAAGTCGTAGTTTATTTCAAAAAAAAAAGAAGACATTTACTGTTCTGGTAAGTTTGTTAATATATATTTAAGAATAAATTTGAAATGGAGAACTTTTAAAAACTCGGAAAACCAGTGCAAAAGCGAAATCAATTTTTTGAAATTCAGAATGTGTTCTCATGCAAATCAAATTAAGACTTCCAGGTACACAAGACCAATAATCTCTTTTGACCAAAAGACTTGCAAAGTGTGCAACTCGGACACCATTGTGGACTGAGGTTATTATGTGATATATTACCATGGACATGAGTTTATACCCCCGGTAGGCTACTAAATTTCATCACTTGAATTTCATGAATCAACAAGACAACTTTAAAATCATAATGTTATTTGGGATGGCTGGCTGCAAGACCTTTTCATTTATGAATGCTATTTTGAATAGGTCATCCTTAATGGGCAATCCCTAAATCTCATGAAACAGTAACTGTCACTTGGAGCACTAATGCTGTGCTTGTAGATGTAGAGTTCATTCATTTTTATAATACATATTATCTTGTGAGTATACAATGCTATGTTGTATTGGGTCATGTCAACAGGTCTCTACATGTATGTTTGTATGTATGCCCACGCTGTGCTGTGCCTTTTAGCTATGTTAAGTATGGTGTAAATCTTAGCTAATAGGATTCTGCTGTTGATGAAATGGAAGTGCTGCAGGACATTTGACTTTGTGGGGGCTAATTAAAAGATGTCGGCGGGTTCCTGTTTGTGCGCCACTGCACCACCGTTTCCACGTTTCCAGTGAGTGTATTGTGGGTGGAATTTCTATTCTATTGTATTTCGGGGGTAAGGGCAAAATTGTTTCTTTCGCTCACACACGTCTGTATACATTAATTATAGTCCCGAAGTCTCAACGTTATATATTGTCAGATATATTTGAAGGTACTAGTCTCAAAAATTTAAATATCTTGCATCACTGTTCATATACTTTGACAACTTCTCTTGTAGTATTACTTATTTCTCTGTCCCTTCACCATGATGAGAGCTTATTCACGTATCTTTATGTGTATGTCCTGTTGCATTGTAGCATCATCTAACATCATACTGATCACAATATGCAGGGTTCATAATATATTTCCATTGTGCAGAAGGTATACATATTATGCAGGCCATACATATACACATGCATACATTTTCTCATATACATACATCTTTTACATATTATAATGCACGACTGGATGTGAAAAGTGAAATAATTCACTGTTTTGCAGAAGATGATTCCCAGCTGTTTAGAATGAATTAGTAATAAACCAAGGGACTCATGACCCTTTTCCCACTTTGAATTGGGATACCTTCTAGTACAAGTTACATCGCGTGGATTGGTAGTCTTTTGGAAAACATTTATCACTCATAAAGCCAATATATGTTCAGTCGTATCACAACAAAAGGATAATCTACATCCAGTCTTGAAGTCTAGATTCTTGGGATGGTTTTGGATCTGACGCACAAAGCCAGTTCATACACCAGTTTTACAAAGTGTCACTTGCTAGCAACTGTTCTGTGGACCAAATCATATTGTGCTGCTGTATATGAATCGCTATAAATTACATTATTTTCTCCAAACTAACAGATAGAAAATCTTGATCTGCATATTTCCCTGCTTCCCTACTGACGCAGTCACATAGTCACAGTGGCAAAGAATTTGCCACTGTGACCATGTTTTGTATGTATTTTGCACGATTATGAGGTGTTCCCGTGGAGCCCAGCAACTTGTATTCCATTGACCAATATAAGTTATCCACAGTGCACAGTGCACAGTGTTACAAGTGTCAGTTGATATACTATTCCAAAAATAATGAATAAAGATAAGAGTATGAAAAATTAACTAAAGTGTCTATTTTAAAGGCTTTGAAAGTGGATTGTAGGCTGTTTATCTTAAGAGCTTTGAAGGCCAACAGTAGTGTGTTTTAAGCTGAATGACAAGTCAGAAACACACACACACACACACACACACACACACACACACACACACACAAGGGGCAGGCCTACCATGTCTCTTTGTCTTTGGCACAAGTGATAAATTTTACATTTTAAGTGGTTATGCCTTTATGTTTTAGAAAACGGTAAAGTTTGTAGTTAATAAATTATTTCAAAGGTTGAGAGGACCAGTTTAAAGTCACCAGTTGCCTTTAATGGGTGACTGCCTGTCTCAAGTCAGATGTGAAATTTGTTTTGCTGAATGTTGATGTTTTGGTAATACAAGAATCTTTGCCTTTTGCTGTATCTAACTTTGCTGTTGTTGTTGGGTTGGAATTAATGAATGTGGGTAAGGTTTTTCTGCACTATTTCAATCATTCATCAAAGAGGAATTATTTCATGTTATGTTAGAATGAATGAAGGGTTTTGTCTAGTATGTCATCCATTTCCCATATTGGCAGCTGCTGGTGGACCTTATATTTCTGTTCAGCATTCAAGCTGTCAGAGCTAGGCACCACCCTTTGTAAAGAATCCAATAACACGCTTCTTTCTTTTGCTTACATATCACATCCAAACAGTACGTGATATTCATTTTCAACTTAAGATGGACAGCTAAGGCAAAGCATGCTATAACCTGGTTTGCTGTAAGGTCCATAGTGCCCACTTTCTATCGTAATGGTTGCTATGCTATAATGGAACCTAGCAAGTGTCCACCTGTGCACAGAAAGCCAGGACACACGATATTTTAATTTTCAATGTTGAACACGCTGTATGTCTTTGTTCCACATATAGGACCTATACATATGTATGTCTTTGTTCAACATATAGGACCTATACATAGCATGGCATCTGCATGGTTGAGTGCCTCCTGTGCCACTTTTGTGTATTATGTCACCATATCGGGCCCTCTTGATGTTGCATCAAACCAAACTTCAATGGATTTGTCGAGTATGGTCATTGGGGGATTTCAGATGAGTATTATTGGAGAAGACTTGGTCTTGATCAGAACAGTTCTTCAATTCAAGAACAATTCCCCATCAAACGGCCATGTAGAATTCTATACTTGTTGTTCTTGTGATCGAAGGACCACTTTTGTGCATGTTTATGCAATTTAGTGTCTTCCATACATGATGTTCTGCAACAAGAGATTTCATTATATTGAGCTATTGATGACACTCAGATGTTGACCAATCAATTGCACGCATATGGAGTGCCGAACGTTTTGTTCATGGAAATCTAAAGATATACGAGTCTGTCAACAGAATCGTTAAGTTCCTCAATTTCGTGCACGAAATCACAAAACCTATTTCAGTACTGTCCACAAAATTATTAAAAAAACCCACGGAATTTATCAATTTTGTCCACAGAATTGGTAAAAAGTGATGTTTTGAACCCTAGCGTACCAAGTGTACCAGCTTAGATTTTCGTACCATATCTGGGATTCTTCGACGTTATCAGAAACTAACAAATCTCGCACACAAGTCTATATTTAAATTTTGACCACTTGGGGCGCTAACAATTCGAAAAGGACAATAGGTCTGATAAACAAAAAAACAAAAAAAAAAAAAAAAAAAAAAAAACAAAAAAAAAAACAACACCCCCCCCCAAAAAAATGAAAAAAGGACAAGAAGAACAGCCAATATTCACAATTTTATTCAATATTGGCCAGTCTGTAATGTAACGCTGACAGTTTCCTGTCGCACGGTCAATCCACAGTTTGCAGATCTAGAATTGTTGCGATGGTACATAGCCTATAAAACGCGGATGCGGATGCAGACCCCAACTGCGGAACCTGGATAGGCCCTATCTTCCATACCGTCCCGAACTGAATATATATATTATATAGTGATCTGAATGTACAAGCTTTATTTTTTGTCATCATGAAGCACAATGTGGTGCTTGAAAAAAATGAAATGATTGGATGTTTAAGTTGTTTTTATTGTATGAAACAAGAGTTCTTGCATTTGTGTGTGCCCGCTTCCCAATTCCAATAGACAGTGCAGCTTGGCACTCCGTGTTGACATCAACATGTCATATGAAATACTTCAAAAATATGTAATTATCACAAAGTGGAAGGCAATGGTAGTAATTTACTGGTATTGGCAAATATGTTTTGTCATAAAAAGACAAACGCAGGTGAGTTTTACCTGTAATGACCCCCTGCAGAGAGTGGCCCATCCTGTCATAATATACACCCAATTGTATTTGGCTCATATGTGACCAACAAATATGCTAGTTCCTCTTGACACCACTTGTGTGCCTAGAAAATGTGAAAAAATAATGAAAGATGTCATTTCGTTTAGAAATACAGGCATATACAGGCAGACTCAAAAGCCTGTGTATTGGGGTATAGGTCTTGGACCAGTAACCTAGGCCTAATGTATTTACATGTTAAAATAGCGACATTCACTGGCTTATTTCTCCGATCTGAAACGTAAAACCACAACTTGCTTTGCATTCTACTTCAAGTTTTTACCGGTAGCAGCAAGTTAAACCCAAGAAAATGGGGGGGGGGGGGGGGGGGTCATGTGATTAGATTTTTTTTACAGGTGCATTTGTGTACCTTACTTCCATGATTGACCGTTCCGCGCCAAATATGTCTCCAAAAATACACAAAGTTATCAAATGATTTAAAATATTTCTAGAGTAGCAATGCCTTTCTAAAACTCTCAGTTGATAAGTATTTTCCTATCCGAACTGATGATGGGACTCAATTTGGGATGCTCTGCTCCTGTGATATTAACATCCAAGAGACACAGCAACAGTATTCAGTACTCGATCAAAAGTTGTGGATCAGTTGACCCGACCTTGAGGCGTTACTGGTCCAAGACCTATAGGCCTAGTTTACACATGGCACTATATTCCTTGAAGTATAATTTATAGGCCTAAGCCAGCAAAATTTCAGCTTAAAATAGGCCTATGCTTATTTATCCAGATATTTAAAGTTCCGCAGATGCTAGCTTGTGTCTGTATGCCCTTGTGGATTCCCGTAACGCGTACACCTGCGCTCACCATTGCATTATATTACAATTCGGTCCAAAGTTTAACATAAGGGAGATAGGAGTTTTCCTGCGCGTCATTCTTTCATGAAGTTGATGAACACAAAGTCATGAACTGCAACGGCGAATCATATTGCGCACTGATATATCCATTGACGCGGCATTAATTTTGTCAACATGACATGACCGAACAACCACGTTGCCGGCAATGTGTGTCTCGAACCGGTTATTTGGCGTTAACTTTCAACTTGTGGCTCCGGCCCTGCCATTATTTCGGTCGCTTTCATCTGAAGACCCTTTTATTTATTTGGGCTAATACAGCCTATGTCAAAATTCTACAAAAGAACGTGTGCAATATGGACAATAGTACTTCCTCATAGGTGAGACAGTGACAAGTTAGCTTAAATGGACTGCAGAACAGGGTGTAGTGACTACTAGGCCCTGTTCCGCAGTACTACTAGGAAGTGGTTCTGCACAAAAAGACACAAATTCAAATCTGCTGCTGAAGTCGTGCCTCATGCTGCCTTGAAATTAATAAATGGTTGTCTGTATCAAATCAAACGATGTCAGGCGGCACTTTATAGAATTGCATATTTAACATTGTCACCGGTAACCGCAGACTGCATGTTGCAATGCTGGAGCCTGGAGCTGCATCACCGCTATCAAGGTAGCGAGATACAAATCACCCGAAATTTCGGACAAAAAATGTTTTTTTTTTATCTTTGTATGGATGAGTGCCCTTTTTTCAAATTCTCCCGTTCTCCCACTTAGAGTATGTTTTCTCCCGCCCTGATAAAAAAAATAGATGAGGTAAAAAAAAAAAATCACGAAAATACACCATTTTAACTCCTTTTTCCCCAAAAAATTTCTCAGGCGGGGGCGTTGCACACCCATCCCCCAGCACAGTCCCTGGGCTCCGTCACATCTCCAGTTTCAATAGTGCTCCAGGAGGGAATTTCCGAGAATCTCCAGTTTGTATGAAGCTGTGGGTTGGAGTCTCTGGTCACATGACCGGTCGTGGCAATTAAAAACAGCTCGTTTAAAAATGGCCACCGCTGTGTCCGCTCCAGCGATGACGCTGATGCATTAGCGCCGTGGTTCCCAAACCATATGGTCATACATTTTATGCATTAGGTCGCTCTTGTTACATGTAATTTGTTTTTTTTTTCTTTATGCTATCGTGAGTTTTTAACGTTTAATCCGAAGAAAAGTGTTGAAGACAGGCCGTACAGTCAACCGAGATCATGACATGACTGCACGTCCTAGGCCTAATCCTACTTCTAAAGGCATTGCTGTTTCCACGCCGCCTTCATCACCGACGTGCACGTGGCAGCGATTGTTTTTTCACCCAAAGAAACTAATAGTTCTAATCAGATTGAATAATTCACGCACAAGTTCTCCTTACATTTAAATTCAACGGGAAAATTAAAGCCTTTGCCTAAATTGTATTTTAGAAGTTCTTACGAGCTCAGAGCCCGCACTTGCGACTTGGTCATTGCATTGGTGGTTTTATCTTAGCACGTTTGTCAGGAGTTGTATCGCTAAACTAGCACAATCAGTCAATAAAATGGCATACTTGTCACAAGTGTGTTGTATACATTAAAAATATTATTAGCCAAGAGCGCGAGGGTCTGAGATAAAAGACATGCTCTTCTTCATGGTTTGTTTATTCAACAATTACAATCAGTATTGTCCCGATTTTTTTCCCTACATATAGTACAGAGCTAGAAAATCCAAAAATGTATACTTTTACTATGTTCATGTGAACAGCTTAAAAGTTACGGGGCCGTTGTCCATGCTGATTTGCACCACATTTGTATCTCGCTACGTTAATTCTTGGCACATGCGCCACTTCAGTGACCTACTTTTTCCACTTTGCATATAGCGATGCTTTTTTCACCCTTTAATGTTAATTGTTAACAATAAGTTTCTCATTCTATGCTTATTTAAATCGAGAAACAAAGAATCGATTGAATAAAAGGATTCTGTGAAGAACTATATATGTTATGTGTAAGTGTGTTTGATTACCATTAGACGTCATCAAAAAGCTGCAAATATGTCATACTGTTGTGTTGAGGCTTAGGCTACGCTGAGCCAGAATGACGCCAAAAGCCCCATCAGTCTTTTCGTTCATGTTGATCGAAATGTGGGCGTCCAATGCTTATATTTACATTTATCTGAATAAATACCAGTTTAAAATCTGCCAAAAAATTATTAAAATCTTACTAAATTCACTCACAACAACTTCGTTGTTGTGGGACTAAACATGTTAGACAGAACAACAATAACAAATGATGACGTCTAACTTGTCATATAGTTTGATTTCAGTTCAAGGATGATCAGTATATGTATTTCTAATGCAGATATCTACATTTTCCAGTCTAATTCAGATACCTGAATCAGAAATACAGATATCTGAAGTAGAAATACAGTTTTATACAGGCAAACAGCTTCTTCTTCTTCTTCTTCTTCTTCTTCTTCTTCTTCTTCTTCTTCTTCTTCTTCTTCTTCTTCTTCTTCTTCTTCTTCTTCTTCTTCTTCTTCTTCTTCTTCTTCTTCTTCTTCTTCTTCTTCTTCTTCTTCTTCTTCTTCTTCTTCTTCTTCTTCTTCTTCTTCTTCTTCTTCTTCTTCTTCTTCTTCTTCTTCTTCTTCTTCTTCTTCTTCTTCTTCTTCTTCTTCTTCTTCTTCTTCTTCTTCTTCTTCTTCTTCTTCTTCTTCTTCTTCTTCTTCTTCTTCTTCTTCTTCTTCTTCTTCTTCTTCTTCTTCTTCTTCTTCTGCTTCTGCTTCTGCTTCTGCTTCTGCTTCCCGTGAGAAAACAAAAACAAAAACAAAAACAAAAAAAAAATAATAAATAAAATTAAAAAAAAAAATAAAAAAAAAACCTTCGACCCGCATGCTGATGAGAAACAGGACTTTTTTTTGGCCTTAGCCCCAGCTAGGTCAGCCAGGGCACACCCGAAATTGATCATACATATATTCGATCACCCTTGAACTGAAATCAAACTATATGACAGTTGGTGCCCTGGACAGCCTGGGGTCAGGGTACATATATGTTTGTGTTCCGTAGGCTATATATATATATATATATAAAAATATATATATATATATATATATATATATATATATATATATATATATATATATATATATATATATATATATATATACCTGGGCAATATGGAGTAAGTTTTATGGTGACCAATTTGCCACATAGTCGTTGGAGGGCGTCTTGAGTTATTGAAGTGAAAGACTCAAGTCACCTCGCTACAGATCTTTCACTGTAGAGCATGTCCTGGAAGTGTCGCGGCTACCACTGTCGTTGGTAAACATATGCTGAGGGAGGGAAAACACATGTCTACAGACGTCTACAGTACCAAAGTCTGTTGTCCAGATCCTTGGCCACTGGGCCTCGGGTTACCTTACAGTGTTACACAAAGGTTCTGTCTGGTAAGCTGAGAGAAGCACAACCCCAAACAATACTTCATATCAAGTTCAGGGCATGTCCATTCACGGAGACAAACTGTCAACTTTGCATCATCCCTACATTCTCATCATCATTATCTTGACATGATTTGACGGAAGTTGCACTTTTTTACTCTAAACATAAATTATACTATTAGTATGTCCACAACCAACTACCTGTAAACCATCAGAAAATCCCCTTTGTTTGGAATCAAGAACATAAGCATGATACTTGGCAAAACATCGATCTCTTGCTAATAGATGTACGTATAACCATGCATAGTGTGCCCCCCCCCTCTCCCCCCCCCCCCAAAAAAAAACAAGTTGAAGATTTGATGTAAATTTTAGCAAATTTAGTTTCTGGACCCCTATTTGTGCAAGCCTCCTTCAAGCGCTGCTTTATACACATCTTAGTTAAATACCATAAAGTTGATATATAATTTCGAGAAAAAATAAGAAAATAAATAAATAAAAAAAAAAGGGATTAGTTTGATCTTGTAGGCCCGAAATGACACAATGGGTGTACAGAGGGCGCATCGGGATCCATCATTAACTATATGGCAACATATGCTACATGTGGCAACACAAACAGAGATATCTGTATTTGTAATACAGATATCTGAATTAGAAATACAGATATGTACATTAGACTGGAAATAGAGATATCTGAATTAGAAATACAGATATCTGTATTTGGCAGTCAAATACAGATATCTGTATAAGAATTAACGACATCTGTATTAGAAATACAGATATCTGTATATAAATGTAGATATCTGTATATTAATGCAGATATCTCCATTTAAAAATACAGATATCTCTATTTGTGAATATTTGCAGCTTTGGCTTGCCATACAACACTCAACAGCCCCTACAGTCATTTCATCCATGTGCTTCAAAATGCGGGAGTTCAATTCTAACACATTCAGTGATTACTGCCATAAGCCCACTCAGGCAGCGGCCCCCTTGCCATCGGGGAAAGGCTTCAGTCGATCAACATGAGTTTCCTTTGACTGTCAAAACAGTTTCTAATATAAATATAAGCTACAATCTGGTAGTTTCTAAAGTTGCTAAGAAGTCAATTTGTTTGTTTTTCCGACAGCTACCTTGACTAATATTTCGTCATTCTATTCTTCTCCTAGCGTTTAAACCTCTGCCTTGTGTTTTTTCGCCAACACGCTCCTCATTTTTATTCTTCATTTCAGCTTTGTACCATTCGAAGTTTCTGAAGGGGAAAACGACCGGAAAAACGGACTTATCACTAGTAATAATTCTTTATACGCTGTCACCTAGTGTAGGTTCACTACGGCATTGATCACTTAAAGTTGCTAAAAGTGGCCTATATACCTACTTCTATATCTAAACCTTAAATATATAGGCCTAGGTCTATATTTTCTGTGTTTTTTCTTTAAATGTTCCCCCATTTTTACCTTCATTGAACTTGAGGGGAAGGATAGCCTACTAAGTTATAATTTTCGTGCTGGCATACTGGCACCTCTCGACATTGTAATAAAAAATAGTAAAACCAGTCAAGTGGAGGAGACAAGTCAGCAGACTGGCCTTGTTCCCGCGGCGGATCACTCCGAGTGCTTGCACGAGGAGTGATCCGCCGCGGGAACGAGGCCAGTCTGCTTACGAGTCTCCTCCACGCGGCTGGTTTTACTTTCATCCAGTAATTATAGCTGTAATTTTTTTTCATCGTTAAATACAAAAAAAGACAATTAAAAACTGTTTCAACATTTATTTCATCAAACAAGGCTTTGCATAGCTTTGCGTATGAATAACTGTAACGCAGGATCCAGTAATTGGGTCATTTGAAAACTACATGCTTGACGTGCACCAACTACAAGAATTTAGAAGGAAAGTAGTTCTCAGTGACCTTTGCACTGTGGTGATATGGACAGGGTTATCACCCAGTCTGTATCTTCCTCCTTTTCTGGATGATACAGCTGTAATTACTGGATAAACACGAATAAACAACAGTCTGTAAAGGATATTAGTTTAGGGTCAAAATCACATAGGCCTATATAGATATTACCACTGGGCAAATTTTGTTTGTGGAAATAGTGTTGAACGCAATTTGTGGAAATTTGTGAATATTTAAATACGACACATGAAGTTTTTGTATTGAAAAGAGTCGATAAATTGTAATGTTAACGGCCTAACGTTATGCGATCCCATCATGGTCATTTTCATCGTCCCAGTTTTTTGAAACCAATAGCAACGTATGCGACATTTTTGTGAAAGTATGATGAATGTAAACCCTAGGCGTCGCGTCCTACGCTTTCTATAATGTGTAAACTTGTCCGGAGTTTCCTTTGTACTTAAAGTCGTAGAGTAAAATGGAGGCAATGAATTTTTGGTACAGACAGTCTTATGTCATTTTCATTTTTTTTTATGATGGCCAAGGATGGCGGACAGGCAAACATCTTAAGGGATTACACCCAGTACTTTTTTTATTACCAATCCTCCATCCTCTGCCTGAAACAGTATAGGCCTACTGACTTACTAAAGAAATTCACAGGTCTGAGCTACATCGACACGTTCCTATATTCGTAGAACTCTTGGGAGAAACTTGTCTTTTGGCAGAGATTCGCCTTTTTGATTCTGAATTTTATATCGCTGGAGGAAAAGGCCTGCTTCGCAGACAAAGGAGAAAAAAATTTAAACAAACAAACGCAGAAATGGGCTTTTCAGCAAATTTTGCAACTGCCAGTGTCAGGTTTTAAGCCTACCTAACGCTGGGCTAGACCTTCATTTAGAAAAGAAACCGTGCTGACAGTCATATAAATCCTGTTAACGACCAATTAAAGCCATCGCAAGTTCGACGATGGTTAGTGGGTCGCATGGACTGACCCCGTGTTTCAGGTCACTGAAGTCAATGCATGGTGACTATCATGTAGGGCCATGTAGGCCTATTGGACTCCAGAAACAAGCTTGGATTTGCGGAACTTCAAATATTTCGATAAATAAGCATATTTAAGACATGAAATTTGGCTGGTTTATAAGTTATAATTCAAGGAATATATAGGGCCTATAAAGGCTATATAGGCCTAGTGTCATGTGTAAACTATACAGTTCGGGATCCCCTTTTGGCATGGACTCCGCGGCTTTAGTTTGTAGGCCTTCCGTCACGACGGCACCTGACTTATTGCGAGACGTGGAGACCGATGCTCACTACAAGTCATTATATTTACATTTAACATCAATTTCTATTGACATAAGATTAAGTATTATCATTGATAGTTGATTTAAAATCGTTTTTAGCTTGTTAATTTACAAAAAATCGCCTTTTTGTTTACTAGTGGGAGGAGCCAAGTAGGCGGGGCTACTACATCAGCCATCAGTTGTCAAGGCAACTCCTGGAACACAAAACTAGGAAAAAAATAGTTCCGAATAACACAACAACTTTATTTCAATAAAGCTTGCAAAACCGGTAAAAGAAAACATTTAGGCAAGTTTTGACGAGTAAATATGCAATTCTTGATCATATGATACTGTCTTCCCATTATGGTTAGGCCCATGAATCAAACGTTTGGGCAGTACTTTCAGCGGAAGCTTAAATAACGGCAAAGTGCGTTAAGAGGCCACACGGAATTCAGTTGAGCTACATTGACGGAGGAGTAGCGTGGCCATGTTAAAATTAAAAATGCAGTTATTGAAAGTGGAGTTGCCACCAATGAATCCTGTGTGTACAGATCGTGATTCGCGTTGTTGTGAAACAGAGATAATGGGAGTATCAGAGGAAGAACTGGTGGTTGAAGTTGGGCATACGCTGGCAGAGGAAGAATATGCACAGGTTGTTGACACGGCCTGGATTTCACCGGCACGTGGTCGTGAAGAAGCTGAACAGGCTGAAAGGAGTGCTCGGGCCTGACCTTGATCACCACTTGCCATCAAGGAGAGGGTTGAACTGAATGCCCGTTTCTGTGTATTCGAACACGACCTGCTGTATGAACGCAGAGAGGCTTCACTTCTGTGTCCTGACATATACATAATATGACGCGCCTGGAATCCACTGTCATTGAGACATTGTATAGCCGTTGCTCTAACTTCTAAGACTAAGGCAATGTGCAGTGTAGACCCGTCTATCTTGTTGTGAGCCCAGCTTGTTTGCAAATTTCTGGCAGAAAGTTAGAAAATGTGCGCTTGGTGAGCTGTTTGGAAGTGTACCATGTACCACGGGTGTGCCAGTCAATGGATGAGTTTTTATCGTAAGGATTACCAGTTATGTGGTTGAAAAGGTAAGTTGCATTTTTGTCAGTTTTATTAATCAGCAACTTCAACATTTTTACGGGACACAAGGGTGAATCGCGCTGGACATACATTCTCTTGTCAGCGGGGGCTTCGTCGCCGTTCAAGCCGCCTTGAAAGTTTTTTTGCTGAGTTTCGTGAGTGAGCGTAACATACTCCTCCCCATTTTCATCTGCTTTGAACTGAAATGAGTCAATACGGAGCTGGTGGTGGAACTCCAAGCCTCTGGTCACGAAATGTACTGATAAATTGTACCACACGCATTGACGTAGTACTGCAGTGCAGGATTATTTTCTGAATCCTGAAGATAAGCAGCATTTTTTTTTTAGATCATCGTCAGATATGATTTGTTTGTGTGCTGTGGGTCTAGATGTACCCGATTTCATACGATTTTTCAAAAATCCATCTAGAATGGTGTTAGCAGACTTGAATTCCTTGTCATTTACTATATCAATGTCCCTGCCTATATCGCTGAGGTGCCTGTTAACTGCTGCCCTGATGTTTTTCAAGCTGTTTTTGTGGTATTCTGCGGCTTGCTCAGCCGGCATGGATTTTTTCCTTTTGACGGAGTCTTGTGGCTTGATTTCACAATAAAATCTTTCAAGTTTTTGTGCTAGTGCAGATGGTGATATGGTGGCGGTGTCTACTAGGTTGTTGTCTGCTGCCATACTCCAATCTACAAAGGAGGAAACAGGAAAAGATTTTTTATTTTTTATTTTGAAATAGGGGCCTAGAAAAGTCGTTTGTGTAGCAGTCAAAATGATTGGTTGTTTGCAAAATTATAACGGCAACAATCTTTCTAATTTTGACTGACGAGTGTGTTTTTCTACACAGATTGACGATAACATCAAGCCCACAAATATTACAGATGATAATTGATATTCTGGGACAAGTACTGGGGACTGAGGACGGTTGATGCTCAGTCAATTTATTTGAGAAATTTTATTATTGTATTAATTGGAACCAGTCAGTAGGCCAAACTCAGTTAAGAATTGCCCTAGTATAAGAGAAGGCGTTGGATTTGGAAAGCCCACCTTGCAATATTTTCAGGCCCCATGCTGTGTTCTTTTTAGTCGATTTTGACTGGTGACTGTCTTTATAATTCTTCAGTTGTTCTTCAGTCACTGTTCTGAACCTGCTAGCACTACGGGAAGGGCTACTTGTGGCAGTGGTTGGCTCGCAGGGAGTCTCGGGTGGTGGGAGATCTAGGGCCGCTTCTGCCAGTTGTTGGTCGATTTGTTGCATCTCATGTCTGTTGCTTGTTGAAGATGCCACCTCCACAAGTTGATCCAAGTTGATAGTACTCAACCAATTATCATCATCGCTGTCAAACAATTCATCTATATAATCAGGAATGTCAATTTCAAAATTTCCATATTCTGTTCCGTCCATCGTGTCCATTTTTGCTGATCGTAGCAGACGACTTAAGTTCTTATTGGAAGGGGGGCGGGGGCTCATGGCACATTCTCTTAATTATTTTTTCCCCTTGTTATAATCACGGAAAATGTTAAGTTGGTGTATTCACTGTAAATTTGCTTATCTTCATGTATGCTTTTAAATAAATTTGTGTAGGTTTTATATTTTGTAATTTGTGTACATTTCAGTCACATGCCAATGTTGTCAATATTAGTTTGGATTTTGTCCGTCATGAGGCGCTAACAATTGGGAAGTGAAAATAGCCCCAGGCCAAGCATGAGGATATTATTGCGCAGCACGTTGGTTGCACGAGATGCTCTAGTGTAACCATTGCCTCATGAACTACACTACCGTTCCTATTCGTTCAATGCTAACAAAAATAACAAATGTAAATATTTAAGAATTAAACTTCCTCTCTAGTGTAATTACGGGCGCATGGTTGCAGTTTGTGTGACAGGCATTTCTGATGACGCGCGGTAGCGCGTCATCAAAGAAATGCCTGTCACACAAACTGCAACCATGCGCCCGTAATTACACTAGAGAGGAAGTTTAATGCTTATATTTACATTTAACATCAATTTCTATTGACATAAGAGTAAGTATTATCATTGATAGTTGATTTAAAATCGTTTTTAGCTTGTTAATTTACAAAAAATCGCCTTTTTGTTTACTAGTGGGAGGAGCCAAGTAGGCGGGGCTACTACATCAGCCATCAGTTGTCAAGGCAACTCCTGGAACACAAAACTAGGAAAAAATAGTTCCGAATAACACAACAACTTTATTTCAATAAAGCTTGCAAAACCGGTAAAAGAAAACATTTAGGCAAGTTTTGACGAGTAGATATGCAATTCTTGATCATCTGATACCGTCTTCCCATTATGCTTAGGCCTATGAATCAAACGCTTCGGAGGCGCTAACAATTGGGAAGTGAAAATAGTCCCAGGCCAAGCATGAGGATATTATTGCGCAGCACGTTGGTTGCACGAGATGCTCTAGTGTAACCATTGGCTCATGAACTACACTACCGTTCCTATTCTTTCAATGCTAACAAAAATAACAAATGTAACTATTGAAATACAAACGATCACGAGCAGTATTTCTGGCTAGAACGAAACGATTCTGACGCGGGAACCACGGGGCGCGTGGCGGCGAGTGGTTTCTACATGTCAGAATTATTGAGTTCCAACCAAAAACACTTATGAATGATTGTTTGTATTTATCCTATGATATTACGTTGGATATTTTGCCAAAATATGCCCTATTGCATTTTCGAAAAAAAATCCGTTGATCACGGAACAGCATTAGGCGCAGATGAATATCATCTTCTGTACTACAGTGTTATGACGTTGCGTTCAAACAGCTGATGTACGAGTTCGCAAACCACATGGCAAGACAACAAACAAGGCAACAAGAAGTTGATGCTGGTTTTATTTTGACACAAAGCAACTTGTGAGTTAAGGACTTCAATAAGAAACAAGAGAAAGTTTTGAACGTTCACGGAGTAAACAAAATATCGGCGGAGTCCACCAAAGTCAACATAACAGTTAGGCCAACATGTGCCTGCATGGGTTTAACGGTTTCAATGGGGAGTCCCGGGCACTGCGGACATACCGATATGAGCATGAACCGTTGCATTGCCAGTGGTGTTTGCCCCGTGAACATTCCAGACAAAACACCTGCATCAATGTCATCGATCTATTCTGAGAATAAGTTATTGTTTCTTGATCAACTGACGGCAAAACATCAACACAACTATATAGGCCTATAGAACTCGGAGTGGTTAAAAATTTAATGCGGCGCATAGGTTCCAAAATATGGCAATTGTAACGAAATGAACGGAAGTCACAAAAAACGACCATGTTAGCGATTTTGTGGCTTTATACGATTTTGTATTTTCATTTGCGATTCTGTGCACACAATCCATTAGGTATAATTCTGTCTGTCATTCCTTCAAATTTTGTGCGCGAAACTGGATAAATCTGATTGGATTTTGTGAAGCGAATACCGTTTCCATCGACAAAATCGATAAGATAATTTTGATTTTGTGATAATAATTTCGACAAAATTGAAAGATTACTTGATTATCGTGGAAAAAATAACAAACATACACACAAAAGTGAAAACCTCATTCCATTTTGTGGACGAAATTCATAGACAAAATTACCCGAGTCGTTATAATGGTCGTTAATCTGTCAAATCAAATCCCCCGAGTTGTTTGTCTGTTTGCACGCCTGATCACCCAAGCGCGAACAACGAGGGGGATTTGGTTTTGATGATGATGATGATGATGATGATGATGATGATGATGATGATGATGATGATGATGATGATGATGATGATGATGATGATGATGATGATGATGATGATGATGATGATGATGATGATGATGATGATAATAATAATAATAATAATAATAAATTTTTGGTTGTGTATTGAAGCTGAAACACATGTCTCTGTCTTTGTCTTTTCCTCTCACTGGCACTGGACGATATTGATACTTGTTTGTTATTACTGAGTAGTTGTCTGAAAAAGGAAACTCGTACCTTCAGCTTATGTAGGCCCATGAACAGTTGTGCAACCACCGTATTTGTTTGTGGGTCTTGTTCTTCATTTTCATGGCGGTGATCGACATGACCAGCTGGTTGAAAAACACCTCTGCATTGTACCTGCAAAAAGCACACAAATTGTTTACTGAGGACTCTTGATAATGGATCACCACAAAAGTTTGCAAAAAACACATACATGTATCGAAATACACCTGAAACCACATTCCCATTACCGGTCAGCATTGCCATTACTACCTCAGATCTCCGTCTTGATTCGTACTCGTAGGTATAGGTTCCAACGGCCGCAGTTTACGTGACACTTACTCATGCAGTTCAACAAGCCTGCATGAAATGTATGACTTTGTAGCATTAAAACACCAAATACTTTACATTCAGTTGCCCGGTCCGTCGGCAAAGGGTTTCCGAGTGCACGGAGGTGCCGAGTGATAATAGGGGTTTCCATGGTTATTTGTATTGCGCCATCGAAAAAGTTCAGATCTGAACGAAAGTCTGGTGCCTGCAAGGTTTTTTTTTTTTTTGGTCAAATTATTTATGATAAAATTTCACACAGAAAAGTTACAATGTATAGCCATTTTGCCGATAAATAGGTATTAGTCAATTCAAACCTTGCCTCAACGTAATCGCAAGACTAACTTGCCGCTTACGAAGTTACGATCAGAAGCCAAAGTCACTCACCCAGCAACACTCATTTCTTCTGTGACCCTTGCTTTGCTAGTAACAACATCCTCTCCATCATAATTAACGGCCTTATGGGTGCTTCGCTTATCTTTTTCAGCTTTCCCCATGTTGTATTGCCCGTGAATTGTTGTGCGTTTGTAGTACTTGCTGTGATGTTGATACCGACATGTTGGTCTTCTCCTGTTCACTCAAATTCAGCGGGTTTGACCTGATTACGTCACGGTGCTAAGTCTGATTGACAAGGCTATTTGCATACCATAACAAACATCGATCCGCGTGGGTGAAGGGTTGAAACTTAGAACATTTTTGAGCTCAAATTTCGCATAAAAGTAGACGTTTTTTAAACTCGATTTTTGGTCACATTACAGATGACAGCCTAATCTTCCGAATTCTAAAAAAAAAAAAATTTGGCAGGAGTGATGTTTGCAGTCCAAATTAGGTTTACCGACGCTACCTTAACGACGAGGGTTATTTTCTATGTAGGCCCTATCCCTGCGGTCAATTAAGAAAGAAGAGAAGACAATTTATGTCACTTGTACCATTTTATTTCACTACATTTCATCGGAATTTGCCACAATTATGCCGCGTGTATGAATATAAAATTTAAACAACAAAGAAAAGCGGTGGATTTTTATGAACGGCCGTCGCTTCAGTCCGAATTCTCGATGAAAAATCTTTCTTTTTTTTCTATTAATTGTATATGGAATTAATTTGGTGGAGAGGAGAATTGGAAGGTGATGTTACCTTGGAATCTTGTGCCAGGAAACATTCCAAAGTATGCACCCTTGGAGCTCAGTCAATAGACTGAGGACAGTCAAATTGGCACCATCACTGACGGCAGCATTGCCGTTGCGAGCATTGCCCGTAGAAACGGGGCGATGGCTGCCTGCTCCGCCAGCTGGGACAAACGATGAATACAAAATCTGGGGAGTGTTTTGGACAGATGTTATAGGTCTCTGAAGAGAAGAATTTCCCTTGGGATATGGTCAACAATATCACATAGGCCATATCCCATGGGTTTTCAATGTAATATTGTACAATGTAAGGGATAAATAGACAAAATTACCTTATATAAATTATATATAAATATATATGAAACGGAATTTGAAACTTTTTGCTAATGAAGCGGAATTCCTCCTTTTTTGAAACGGAAAATCATTGGCCCTACATGGAGCTCAACTGACTGTTGGCCGTCAGATTGGCCCCATCACTGACGGCAGCACAGCCAGCATTGCCCGCAGGATAGGGGCGATGGCTCCCTGCCACGCCAGCTTAAAAAAAACGATGAAGACAGAGTCTGGAGAGTGTTTTGGACAGATGCTATAGAGGTCATTGAAAAGAAGAATTTCCCTGCAGAAGGCTGCACGTGGCGTGCTGTTGATTTCGGCTTGCTGTTTCATTGTTCATTGTTCACGGACTGCGCATTTTTGTGCGCGCTCAGCTATTGGATAATGGTTGGCGGGACACTTGGATGTAAAAGTCGACTGCCCATCGTGCGTCTTACAGAGTGGTTGTTTTTCTGCCAATCATCAGTCCTGCATTTTTGGCCCTAGTTTGCATCACAGAATCAAGTTTATTCTTTCCCATTGGCTGGGATTTATACCACGGACCATCAGTTTTCGGCCGTGATTGATGGCAAGGTAATAAGGCGAGTTTAGATATACCAAATATGGAATTGATTCCTTCCATTTTTGGAAAACCATATCTCTGATTGTACAAATATGGTAAAAAGTAGTCCCACCCATGGGATTAGGTCAACAATATCAAAGGCCGAGGCCATATCCCATGGGTTCTCAATGTAATATGGTACAAAGTAGGAGAAAAAAAAACTAGGCGCACATGAATAAAACAACAGGCTTTTATTCATGAATTGTGTGAAGCTTACTGGATTTCGGGATTTTCTTTCCAAATTTCGTCCACAGAATCGTATAAGTGTTACAATTTCGTGAAAAATTGTTACATTCTGCGAATTGTTTACTAGAATTTCGTGGACAAAACTAATGAATTGATTGGAAATTTTGTTGACAGAATTGATACCGATTTTCTAAAGAATTCTAAGTTTATTCCATTTCGTGGACAAAATCGGGAGACTTGCAGGATTTTGTGAAAAAAAATGGTAGGCTTTCACAATTTTATGGACAATGGTAGCTTTAATCCATTTCGTGGACGTAATTGATAACGTAATTGATAAACTTACTCAATTTCGTGGACGTAATTGAAAGACACGGATTTCTTGCACAAAATTGATAAACGTATGGATTCTGTGTACAAAATTGATATACTTAACAATTCTGTGGACGGAATTGTTCGAGTTAACTGATTTTGTCGAAATGAATTAAAATAATCACAAAATTAATGTTAAATTTTACACCCCATTCAGGCACACATGTATTTATTACTAACACCCAGCAAGAAACAACATGCTCTGTCATGCACAGCTTTGATACAAGAAAACTCTGACGGTCCCTTGATTGAAGATCCGTTGGTAATTATCGGTAGACCTGGAGACTTGCATAAGTGTCTGAAAACTCTACATGGCATGCCCCCTTAGGCTTTGGATTCAGTTTACAGTCGGCCTAAAGCTGTATGAGCTGATTTGGTACTTCCTGGGCCATTAATGACTAGTCAAGAAACTTCTGTTGGCCTTAGTCCTATATATTATCATATCTAAGTGAGATACCCCCGTATGAGACAACGCGTTACTGGTACAATGAAAACCATACATCCAATCTTGATGGGTTACTGAAATGTATCATCTGAGTATTATAACCATTGATTTTCATTTTCCATTTAGTAAACCATGCATCCAAAATGTCAAAAGAAGCCTGTAAATCAGGGTCGTTTTCGGCAAGAAAAACAGTGCCATTTTCAAATAGAAGGATCATCAGAGACTCATTTCCTATCTGGTATTCAGTGCCCTGTGAAATAATGTTCTTACCTGTGGGGGAGAAAAACCATCCATGAGACTGTGACAAATTATCATTAACGGGCGTGTCGACATGCTACTCAATATATTACCTCAATGAAACTTATGCCGAGAGATGAACACTTTTTCCACTTAAATTATACATCATACATTTTTACAGTGAAGTTATTTGACATCTGGAAAGGTTTATCACTGTATCTTGCCACAGGTGACAAGTGTCAATTTAGAGAATTTCAAGTTTAAACACTTCCTTCAAGTTAACTTCCCTACCGTAAGACAGACATTTCTCAGGCTCCTGGTGATTGTATTGTCAGGGACGTTCAACTTTATATGACACTAAAAGATGCAATATTTACTGAAAAGTAACAAAAGATTTAGTTTTCTACCAAAGTATATTTACAAATTCGCAATCAGAATTAAATAAAACCTGATATTCGGGCAGATATGTGCTGCACAAGGAAACAGAAGTTCTGTCTGACAGAAAGCAGAATTTGGTGCATGAAGGTTTCAGGGCATGTTGATCAGAAAGGTACCAAGCCCCGGTAGGGAATTGAGTAAAAAACAAGAGGGCTGTGTGAACAGCCCATGCTCAGCTGATCTTGACATTCATCACACTTGCAGCTCTCTGAAGTTGGGAAAGGATCAAGGTCACCCATGTTCTGAGTAAGTCTGACCTTTATAGAAGAACACTAACATGGGCAACATCAAGGTTCAAGTAGTTCTCAAGTTATAATGAAGAGTAAAATTCATGTATGTTGCACTGTGACCCCAGAAACGAGGTCAAGGTCATTCATGTACTGTCTAAGCATGACCTTCATACAAAAACATTAACATGTGCAGCATCACTGTACTAACTCAAAACAGATCTCAAGTTATCAAGTAAACAGTAAATTTCGTGTCAGTTGTCCTGTGAATTAGCATTAGAATGCCCATTGACTTACATAGTAATCAATAGGAAAGCTGCATTGACCCATAAGTACCCGAATTGAAAATCCTTAAAAAGCAGGAATCCAAAGCAGTGCCACCTAGTAAACAACTTTGTCTGACCCTTCCACAAGAACATATCCATCACATTTCAGCCTAATCAGAGTGACAGTTCTGAGAACAAGTGAAAAATAGCAAAACCATACAAAAATTCATAAAAAAATAAGAAAAAAATTGCAGCACCAGCTGGTGAACAAATTGGGAACTATGTGTCCCTCGGAGTGTCTATGTACGATATCAAAGCATTTGGGTGAGCGGTTTCAGAGGAGAAGAGTTTTTAAGGTTTGCCCCCCCCCCAAAAAAAAAATCATTAAAAATCCAAAAATCAATAGAGCGTAACCATTTGAACAAACCTGATAGAGATCTACCCAAGGCACATCCCCACCAAGTTTGAAGTAAATCTGGCCAAAATTATATAAGTTATAACCATTACAAGATATTCCCATGTTAAACTGTCCTATTAAAACTTTTATAAAGATTTCTAAAAATAAATCATAAAAAACTCCAAAATTCATTGGAACATGACCATTTGAACAAAACTGGTAGACACCTACCCAAGGTACATCCCCACAAAGTTTGAAGTAAATCTGGATGGCGGTTTTGGAGAAGTCGAAAATGTAAATGAGCAATAGAATGACCATTGACGTACGTGGTAATCAATAGGAAAGATGCATTTACCGAAAAGGAGCCGAATTGAAAAAAATCGTTAAACATCAGGAACCCTCAGCATTCCCACATAGTGAACGACATCCACTAGTAACTTGTTTCGGCGTTAGTGGGTGCATTTCGGCGTTTCAGGTTGGTTCCAGGCGTTACACAGCGTTTGCCAGCGTGAGACGGCGTTTGCCGGCGTTACAAACGCTGGGAAACGCCAAAATCCAATTAAGCCTTTTGGGGCTGGGCGTTCGTCGGCCTTTGCCAGCGTTAGTCGGCGTTTGCCAGCGTTTGGCACCCTTTCAACGCCAGTAAACGCTGTGAAACGCTGACTAACGCCGGGTACCGCTGGCAAACGCTCTGTAGTCCTCTCAACTAGCAAACTCAATGGGATACATGTAAAATTTGAATTCAGTTGAACTGAGATGAGAAGGATCCACGGAAATTTGTGTCTTGTACTTCTACTAATCATTAATATACTTCTATTTTTTATACTCATGGGCAATACAACATAATTATCTTTAATATTATGATGATGATTTATCCATTGAGGTGTATGTGTAGTGAATGACTTTGTGCATGATCACTGATATATATATATATATTTTGGTCACCTCAATCTTGGTTGCAAAGTAAAGACAAACAAACAACGCCGTTTTCAATTTTTATTTAAACACAGCACAGCAATTTTTTATTGTATGTACAGCACAAAAATAAATAAATAAATAAATAAATAAATAAATAAATAAATAAATAAATAAATAAATAAATAAATAAATATAAAAAAAAAATTTAGAAAAATTTGCAGGGCCACCTGGTGAACAAATTAAGAACAAGGATTCCCTAGGTGTCTTCCTATGTGATATCAAAGCAATTGGGTGAGAGGTTTCGGAGAATTTTTTAAGATTTGTACAAAAAAAAAGACACAAAAAAATCATTAAAAATCGAAAAATCACTGGAGCATGACCATTTGAACAAACCCGGTAGAAACCTATCCGAGGTACATTGCCACCAAGTTTGAAGTTAATCTGGATGACGGTTTTGGGGAAGAAGTCGAAAATGTGAATTAGCATTAGAATGCTCATTGACTTCCATAGTAATCAATAGGAAAGCTGCATTGACCGATAAGTACCCGAATTAAAAAAAAATCGTTACAAATCAGGAATCTGCAGCATTCCCACATACTGAACAACTTTGTTTGATCCTTCTACAAGGAACATATCCACCATGTTTCAGCTTAATCCGAGTGACGGTTCTGGAGAAGAAGTGAAAAATAGCTCTAAAACACAAACAATCATGAAAAAATAGAAAAAATTGCAACGCCACCTGGTGAAAGAATAAAGAACTATGTGTCCGAGGGAGTGTTCCTGTGTGATATCAAAGCAATTGGGTGAGCGGTTTTAGAGAAGAAGATATTGTAAGATTTGTCCAAAAAAGAACTGAAAATTTATTAAAAATAAAAAAATCACTGGACGGTTACCATTTGAACAAACTTGGAAGACACCCACCAAAGGCACATCCCCACCAAGTTTGAAGTTGATCTGGCAGACGGTTTCGGAGAAGAAGTCGAAAATATGAATTGTTGACGGACGACGAACGGACGGAGGACGGACGGACGGAGGACCATAAGATAAGCTTGTCAGTCAGCTGAGCTAAAAATCGAGACGGTAAGTCGTGGCCACAAGATAATAATTCGTAGGCAGAAGATAAGTAATTCGTGGCCACCAGTTAGGATCTCCCGGCCACAACATGTGGCTCGTGATATCTCAAAATTTGATGTATGAAGCCCATCTTGTTGAGGGCCATAAGCTTCAAACAGGTGAGCTTTTAAATTATTATATACGTGTGTATTCTGTAATGTAGCAAACATCGAATCCAGCTTTTAACATTGCATATTTTATATAGCTATTTTTAAACGATAAATTGAAGAATCTGGACCAACCTCCAGGTAACTATCGAACAACATGATCACCTTCAATCAGGCTAGCGTATTACGGAGGTTTACATTTTATTTGGGCCCGTAAACCAACTCACGCGCGGACCATTTGCCATCATTATTGTTTTTGAAAGAAAACAAAATATAGAACTTGCATATTGTGACAGTGCTGTTAGGTTAGTATTTAATGCTATAACCTCAAGAGAAAATAGTTTAACCACTGGTTTAGTACCTTCCGATTCTGCTGCCGTTTGTCGTACATTTGATCCAGATGCAGAATTCCTGCTGTACACGAATATCCCCCATGAATATTTCCGTGCATTTGAGTTGTGAAGATAATATAGCATTTTAGTCATATATATATATTTATATATATATATATATATATATATATATATATATATATATATATATATATATATATATATATATATATATATATATATATATATATATATATATATATATATATATATCTGTGTGTGTACATTGTTTAACCTATTAGCAACCGTAAGGTACACACTGTGCAGGGTCCGCTCTGACCATTAGCTAATTAGCCAAATGCTAATGTTTCTTGAAATTGGCTAAAGGAATGTGTAAGTGGCTTAAATATTTTAAAATGTATCATTAAAAGCTGTTGACAGAAGCTTGTTACCTATGCCTGTATTTTCAATTTTGGCAACTGAGTTTTGAAGTGTATATATCTGTTCCTGCTTCAATTTTTCTTCTATTTGTTAACTACTGTGAACCTTTCATAACCCCATGGACATGATTCTAGCATTGACCGAATCACCCACGACCTGACCGGAATCTTGCTGGAAAATATTACGAAATCGCCACTTTGTTGTTTGCATATACTGACGCATCGGTAAATAGTACAAAATGACCAGTCAGTTGTTGTACATACTGATGTACTGGTAACTAACAATAATAAAAAAAGACCAGTTTGTTGTTTGTTCGTACTGATACATTGATAAATAGTAAAAAATGATCAGTTTGTTGTTTGTACATACTGACACATTGGTAAATAGTACAAAATGATCAATTGGTTTGTACGTACTTGTATATGGGCGAAAACTGCACAATGACCAGTTTGTTGTTTGTACATGTTGATGCACAAACAACAAGTTTTGCATCCTTCGGCATTTGTACGTGCAGCAAGCACAATAAACCACTGAAGACCACACAGATACACAGACAAACAGACAGACGGACAGACACAAAACTTCGGAAAACTGCAATGGATTACAAATTATTGGCGGGATCTCAAAAGCTGGACCCGGTGCATGTCACCAAACTTAGCTTCCGACAGCACTAATACAACAGACAAGGAGCAGCTAAACTCACTAGGTTACTCTACAACAACTGAAAAGATAGCATGGATTTAAGAGTAGCAACCTGCCTTGACGTCAAGGAACAGAGCTTGAAAAAAGCCATAAAATCAAGAGTTCATAAATATAGGAAAACATCCAAATTAAGCAACTTTGTCTCAAAGAACGCCACGTAGGACCGTACAGGAGATCCTAGGCAAGGATTCTGAGAACTGCCAAGTTCTATTCTTCACAAAGGACATATGATTCGAACAGCTATTGAACACCATGCGAAAAAACTGCTACATGCAGGAGTTTCAATGTGAAATAAAATGCTTACAATGACGTTGCAAACTAAATGATTACCTGAAGGGTAAGAAGAAGGTAAGACTATCTATCTATCTATCTATCTATCTATCTATCTATCTATCTATCTATCTATCTATCTATCTATCTATCTATCTATCTATCTATCTATCTATCTATCTATCTATCTATCTATCTATCTATCTATCTATCTATCTATCTATCTATCTATCTATCTATCTATCTATCTATCTATCTATCTATCTATCTATCTATCTATCTATCTATCTATCTATCTATCTATCTATCTATCTATCTATCTATCTATCTATCTATCTATCTATCTATCTATCTATCTATCCATCCATATATATATATGTATATATATATGTATATATATATGTATATATATATATATATATATATATATATATATATATATATATATATATATATACATGTGCGTGTGCATGTGCGTGATAAGGGTGAAAAGGGATGTTTCCATTTATCCCGAAAATAAATACGATAGACCCAAACATCAGTATAAAAAGGGTGAGTTACATTGTCTGATGATATAGCGTCGATAAAAGTTGCCAATGAAGCGATGTACAAATTAAGGGATATCGAAAACTCAAATAATTCACTTGATCATTATTTCAGATGGGAACGGCACTAGGACAAAATGTTCCCTTTTATAGATCAGCATGTCTCAAAAAACTTTGCATACCAATTCTACACTTTTGTCAGAAGACAAACGTCTGTATCACATATCTGCATGATATGACCCATTAAAGGTGAATGGTTTTGAATCCAGTGCCAAATTTGGACATTTTGACAATGCTTCTACATATTGTACTCCGCGAGCTCTAGTCTTAACCCATTTAGCTATACTATTTGAAAGAACGGACTGATTTTGTTTTTTCTTTATTTTAATTTGCGTATGCCTTGTTCAGAGTAAGTACAGCGACAAAGGACAACCTGTACACGTATTTATCAAAAAAGAACCCGAACAAGATAAAACTACCACAAATCCGACCCCACTGAATACGCCTCTCTTTACAAGGGTGTTGTCTGTCTTCCATGAACTTCCATGCTCAAAGAAGACTAATCAGATCACCATTTTGAATTTGTGTGTTTGTCATGGTAGAGCTTTCTAAAACGCAAATGGGTGACAAGACAAATAATTTTTTCTTACTTATTATGGAAAAATATGCATTATTTTGAAGTCCATAAGGTAAACATGAGGCATTAATCATTTGCCCAAGAAAAACTTGCCATCAACGGAGTTCAATAATATATACGACACGTAAGTTCGCCTGCTATAAAACAAATGTGATAGAAATGCGTCGTTGCTTTTCTTGACTTTTGAGGTACGCTTTGTTCTCTTTCAAACACAGACCCTCATAAACGATTCTTAGACCATGCAAAATAAATGATCATGATTGGTATCTATGAACTGCTCGCACCGTTCCCTGAATACGTGTTGGATGAAGCGTGCATTCATTTTGTAATTTTATGACCTTTCAGTGGTATACCACAAATTGGACATGCCAGAATCGTCAACTGCAGTCATAAAAAGGTATTGTCATGCATATGTAACATAATCATTGATTCATTAAAGTGGATGATAGATTAATTGTTTTAGTACCGATAATACAAAAGAACATGATATTTAAATATTTATTGACTATTCACTGTACGAAGCCAGTAGTAATGCATACAAACGCAGGCCATTGTCCAACTGGTTTGGTATTTCACCACGAAGTCACACTGATGCATCAAGTTTTCACTACCATACACAAAAGTACGCCGTGGAATGTACGATGGGGTCTGTAAAGTGATGCATTGGATAGTTGGATTGAAAGATCGAGGTTGTCGGCGGGAATATATTTGAAAGGCGCTTTGATGAAAACAGATGCAAATATTAGTCCGTTACAAAATGTCACAGTATCTGCTTTTTCATAAGAAACTTAAACTGTATTTAAAGAATAAATGGCTGTATATATTTACAAACTGATAATCTCAGTGCCATTGTTGAATTTGATTTTATACTCTGTTCCTTTTGAAGTTTTGGAAATGTGTTGCTGACTAATTAATCTTGAAAAAAAATACATGTGGGCCCATAAAAACTTATTTCAAATTTGAATTAAAGCTGTAGTGTCTGACTTGTTTCGATTGTGCAAATTTTCAATTTTTCTTGACTGATGGTGCTGTGATGCGGCATTCATCAGAGACAGGTACGCCCTTTCATGCGAAGACCATAAAGGAATACAGATATGTGAAAATGCGTCAGGGGCATGCATTTGTGGAAGCACCAATTTTTAGAAAGAAAAAAGGGTATGCCGAACCCAAGGTCCAAAGTTAGCAGTTTCTCAAAGGGTGTGGCTTCTAACACAGTGCAGCAGGTGACGAATTTATGACTTGTGCTACTACTACGACAACTGGTGCCACTACTACCACTGGTGCTACTACTACTACTACTGCTACTGCTGCTACTACTACTACTACTACTAGTGCTACTACTACTATAATTTTACTGCTACTAATACCACTACTACTGTTACTTCCACTAGTACTACTACTACTGGTGCTACTACTACTACTACTACTACTGCTACTACCACTACTTCTGATACTAATACTAATTCTACTGCTACTACTTCTACTGATGCTACCACCAGTACAATTACTGTTGCTACTACTACTGTTAATACTACTACTGCTATTATTAGTACTGGTGCTACTACTACTGCTAGTACTTCTACTACTTCTGCTGCTGCTATTACAAAATACTATCTCCACTGTTTGGTACTGCAACTATTTCCACCATTTCTCCTACAACAAATACCTTTACTACTACTACTACTACTACTACTACTACTACTACTACTACTACTACTACTACTACTACTACTACTACTACTACTACCACTACTACTACTACTACTACTAGAATTCTATTATTATTTCCTGTGCATGTTACACTGCCAATAAAGGAACTGCTTATTTTCCTTTGAGTGCTGATGACCAACTGCGCTCATGGATACAAATTAAAGGGGTTCGTCATGTCTCACAAAATGAAAATAAAACAAACTGTAGAATATGGATCGTACCCGATGGGTAATGACCGTCGCTCAACAAATTACGGCCTCCGATGTTGACATTTTCTGGATGGTATTTTTCATGGAAATTCGTGCAAGCAGATTAAATGCAAAGAAAATCAGAGATATATTCTTTGTAAAAAGTAAGTGCACCTGTACAATTTGTACAAATTGTACTAAAATTAAAAATGTGTGCATGATGCATAGGCAAGCAGATGTGATATGTTTTCAATGAAACTGATAGAAATATAAAAACAAGAAGGTTCTTCTCAGAGTTTACAACGTGTTCCCATATCATCCGAAATCGAAGATCTGGCTTCGTGTTTATAAGAAGAACCGAAGTGTCTGACCCTATCACTGTTCCCAGCCCTTTGGTCTTAATTGAGTGTGGTAAATGGATGGCTGTGACCCAGTAAATGATGTAAACAACCTCAGCCTTACCAGTTTATCACATTGTTTATTTAACACTTTAATGAAGTGCTGGTTCATCGTACTTTGGTGTCCCTGGCCAAAGCCAAAATCATTCCCTCGTGGGAGAATATTATTTCGTAAAAAGGGACTTTAAACCAACCAAAATTGGCTGGTAGTCAGATGTCGTCTGCTTCAATGTTTTAAACAAATTTAACTAAAAATGAAAAAAGGGGGGTAATTCAAATTGCAGAAGAGACCTATCAAGATAACTTGCCCAAGGCCAACAGCTTTCCTTAGGATAAGCTGTTGATGCAGTCTTAATTCAAGGGAATGGGAAAACCTTTGTCTGTGGATAAATAAAAGGATGTCTTTATGTAGTTATCAGTGAATTTGGAAGATATCCATTATCCTAGATGTTGATAGTCCTACTCTTTTAAACTATTGTGGCATATTTAATCCGAAAGTTACATTATTTTTTGCTACAAACTTCAATGAAATCAAACAGAATTGAATATCAACAATATTAAAAACTAAGAGACTCTTGAACGCTGTGATTTGCAATTTTGTGTGGGAGAATTGAACATGAAGTATTATCTATTTTTGGATTCAGCATTGTTTATTAATGCCCCCAAAACAGCAGAAAAAGTTCAGTGAAAAATAAGACAGACAAAATACTCAGGTTAAGTCAGTCTGGTGCAAATAATTTACGCGCGGTAACTCATCCACATAAGTAAACCAAAATGCAGTCTTTCTTAAAATCCTTTTTTTTTTTTTATTAATTTGTTATAAAACAAAAACAAAAAAAAGCTAATGAATATTATAAACATAAATGGGGAGGGGGAGGGGGACCTGCTGCAATGTGTCATCAAAGTGTACCTGCGTGTTTTGAGTAGATAGTGTAAGCGATTATTGACCGTTGAAAATTCAGCTTTCAAATTTACTTCCATCCCGTCATCAGGACAACCTTAGGGTGGTGTAGCTGTGCCCTCGCAGAATCAACCAGCTATCACATTTCTGGCTTCATAAATTGCAAGCAATTTACACAAGTACGTGATGTGGAATACATATATCACTGCATAATAAGCTTTGTTGAGATTGACAGGTTCCATCCAGTGAGAAAAGAAACGCGAGCGAGCTTTTATTGTCAAATTTACTTCTTATAGGCAAGACTGTTACAGGTTATACGAGGCCAGGGAAGTGAATACGAGTATCTGAGATCTCATGCATTATGCACACTGCTAGACAACTCAAATGCGAGAAGAAGAAATGATGTTGGATACATAATTGGCCCCTTCTTGTAAACGAACTTAACATTCGGCGTGATATTAACATGGTATCTACATTTACTTTTCTCTTAAGTACTTCGTTAAAATACACCGCTTTATTCATTAATGTAATATTTGGCCTGCACATGTTTATTTGAACAACTGCTTGGTTTACTGTTCACCAATTTTCAATGCATATGCCAATAACTTGCAGAAATTTTTGCCGCTGGTTCTGTCTTTGAATATGTAACACTGACATTGTAAGCTACTAGTGTTCCACGATTTGTATATTATTATCTTAAGCCTGAGTTATTCTTACTTGGGTTCTCAGTGGAAAAAATATTTATGTCTTCAAATCAGCGTTGTCATTCCAACATCAGGCATACAATGTTGCTGGAACTAGATTTATACCGTTATGCATCAGTCAGTAGATTTTGATGCACTTGGGTTAGGGAACCAGCCTCATTTTGGGCTTCATACGGTTAAACATGTGCTGGCCACCAAGTTGTACTTTAACTGTCTTTCTCGGCATCTTACAACTGCATAGTAGTAACAATGCATATGAAGTGTCTGTCTCGTGTTTTATGGTAATCATGCCTTATTATCGTGCTTATTAGTTTAGTTGTTCCGGCAATTGTCATGCAAAACATATAGATCAAACTCTTAATATTAATCTCTCTGGGTTATATGTGTTATGCTGTCTCTATGATAGCTTCATGTACACAGGAGAATTGCTAAACCGTACTTTATTTAGTTCTGAAAATGATAATATACATAGATACATAGTTCTTGTTTTAAATTTGTTCTGCTATTTTTATGGGCATGTGTAATGTCTTTCTACCTTAGTCCGCAGTGCCTGACTTTACTTCAATTATATAATATATAGACAGAATAAAATATAATTTAATTCACACATACATACATACCTCTATACCTTAATTTGTACCAACGGCAGCTCTCCCATTGCTTCGATACATATATTTTTTAAATTGTGTGCTTTTATCATTTTCGACCTTTTTTTACCAACAGCGTTGACTGGATTTTCCTCAACTTTACACGAATACAATGTCAAGGTTGTTATGGCATGGGACCAATGGTCTCAATAACTAAGTCCGGGTTGTAGTGTTATGGCATGGAACCAATGGTCTCAATAGCCAAGTCAAGATTCTTATAGCATGGTACCAATGTCTAGTCATGGCTGCCGAGCAGCAGCATAATCAAAGGTTTATTGAAATTTACTTCATGCTAAAAGAAAACAAATTAAGAAAAACTTGTCTTCCTCTGAAGTAAAATGAATGGATATTTTGAAGATCTCGATGGTTACTTCCAGTTTGTCAGCAATTATACTACAAAGTCAGATGTTCAAAAGTACTACATGTATGGGTCATATTGAAACACCACTGTAGGCACTTGGGAACACACTGAATACCAATGGGAACTTAAGCTCATACTCTTACAGCTCGTGCACCTAGGAAGGTAAATACTCACGTTTTCTATCAATATGACAGCATGACTGCATTGGAAGCTGTTAACATGCATTTGGAAAGATGAAGAATAGATATGATAGATTTGAATGTGTCAAGCAAAAAAAAAAAAAAAAAGGGGGGGGGGGGAAATTGGAACATTTCTACTTGTTCCTATGGAGCACACTGAAACAGGCTACATCTACCCCTGTATCCCATGGTCCAGCAACACTGTAAATAACTCCTTGTAATCAGTCACAAAATTTCACAAAAACATGTACAAAACGTTTGTAACGTCACAAAACCGAGGTTTGTGTGACATTGCAAGCAAAAACCTTGAAATATCACTACAAAGCCTACAAGTTTTGCTCATGAATAAAATAAGTGAAGCATGATGAAATTTCTGATGAAATTATTGACAAAAGCTAGGGTTCTGATACGTTTTGTAAAAAACGCTAAATAACAGAGCAAAACCCTAGGTTTTGTATTATGAAACCCAAGATTTTATGAATACTTGGACAACACAACTTCCATACTTATAATCTGCCAGTGCTGATTTCAAAATATGCATGAAAGAGTAGTAAAACAACTGGTAATGCTGTGCTTGAAGAGGACACAAGCACTTTCGTTCGTGCATTCATTTCGAATAAAAAAAAATGGGTAGGCCTACTCTTGAATATTCTCATCTATTTTTTTTCCGCAAGAGATCACATAAGGGACGACACAGGGAAACCTGCAAGTGGTTGGTGCTGTTACATTGAGCATAGAAACCCGTTCCTTTCGTGCGACAACTACCATTACTTGACAAAAATTGATCAAAAACGTAGCGATTATTACTAAATTATTCAAAATTTCCTGCGCGATTTTCACGAAATTAATGGTTCCAGCAAAAACAAATCTATTTTGTTAAGACTAGGTAGTGATCGTCGAAATTGTCAACACGGTATCAATTGTAATAATGCTAATTAATTTATCAGAAAAACTATACCGCTACTTGACTGTCACGCACAACACACGCAATAGTAGGCATTGTGAGAGCAATGCATCAGTTAAAACCTTGATTTGTTTATATATATATATATATATATATATATATATATATATATATATATATACACATATATATATATACATATATATATACATATATATATGTGTGTGTGTGTGTGTGTGTGTGTGTGTGAAGGGTTCATATAACCTTTTTCTGCTCGCATGTCGTAAGTAGAAATTGCCGAGAGGTCAACCATTTTTGACTATATAAACACAATTCAATGGGTTTGATGATGAGTTTTATGAAATATATTAGCTACTTGTAGTCCACTGTGTATTCTTTGCAGAATTCTTCGATGTCTGAAGATTTTCTAATTGCAAAATACAATGTTTTAAAGCGCATGACAAGATGTTTTCCAGTTTCCATTTGTTTTCCAGTTCCAATTTCTCCTTGTTAGCTCCAAGTTCTTCTCCAGCTCATTGTTACTCTACAGTAGCTGGTAGCCTCCTGGCTGATAGTTCTCACCATCAGCTACCATTTCCTGTCCCACACTGTGCTTTTCTCTCAGCAGCCAGTCGTCTCTCAACTGAAAGTTCTTTCTATTGTATGGCAGTTTTCTCTGCAGTACCTATTCTATAGGTTCTATCTCTTATCCAGCTGTCATTTCTCCATTAGGCATCAGTTCTCTCCTGCTTGCTCTCAACTGCCAATTCTTAAGCAGTCAGTTCTCAACAAGTTGCCAATTTTCGTTCCCCCTGCCAGTTTTGATCCACTCAACAAACCAAATTCGGGATCATTTTCCGCCCTAGAAGCCAATTCTCACCCAGCTTTAAATTTTGACTACGGCTACCATTTCTTCCTTTGGCCTCCGATTCTCTCTTTGTTGCCGGTTGCCTCCCCAGGAGCCAACTATCTCGCAGATAGTAATTCCAATTACAACCACAGATTCTGTTCCTGCTGCCAACTTCCAGCCTGGGTGTCAATTTTATAATTTGAAATTTACGGTCAAGCTTTTACAAATATATAGAATGCGATAATTTTAAGGGATTATTAAAAACAAGTAAGCCTTGAGGGAAAGTAAACCCGGTTTATATTTTCCATTATGCTAGATTGTTTATTGTACTACATATTTAAAATCTACAAAAGTAAACCGACACACCTAAATGTGACACAAGAGAGGAAAACAGCACCATAATTGCCTATATGGTTACCCCATTAAATAAATATATAATATACAATGGCGAAGTGTCATGCATTACACAAAAGTGCTATTCAGAGTACTGGTTGGTGAGAGAGAGAGAGAGAGAGAGAGAGAGAGAGAGAGAGAGAGAGAGAGAGGAGAGAGAGAGAGAGAGAGAGAGAGAGAAAGAGAGAGCGAGAGAGAGAGAGAGAGAGAGAGAGAGAGAGAGAGAGAGAGAGAGAGAGAGAAAATTGACAGATGATAGAATTAAAGGACTGACAATCTAGAAATATCTGAGATATGGCCAAAAAGATAGCTGGAGAATTGGAAGCTTGAAAGTTGGCACTTGGAAATGATCTGGTATGTGATATAGCATTCAAGTGGGAAAGAACTGGCAGGTGGAAGAGAAATGGTAGCTGGGAAATAATTTGTTTCTGGAGATCTGTATGATTATACTCAATATTGAGTGGGCACCATTATAGAAGAAGACGAACTGGGAGTGGTAGAGAGAACTGGCAGGTGGGGAGGAGCTGACAACAGAGTAGAATTGACTGCTGATCGAAACTCCTGGCATCAGGGAGGGAACTGGTAGCTGGGTAAATCTGTGAACTAGAAAAGCACTGGCAGCTGATAGAGCTGGCAGATGAAGAACTGGCAGTTACAGAAACGTGGCAGCTGATCAGAAGAACTGGGAATTGGGAGAAGGATAATTAATATCTGCAGAACTGGCAGCTATTGCAGAGTAATGACAGCAGCAGAGGAAGCAGAAGCTAGAGAAGAACTGGTTTTTGATAAGGAGAACAGGTACCTTAGAAATGCCATCTGAGAAATAAGTGGCTTCTGGAGAAGTTGCAGCTGCTGGAGAGAATTCGCGGCTGGAAAATTAAAAGCTTTGGAAGAAGTGGTAGCGAAAAGAGGAAACTTGGACCTGCAGTAGAGTTGGCAGCTGTAGAAGAACTGGTAGCTACAGGACAGAGCACCAGTAGGTGGAGCATAACTACCTGCTGAGGAAATGGTAGCTGGAGAAGAACTGGTTGTTGACAGAGAGAACTGGCAGCTAGAGATTACTCTCTCTAGACAAGGAGAATTGACAGCTTCGGAAGAAACTGCACGAGGAAACAACTGGCAGATGAAGGTGAAAACTGGCACATGGGGAGTACTGGTAGTCAGAGTAGAAATGGCAGCCGGCAAAGAGCTAGGGAAGGAGAGTTGGTTGCAATAGAAGAACTGATGACTGATAGAGAATATTGGCAGCTAGACAATAGGCAGGTGTGGAAGAACCAGTTGCTGACAGAGGGAACTGGCAGCTAGAAAAAGCATTGGGGCCAGAGAATTGGGAACTGATTAAACTAGCAGCTGACAAAGAAGCTGCAGGTGTAGAGCAACAGGTATGGAAAGAAAATCTGTTCAACTTTTCTTGGTATTTTCCCTATTTCCTTATTCATGATTCTTCAGGGTGCTGGTACCAGTATTGCAGTGGTTCTCCAGATCAAAGTTTATACATCATTTATATACATAAGACAAGTATCATCACTAGGAATCCTACTTCGGTGAAAAAGAAACTTCAGGTTATCAGCGACAATATTACATGTGATCTAAATTGCAAAGCAAACATTGCAAAATTTGATCTTGTTCAGAAAAACTTAGCAACTAACTCTTCTTGCACCCAGAAATAATTGATGTACTGAATGGAAAATAATGTTATATTAATTTTCTGAGTGAAAAAAAAACCGAAAGTATACTTTCGATGAGACGATGGTTTGTGATTTAACCAATAAAGACGAGCTTACTCCAGGTGCCAACATTGCTGAAACTGTATTCAAAAGTCTTTTTACCTGCGCTGTAATTGGGGACAATCAAATAAAAAGTTTAATGTTTTTACACAGGCATGGGGGAGAAGCTCGAATATGTTATTGGAGCAGGAGAGAGATAAGAACAGAGCAGTCTAGTAAAAATGTGTGTGACACATACTTGAAAAGCGTTTACCACAGCCAAAATATATGGGGACTTCATCGACTGAAAAATGTGCTTTGCTTTTCAGAGTCGTTTTGAATTGACACAGTGTTAGTGAATAATGGCTCTCCAAGAATCAATTGTTCCATAACTTTATGGTTGACGGAAGAAAAGATTTGCCGTAGCACTTATTTCTACATTTTGTTTGCATTGGTTCGTGTGAATTTCTAGGACAATGTCTAGTTTCTGGGAAATAATGTTTGCAAGGGGGAACAATGTGAGATAGGTTAGGTGGAGCAAAATTATACATTATTTGTATCATATAACTAATTTGTGAAATGTGTGTCTTGGTGAGAGGGGCAACTAACCTACTACAAGTACTAGACGAATATGGGGTGGGTGTGGGGTGTCTCAAAACCGTGGTACAAATATGGGCAGCTAAGGTTTCAACACCTTCCAGAAAAAGGTCAGCGTCTTGACCAAAAATATCATACAAAAACACAGCCAGGTGGGATCATAGTCATGCAAATTTTCACTATGGTGTTGCGAGATAATTTACCCTCTAAGCTTTTCTTAAGAGCAAGACGCTTGCTGGCCTTATTTATTATGATAGTTGTATGTTTACGCTTCTCAGGGATGACTTTATTTGTATTAATGTTTTTCAGTAGGTGACGTAGTTTCATTTTTTCATTTTTAAGAAAATTACAAATAATACAATAATCAATAAGTGTAGTACTCATTAGGAGGGAAATTTTGGCGATACTAATGTAAATGCATGAATATGTATTTTTCTTCAAAATCGTTGGCCAAATTCACTTCGAACTTGTTGGACACGTTCTTTAACTGAGTTCCTATCAAGGTTGATCAAAAGATGACTCCTCAACATTTTTTGACCATTTATGATATTTTTGCAGGAAAACTGGAATCCAATCTAATGTGTTTTCTGTGAAATTACATGGTCAACTGAGTTGAAATTATATAGGGAGGCCTCTCAGTAGTGCTTCTAGACCTTCATTTGTTTAGCAGTATGCTGGAAATCAAGCCCACGTATATTCCCAGTAAGTCTGAAGAGGATCCAACTTAGGGTTTGGGAGAAAAAGTCAAAAATGTGAAAATACACAAAATAACTTCAAGAAAACGACATTATTGCCGTGCCACTTGTTGAATAAATCAAGGTCAAGATGTCCCCAGAATTCCCCCTATGCAATTTTAAAAAAATGATATTGCTGTTTTGGAGAAGATTTTTTCACTTTTTTATGTCTGCAGGATATCTGGAAAATAACTGCAGATATCCACTTTGGTTTCAAAATTATGTCCTCCAGTCTTCAAAATGTGCAGCATACGTTTTGGGGTGACCTGAACATCTGGTCACACAGGTCATGACCTCTACATTATCTGTGTGGATTGTGACGAATCTATCGGTGTATAGACTATATGCATCGAGGAGTAGAAGGTATTTAAAACGGGAAAACAGCGTGGGGGGGGCACCTATTTTGTTCCCTTCTAACCCTAATCAGTATTTTCAGTGGACAGTGACTTTGGCGGTCAGTATAAATGGCTTCGTATCGATCAGAATATGATGACAACCATTCTGTTGGTTGTCCCTGTGGTTACCTGCACCAATATGCGTATTAAGCACATGTATATCCAGTTACCATACAGCACAACTGCTTCTTTTCAGTACTGTAACCTGTATCCATCAGAGCACCGCAGGGGAGATTAGAGTCGCTGACGCGCTATACACATAAGAAGTTTTGCTTTGATACTCAATTCCGCGGCGTGTCCGCTTGAACCACGGTCTGTTGTGCACTGAGTATATCAGAACTCGTCACCTCTTACGCAAAACGTTTACGTTTTGTGGCACTTGGCCGAATAGTATTTTTGGGAAGGGAAATAAAAAGATATACCAAAAAGTCCTACTCTCTCCCCAGACATGTTGCGGCAAAAACAGAGCTGGGTGTGTAAAACATAACTGAAGATACGAAGGACTTACTAAACGCAAAATTATGCTTTGTTCTTGAAAAAAAAAATACACAGATGACGCCAAGTTCTTTTTGGTTAATGAAATTCGTCTGGGCCTACCAATGACAAGCTGTTTTACAATAAACCACAATCGCACATATGTGTTCAAGTTTACACATATGTAATTGTGAGAAACAATTTTACATGCGTGAAAACGCTTCATACATCTGTGAAATAGTTTTGCACATAATAAGTGCAAATTACTCTCGTAAAAAACTGAAGGGAACGGGATTTGTTATTTACGAAGACGCCACATACCGCATCCAACAGCTTTCAACCGACTCAAAAGCCACAGTGCCATATGTTAACACGGGGTATAGTGTGGGCCAAGACGAAATAAGGTAAAAAGCTACAAGTAAACGCCTTTGATGACATCGACAGCGTTGTTACCAGCTAAACCAATTCTGATTTCTCTCGCCATGACTCAATCATGTAACTTGTTACACTTCTTACTACGCCCACAACTTCCTACCTGTAATAAACTTTCATGGAATTTGCTACATTAAGACATTAACGTTGACAAACATATACGAAGCAATAGATAAAGCAGCGATACTGCATCCGTCCAAACAGCTGATATGTCACCAATATATCATTGCCTTGTTATGTTTCTGCTGTAGTGACACAGGTCAGCATTAATCTTATCAATAACATAAGACCCAAAAGGTAATATTTGTGATAGTTTGCCAAATTGTTATCTTTTTCTTCTCCTCAGCAAAAAACTCATTTGCCATATCAATCTATTTATCCCATTACTTTATGTCTTACAGTACCGGCAAGGAAAACTGTGTTCCTCTGTAGCATTAACTTGGGAGGTTGCAGCAGTGAAAAGTACATATGTTATTTAGAGTTATTTTATATACTTTCATGTTTCACATTTACGTCTACAAGTATTTCTGTGAAATTTGTATTGTCTTATTATTGGTCATCTGAAGCATTATTTCATGCAACTGTTTTGATCTTTCCAGGATCATCACTTAGTGTTGAAATACTAAAACTTCTAAAAGCGGTGATATGTTACCGATGCCTTGTATATATACTTATCTATCATGTTGCTAACGTCTTGTTGATTCCTACTTGTGATTATTATGAGGATGTATCTTCTGACATGAAATTGTTGATGAGCCAAGTTTAAAAATTCTGTGCTCTGATACCATCAATGTGTAGATTAATTCATGTTAAGCCAGACAAAAACTATTCGTTATTAAATGAGTTTATGTCAACGCATCCCTTCGGGTAGCAACGGCCCAGTATTTCCTTGAGGAACGCCGAATTGCCTTGATCTTTTGTCAAATATGTTTGGAAGTTCATATGCTGCTAAATGATGTTCTAATTTAAGATCTGTTTTTGTTTCATATGTGCCACCTTTATGTGTTGGGGTGTCCTCTTTACAAGTCTGGGTTTTACTGATTTTGCAATTT
Organism: Hermodice carunculata; assembly: GCA_964020975.1. Classification (NCBI taxonomy): domain Eukaryota; kingdom Metazoa; phylum Annelida; class Polychaeta; order Eunicida; family Amphinomidae; genus Hermodice; species Hermodice carunculata. The sequence continues at coordinate 93,445,164 of OZ026620.1, read as the reverse complement.
TGAGGGATCTGCTTGGTTTGTGACTTAACAATGAAGTACAAATGTTTTGCTATTTATCTGCTAATCATAAAGACTTTTGCACAATCGGCTTGGATACAAACACATGTGCTCGAGTTGGACACCTTTTTATATTTCAAATTCATGATCATGTTAGAGGATTACACACTGCTTACAACTTACAACTGAATATGATGTTTGTGCTTCAATGTACCCGTATATTTCCTGTCCATATGCTATAAGCATATCTAAAACTTGTGTATTGGGTAACATGAATATATAAAACTTTTTCCTGCTATCATTTTGACATGGTACTCTGGCCAGTTTGTCTCTCCACTCGGAAAATGTTGTTCACGGCTGCATCGACAGCAAAACAATTCATGTCAAGAAGTTACGCTTATTCTTCATGTTTAAGCAATGGAGCGGTGTTTGTGTACATTCCTATAATTACGTATACGTTTTGTTTCATTTATTGGTTCTACGCTGAAAAGTGTGTCATTGTTTATAATGTTTCCTCTGTTCTATTTAAAGTGTTTATATATTGCAGACTAATGCTCATATTAACTATTGAGCTTTTATGTCTCTTATGTTTTGAGCTGGCATGGGTTATCAAATTGAATGTCATATTGGAATTAGTTTCTTTCACGTCCAAGGTGATGTGCGAATATCTATATTATACTCTGTGGGACCCTTTTTTTTTCTTACATTATTGAAACTTATGATACTGAACGTATGCTACAAGAGCGATTTGCTCCAATTGTGAACCCCAGCTGTTACATGTTTGCTTACCTCCTTCTCACAGTAATTATTCTGAATTTGAATTTCTCAGGCAGAAAGAAAAAAAATAATGTTTTATCTTCTATGCATTATTTCTTACGGGCGCCACCATAGAATTATTAATATTATAGCCCTGAGTCCCTTATTAATACTTTTAGCTGGTGATGTTCACCTGAATCCTGGCCCTGGGCAGCATTTATGTGACATTGCTTTTTGTAATTCCAATTTTCGTAGTTTGTCTGCAGATAAGTTGCGGTGCATTCGTGCAGATCTTGCACCTGAATTTGACAAAATATCCCTTTCAGAAACTCTCCTTTCTCCAAATTCTGCTACTAACGATCTTACTTTACCTGGCTACCACGAGATTATTCGACGAGACCTCTCTAATGCTGTTGGTGGCGGTGTTGCTGTCTAAGCTTCCAAATCTCTACATGTATCTCGACGAAGTGATCTCGAGCTACCTTGTATAGAAGTTCTGTGGGGGGTGAGATTAGACTTCATAATAACAAATTCTTATTTGGCGTTGTTTACAGACCACCGTATTCAATTGGTTTCATTCTGGAATAAACTTCAGGAAAGCCTGGATTTAGCGAATAGTACAGTTATTAAAAACACTATTTTGACTGGCGATCTAAACGCCGATTTTCTCACGCAGTCAGCGTTAAAACTTGATCAATTTTCTCGAACAAATTTTTTGACTCTGCATGTACATGAACCAGCCCGTAATATCGAACGCTCAGCGTCCTGTTTGGATAAGATACTTTCAAATATTCCTTACAATTTGCGCGAAATTCGTGTGCTTCCTTCAATATCAAATTGTGACCATTGCGTTGTGGCAGCTAACCAATTATTCTGTCAAAAAAAGGATCCTGCTTTCAAACGTCGTATATGGAGCTATAGCAAAGCAGACTTTAATAACTTAAAAACCTATCTTACAGAGATCGACTGGACTTCCTGAATCGTGTCTAATGATATCAACGTATGCTGTAATGCCTGGTCTAAATTATTCATGGAAGCCGCTACACACTGCATTCCAAATAAAGATATTAAAGTCAGACCGTCTGACTAACCATGGTACAATTCCCGTCTTCGGGCACTCAAACGTCGTGTCAAAAGACAGTATGACAAGGCAAAGAGTCAAAACTTCGAACCCGCATTATGGAATGCCTTCTGTCAATTACGTAATCATTATCAATAGCAACTGAAACTTGCTGAGGAAGATTATAATTGTGAATTGCGCGCAGATATGAATAGTCCCAATCGATCAAGTAATTGTTGGTGGCGCACTGTGAAACATGTCATGAATAGAAACCTGTCCCCAGCCATTCCCGGTCTAATTCATAATGGCGAACGTATTCCAGAGAGTTTGTCAAAAGCCGAAATATTTAATGTTTTCTTTCTTGAACAATATAAAGTCGATTCTTCCTCTGCATCTTTACCTGAAATCACTGATCATCCAGAGTCTATCCTTGAGTCGATAACCATAACGGAAACTGAAGTTTTTGAAACACTTTTAAGTCTTGACACGAGCAAGACTTCTGGTCCCGATGGAATAAGTGCAAAACTTCTCAAAGAAACTGCACCTGCTATTTCTCCATCACGCACAAAATTGTTCAATCTTTCACTGTTTACTAAGAAATTCCCTAAAGCTTGGAAACAAACAAACGCCTCCCCTCTCTATAAAAAAGGCCCCGACATGCAACAATTACAGGCCTCTGTCATTACTTAGTTGTACGGGAAAAGTATTCGAGAAGTTAGTTTTTAAAGACGTATTTAATTTTTTTTCGAGATAATATTGTTATATCTACTCATCAGTCCGTTTTCTTGCCGGAAGATTGCACTATTAATCAGTTACTACTAGTGTATCACGAATTATGTGTAGCTGTTAATTAGCAAAAAAAAAAAGTTCGTGTTATCTTTCTGGACATCAGTAAGGCATTCGACAAAGTTTGGCATGCTGGTCTGCTGCATAAAGTAAGGAAAGTTGGTATTACGGGAGCTCCTTATAATTGGTTTTTAGACTATTTGCATAACCGTCACCAACGGGTAGTCATTCAAGGCCAGTCTTCTAGTTGGGGTAAAATCTGTGCAGGCGTGCCACAAGGCTCTGTTCTAGGACCTGTGATGTTTCTTATTTACATCAATGACATTGTGGACATTGTTCAATCTAATATGAAAATGTTTGCTGAAGATACCTCACTCTATCTTACTATTGATAATCCTGTCACTGCAGCTCCTCAGACTATGAATATAGACCTATCAAATATCGATCAGTGGTCCAAAGATTGGCTTGTCACATTCAATGCTCTGAAAACTGATTTAATGCTTATATCCAGGAAAAGTATTTCACCTTCTCACCCCCTATTCTTTTTCAGTTTCATATTCTACAAGATGTGGCCGAACATAATCATCTTGGATTGACGATACGTTCTCATTTAAGATGGTCTGACCATATTTCTGAAATATCAAACAAATCCCCAAATTAATCAATATCAAGAAGAGTTTGAAATTCACCCTTGATCGGAAAACACTGGAAACCATTTATACTTCTTTCGTTAGGTCTATTTTGGAATATGGTAGTCAAGTATGGAGTGGCTGTACGGCCCAAGACGGAAAAAACTCGAATGTATACAATTAAATGACGCTCGTATTGTCACTGGTGCAATGCATGGGACTAGCATCGCTAAATCATATGAAGAAACTGGATGATAACTTTAACCAAACGCAGGGAAATTTCCAAATTGACTCTAATGTACAAATTGGTCCACATACTTGTACCGGATCCACTATGCACTAGCCTTTCTACTGCTTCTCCTGATACATGTAACTATACCACACGTCAGCAATTTGATCTTCCTCATTTCCAAGCTCGTAGAGACCTTTTCAACAAATCTTACTTTCCTTCAACTGTTCGGTTATGGAATCATCTACCTCTCGAAGTACGGAATTCTGTCTCTGCTCAAAAGTCTAAATCAAGTATAGCTCAACAAGTGGTCCGGCCAATAAAATTTGATGAATTGTATAACTTTGGCAATAGACTTCTACCTGTTCAGCATACTCACCTCCGCTTGGATGCCAGTCAAGTAAATTCACACCTTTTCAAGATTGGTGTTAAGAACACTTCAAAATGTTCATGTGGCTCACCAAACGAAGATGCGCGGCATTACTTCTTCCATTGTCCTAAATACACGGTTCCTCGGTCTAACCTACATACTACTATATCACAGTATGCTCCCTTTACATTAAAAACAGTTCTCTGTGGGTCCCCTAACTGTTCTTTTATTGACAATATAGAAATGTTTTCATCGGTCCATATCTTCATCTCTGCCACCCAACGTCTCAACCTTTCTGGTGTTGGCTGATAGTTACTGACTTACGCTGATGTCCTGTTATAATTGTATTATTTTATTTTTTATTTTTCAATAATTTTCTTTCTTGTGCAATTTATTTTTACTATGCAGTACAAACAATTTATCCAGTGTCATAATGGTAAATAAACTGATATCTTAATACTACCAGTACTGTACAATCATCTGCTCCACTGTCTGTCTCGTTTGTGTTTGTACTCTTCTCTCTGTTCCTGCGCGCCACGTGCGTCCTTGCTGTCCTGTGATCGTCTTCCTCTGCGAGATGGATTTATATGGGGCCGCACCCTCTTCTCCAATTGAATGTAACTTTCATATGTATTATATTGTGCACTTTGTTGAAATGAAATACGTCGAAACCAAATTACTCTTTACCGAGATGTATAAATATTTTCATAGAAGTAAAATATACTGCTGGGAAAAAAGGGACACCCCTTTGTTCAACATTATGAACGTATTGAGAGATTGTGTGTGGGGAGTTTGTTTATTTTACTAAACCTGTTAGTGAACACAGACTTCTTGTTTTTCCTCAAATACTTTATTTGTTTGTCTGTTTATTTATTTATTTCCGTGTGTCAGTTTCGTGGTCAGGTTTTCTCGGACATTATTGTTTCAAAAAGTACCAAACTTGGCATGGTGATAGACCCAGTAGTGAAGTTGTGCACATCGTTTGGAACAGTCATGATGTTTATAATCATGCAAATTAAAGGCATATTTGTGGAAATTTTAAATCCGGCATATCTTCAAAACTTTTCTAGATAGAGTTGCTATTTCAAGCTTAATGTGTAGGTGTATTACCAAAGCAAAATCCAATATTATGCAAACAAAGTTGAGTTTAACTCATGTCAAATTCCTTGAGTTGCCTCAAAATACACATGCATCTGACATATTTCCTCCACCCATGCTGTTAACTGTTTCCACTGCCAGGCTGGTATGCAACAAGAGATAACTGAACTGTGAGAGCCCGGCTTCCATACCTATCAGCACAGAGACAGTGGTGCCCAGTGCCCAGTGCTGTGGGTTTACCCTTCAATCCCCAGGGAGACTGGCTGTGTTGGTGGAGTAAAACTTGTCTGCATTGTGTAACCGAGGAGGCTACATTGTCTGGAGCCTCCTTGGTGTGACTCTCTATCACAATAAGCTAGTGCTCACTGAGAGGTGCCATTTCAACTACAATTGATTGGTCAGTGACATAGCAGCATCCAATGAAAGATGAACCAACGTTTAGCATGTCTTTGCAAACGAAGATTCAGATCAACTACAAAAAATCAGTCCAATACAAATCCAAGCTCCCTATAATGAACAACTGAAATATGGAAAGATTTTGGTAAGGCTCAGTGGGTACATTGGGGTAGGGAGAGCTCCCATAACTTTTAAATTTCTAGACCCAGCAGTGACATTTGCTCATCAGTTAAATATTTATATCATTGTTCCATAATCTTTGCAAACACTGCTCACTTCCAACAAAGATTCATCTTATTTCGTCCATGTTCAGCACAGGCAAACTTGCAACTTAGGTTTGTCTACACCTTTAGTAGGTTGTTGAACCTGGATAGTCAAACATGCACATGTACCATGGTCATGTTAAAAATTATGTAAATCACGGGCAATTCAAATCTTAAAAGCTCAGTATCTTCCAACCTATTACACATACACTCAAAATTTAAAGTAGTACATGCAGGTTTGTGATACCTGTCAATATAATGGAGAGTGAGCAAAAAATGTAGCATTTGAAATATGCTAATTAGCAGCACTTGAAACATTTAAAAGTTGAATGTCTCCAAAACTAGTATGAATAGAGGTGCCAATCCAACCTCAATATTTAGGTTTGTGACATTGCCACATCCAATAAAGCATGGACAAAAGTAAGATTGAATTCTTGAATAATTTTCAACCTACTACAGGTAGAGGTGTCATACCAACTTCAATTTAAAAGTTTGTGAGATAGCCACATCCAATGAAACATGAATAAAAGTTTTAGCTTTCTTATTTATGCAAATTAGGTGAATACACAAATTTTAAATCTTGAATTCAACTTTGAAACTATTATAGACTCATATGCAGTCACCTGTGTTAACCATGGCATCCACACGTATCTACTCCACTGAATTATTCTTTTTAAAAAAAAAAAATGTTTATGTGGCCAAGTTGATACTTGCGTGTCCTATTTTTAGCCAGGCGACGGCGTTGCCACTTGGCAGTACTGCTACTGGGCTACAGAGGACGTTAGATTGTGCCAGTGCAGCCTACCAAAAGTGAAAATTTGCTGTATCTCGCAAAAACAACATAATCTTATTGATCAAAACATTTCGTAATATGAATGTTGCATTGATAGAAATCGAATTGAAGTGTGTAATGAATAATGGTATCTTGGTATTGTTATGACTCCATCATGGAATTTTAAACAAGGTATGTCCCGATTGACATATGTGAAAGGTAAATAGATACCAATTCGTACAAAAGTACAGTGAGCAAATTTAAGAGCATCAAGAATGCAAAGGTTATAAGCCGACCATTTGGTTTCTTAACCAAACAAATTTTGTTAAATGGAAGTGAGATGTGGTTCACATTTGAAAAGAACACTCAAACAATTGTAAATAGAACAAGTTATGGCTGACACTCCAAGACATTGGGATAATTCCATATTAAATTTTGTAAACTTTAAATAGGAGTGCACAAGTGCAGGAGTGCTATGAGAGCCGAACTTAGGAGATACTCTTGGTGCTTTAAACTATTGCCCACGTTTAACAATTTGGAAACGTAGCGATGATTAAAAAACTGAAAACACGGGCCTTTTGAAAAAAGCTACAGAATTACATAGGTAATCAGATAAAGGCCGAAGTATCGTAAATCGGTTAAACCTATAAAAAGTTTGCAACGAATGAGTATATTGATACCTTGAACTTGGAAGCTATGATGGATGAGTTGAGAGACAAGTACCACAAATAAGCTTCGGAATGTTTAAAAAAGCAATGGAAAACTACAATTAAACTTAAGTGCTAAAACAAGAAATACATTAGCTTGGACCGTCTCTCAGCTCAAATCTTTAAACCAAACGGAAAATTCGAATTACGAAACTAAGGCTATCAACTCACTAATTTCCAATCAAAGTGGCCAGAAAACCGAAAGTCTCAATGTCTGAGAGGTTATGTAGAACGTGGACGAAGGGTAAGGCAGCCCATGGACATCATCTTTCATTTCAATGCATCAACAAAAGAATCTTGCAAGTACGGCCAGACCTGAATGACAAAATAATAAAACATCAGTCAAATTATGTCTTACTTGATGACAAAAGTAAATTTAAATATACATTATCTGGCTGATTGCGATACCTGGGACTAGTGGTTCATATAATATGGTGGGACTAGTTTAATCCAAATCTAAGTGTACAGAGACATGTTTACACTACTATAGTTTAAGGGATATATTCTGTTAGTATATTCCACGCTTCTTAACACGGATGTCCATAACATATTTGTATTGTAATGTTCCACTTTATTGACTTGAAGTTTCAGATGTACGCAATACCACTAATGATAATAATGACAGAGATTTATTATTATTGTCGTCATTATATATATATATATATATGCGTGTGTGTTAAGATGGATAGATAGACCCTATACATATATCATATACAGAGATGTGCAGACCATAAAAATGTACAGGCCAGACAAACATTTTGACCATACACGTACACAGATATGTACAGACGACATACGCGTGTGGACCACAGACATATAGTCATGTGCAGGCCACATATTTAAACAGACCAATACACGACATATGTACATTGGATTAGAACTACGCAAGTTAAAAATGATGAAATTCGATGGATTCGCATAGGATGTGTGTCATTACAGAGACAATATACTTATAACCTGTGATCAATAAGTATTTCGCGTTTATTTAAATTAAATCTACATGGATTCATTTATCACATTTGCACATTTTTTGCGTTCTCAAGGAAGAACAATTAAATACTTTTTCGATATAACTGGTTCACGTCATTTTGTCAGGAAAAATTTTGGCCTATTTTCTTCAAAACCAAACACGAAATTTATTTACTTCTGCATAAACGTTTAGCCATTTAATTGCTGTTGTCCACTATTATTCACAACAGACATAAACCATGAAAGTGTTTCGTAAAATACGGTCTAGCTTGCAGGGGGGTCTTTTTTTTTAATTGTCCCTTTATATTTTATGGGAAGAGAAGATGGCTTGCGGAAAACAAGCGAACAAGCAGACCCCCCCAAAAAAACAAAAACAAAAACAAAAACAAAAACAAAAAACAAAAACAAAAAACACACACAAAGGAACGAAAGATCAAACGAACGAACGAACAAGCAATCAGTGGTTATATCATGTAAAATTGAATTACAGTTCTATAACAACAGAATATGCTTACTTTATTTCGATAGGTCAAATACCCCCCACCCACCCCCACCCCACAAGCCTGTAGTACCTTTTCAGTATGAGCGATGTACATTATATTAATAAGTGATCAATCTGAGCAAGAAAAATGTACGTAAACATGAAACGAGAAACCAAGAACAATGGGCGTATTATGATTGCCTAGATTAGATTTTGGAATACAATAGTAGAAACTAAAATTAGGTTACAAATCTTACTCAGGTATGTACATACATATACTAAATCAAGCATCCTCTTAATAAATCTGCTTTGATGTATGGAATAAAGTTTTATCAAAAGAGTTGATCAGAAATAGTGCACGTGGAAAAGATACACTTCAGTAAAGGTCTTGTGTGGAAGCAGAAAATATAATTGAGTTGAAGCAGGTAAAAATCATCAACCCTTAATTGTTAATAGATGTATGGCCTCATTACGAAACAAAAAACAGATATTAGGCTAGCGGTTTAAGAGTCAATGTCAATATCCATTCTGACCTGCGCAACATTTAACTGTATAGCTTTCGCTTCACAATTCAGTTTGAAGAACAGCAGATGTCATAAACCCGAGAAACATCTGTTTCACTAGAAAACAAAAGAGATCTCTATAAGGCTTGCTAACAGAAATCATGGTGTGAAGTGTGTGAAAACACCTAACTGTTGTCTTTTCGTTGTCAAAATTCTACAAAAAAATTCCACTCTCTAAACACGAATGAGTCTCTGCCGTTATGCGCAGCGTCACACTTTTCTCCAACTCCATCCCATCATAGTTTTGGCGCTGGTCTTTTTACCAATTCTAATCCACAAGGCAATCATGTTCCACCCCCGTTGCGTTATGTTTGATAACGTCAGGCTTTTGGGCAGCTATACAAGTATAATGTTGGCTGTTATTCTTCAAATCACCCAAAGCACCTGACGCTCTCATATATTTTCATTACGTCCTCACTTCCATTGGGTGGCCGCTCCTTTCAGTGGGTCATCTGAAAGATACATAAGACAACCTATATATTTGCCATTATTATCAAGTCCAGGACGAATATGGTATCATTCTCACACGTCTGCTGGATATCCCTCTGTTAAAATAAAATGGAAATAACCAAAACTGAACAGGGGAAAATACCATCTTGTCTGGTCCTGAGTCAGCCAATCTGCGATCCTTGACCAGTCATGCGCAAGCTGTTGCAAGGCCAGCTGAAGCATCACTTGTCAAACCAATGTTGCTACCTGTTTCAAGTCAACAGAGAGATAGTTTCCGTCATACTACATGTCATATTCATTCACTCATATAAAAATGACAAGTTTGTCAGGCATTGTTGAAAACTGTTGTCTGCGTCTATTTTCATGACAGTCACTATTTTATGTTGTCATGTATACAACATCTTATTATCAATGAATAATGTAGTGCTTAGTGGATACTCAATCCTTGCTGTTATATCCTCTGATGTTCATGTCGATGGGCTTGTCAAGATTTGGACGGTTTTCAACTTGGATTGATTTTCGAACAACGATATTGACACGACTAAAGGTTCAAAGTTTTGGACTGTATTGACACAAGGATTTGTTTAGTCACTTACAGTAATTCAATTGTTATAATTATATGGACAACGTTTGACTGATAAGTTACTTGCATGTTTTAAATACACCATATTGGCAGCCACACCAATAATGTTTGGATTAGATCGCGTAAATAATCTACTGTATTTAATAGGAAAGGTCAGAATTAGCTCCGAAGTGTGTATTTGCCCCAATACACAAAAATTTGGAGGGCTAGAGCTGTGTATTCCCATTGGTTTGCATGTTAAAGTAACCTTAAATAAACTGGCCACTTTAGTAGCTGTGGTTATATGATTTTTGTGAGGTATTTAGTTACGTATCTAGATTTACTGGGCGAAATTTTGTGTCTCTATATACAGTTGTTTCCAAGTTATTAAGTTCCAAAAACTACAATGCAAAGTAATGGGAATACACAAACCTAGCCCTCCAGCGACTCCAGTGCCCTCTTTTAGGCAGGGCTAAAACCTTCTGTTCTTGACCGTGCCTATTGATTTCACGTGACCAGTGGTCAGCAGTTCAAACATTTAACAAAGTATTCCTTCTTACAAATAAAATTAAGTGTAACAGGCGAGCAGTAATTTAGTTAAATAAGTGCATAAAGTTATGCTTAAGTTTGTACATTTCACATGTTTAGGAGCGGCAGGGTAACACATAATTAATTACCTACCTGACTGGGAAGAGTACATTCGAATGCCTTGGACTTTCGTTCTTTGCGAGCTAGGTTTTCATGTATGATAGCTTAATATTTTACACGGGATGAGTTCCACCTTTTCCATACCCACGCGTCACGTTATTAATGGACATAACACAATGCAGCCCTTTGGTGAAAAAGTCGTGCAGGCGATAAGATAGGACGGAGGGTCTTGCTATGTGTATGATTTAATCTGCGTGATCATTTTCAATTTAATATAATTTATTAACTGGGGAACAAGAATTGCTTCAAAGCAAATTTATCTGTGTACCTTCAAAGCTTGCACAAATTAAAATCCTACGATTAATATTGATTTTGCGTCCACCGGCTGTACGTGCAGCAAAACACAACAGAACATGAAAATGACACCAGCGGTCTTTTAAATATTGAATCTTGCACACCCTGAATTGAAATAAAGGATTCATCGTACATGAGAATTGAAGTTGAAATGGCAACTTTATTTTTAATAATTTCAAAGATACATTGAATATTTAAACTGATTGGCATTAGTGAGGTAGACTAAGCCCGGCATCTAGTTCCGTAGATAGTCTCTGGGTGCCCCCCATTGGTCAAGAAGAGACCGTCATTTTGCTCCCATTGAAAATACATTGAGTATTGTATCACATGCTGGTCCTTGAGTCCTTTCTTTTTAAGATTGAGAGGACCTGTTGAAAACAACCAGTTGCCTTTTACGGGTGACTACCTGTCTCAAGTTAGGAGTGAAATTTATTTCTGCACATTATTATAGGAAGATGAATGTTGATGTTTTGGTAATGTTTGAATGTCTTATTTTTGCTGTAATTAACCTCGCTTTCATTGTTGAGTTGAAATTCGTGAATAACAATAATCTTTTTCTGAACTATTTGATAGAAATCCATTCTCTGTGTACATTTGTTCTTGTTGGTAACATACACGTACTTCCCTCTCCATTTGCAGATGGGCGCACTGCAGTATTCTGGTATGGTGATCACGTGGCTACACTTTAAAAAGTTGTTTTTTTCCCTGTCTGCTGTGGCTGTGGTACACCGCCCCCCCCCCTTCTCGAAAATTTGGATTTTGAAACTCAAGATCTCCCAGTTGTGTTCATGCCTTATATTGATCCAGGCATGTGTATTTTATGTAGCGGGACATTGCTACTTTCATAACACATTTGGAAAATCTCAACATTGAACTTATCCCTTAAAGCGCTGATTTAAGATTGAGTCAACAGCCGTCCTCCGGACGCAAAGTGTCCCAAGGAAAGCTGTTGACTAACACTGCCTTTTGTTTTAGACTAGGCTTGCTGGTATTTGAAACTACATGAGAGGAATTCGATTAACCATTATACGTTTAACGGTGATGAGAAAACGACTTTAGCTGTGATTAACACTTTAAGGGTTAATGTATTTCCAGTCTGGCTAAATATGGGTACTGCTTCGGGCACCTGCTGGAGCACAACGTGCCACAGTAGAATGTTACGGTACTACTTCCAATTGGTTGATAAGCAACCTATTTCATGTGAAATAGTTTTCAGCAGTGGTAACTCAATAAATACAAGGGTTCTTTGCTTTAATAGTACTCATTTTCATTTGCAATTTTTTCATTAAGTCATTTTTGACCAGGCATGTCATGTTGCTTGTTCAGTTGACCGGGATCTAAGAATAGGAATACAAGTGGCGATATTTACAACAGGCAGGAAGGTTTTGTTTTTTAAACAACTAAAGGTCTAAGGCTGTGACCTTCTATTCATGCTGCAAATTGACACATAATTGATTACAAACAAAAAGATAATTAACACAAAGGTCTTGATACTCACAAAGGTCACTACAGAGTGACCTCACTGTCCTCCGTGTGATCTGAATACACAGCACTTTGCCAGCAGCAGGCCCCTGCCCTTGTAGTGGAGCCGATCACTTTTAATTCTGCTTATGAACGCATTTTCGCATTTTAAATAATTTTGAAACAAGAAAAAACACAATTTAAACTAAGAAAAATGGTCTGTCTATGCATCAGCATAATTTAAACAAGGCAAACAACCCATGTCTTTAGCGAACATGTTTGTTTTCTCTCACAGCAAGATCAGTAACGGGTTTACAGTCGCAGAACTGAATTATGATACAAAATAGACGCTGTTGGCATTTATTGTGCTCTCGTCCCTCACCTCCCTGCCCCATGTCATCTTCCTTTCTACGACTAGTATCTTGTGTTCTGCTGTTAAAATTTCCTAAACTTTATTCTCATCTAATTCACACAGTCAGCATTATTTTCAATGCTGCATGTCCAGGTAGAAACATCTTATAGGGTAACTTGCAACCTTAATTTTGGAAGGTAGGTGCTTTGGGAATATCTGTGAAGCAGGGGAATATTCTTTTAATTAAGTTGGGTACGCAAGATTATAGGTCTAATGTTAAATTGGTCATTCAAAAGTATCTCAAGAGAGTCATTCTACTGTTGTATCGAAAATGGTATAGAAGCCAGTAATATACATGTCTTGCATCATTAGCATATGGTTTTACACCTTGGAGGTTTCCGTATTGGCCTTTTGTCGTGGTAAAATTACATGTACAAGTAATAAATACGGCATTCGATTATTGATCAATTTCGCACACCAGGCCAAAAGCTGCACATACATAATCAAAGATTATACGGCAACGTATGTTCTCACGCACACGAGTCGTGCCAATAATTGCTCTTGCTTCAACGTCAGCAAAGTACAATGCAAAGCAAAGTCAGCGCACTATTTTTTCCCTCTAAAAATAGAGCATGAGGCTCAACCTATCCTTCGCTCCTGGGCGACATTTTGTATCTATGTCTGTTCCACCTTATTTTTAGAATGCCTGTCCTTATTTTTACAGCGGCCGAAAAAAATTACAGTGGTTCGATCTGTGGACCGCGCCATGTTTTTATGTAATCAAGTGCCTATGGTTGTGTCCAGGTAACAAATCAAACTGACGTCAAAGGAGGCTGTGTGAAAAAAGGGAAAGAATATCAATTTCAAACATGTTTCAACAAATGTCCAAGTTACCTAAGTTCTAACAAAAATATATGTGTGGTTCCCGTAACCCGACCGACCCTACTGAAAAACCCGACCCTAAATAAATTTCATGAAACATAAAAAAAAAGTTTCAATCCGCCCTTCCCTTATAAAAATTGATCGACCCTGGCTGAAAGATTTTATCGAGAAAGTGGCCATTTTGTGCCGTTATTTTGCAGTATGATCAATTTGGGCCGGGGAAACAGCATAGCTGCATAGCCACTCTTGTTCGGTGAAACAGCATAGACCTAGTTGTTCGGTGATCGTTATCGTAATATTTTGCTGGGTTCTAGGTGTCCGCTCTCCCAGTTACCAGGGAAAATGGTCGTTAAAGTATTTTTAAAACATGACTTACTATCCTAACTTTAATCTGCCGGCTCAGTTGTGTCTGAAGCTGTTATCATCGTTAGTTATCAATCCAAATGCGACAACGTACCCTGGCTAATCATGCACGTTGATGAGCGCCATTTTGAACTTGTGACCATGGCACAGTGCATTGCAGGACAGTCTCACAAAAATACATTTGATTTGGATTTTAAAGTGTATCACGGCTATAGCATATATCATATCATTATTGATGCTGTGACATATTTGCAAAATATGTACTTTTGGTTTCATATATTATAACCCTCCCCCCCCCCCAGGTCGTCGCATTACTATCCTCATCTGCAAACCATTGGGTACAGCATATGCTATTTTGAAAATGGCAGCCAAATTCGTGGGTTGGTCCCGATTGGATATTTTGAAGATTTAGTATCCAAAATACATGAATGATTATTGTTAACGGAAGAGTATTTCTCGAATGGATGTAATGGTCAATATAAAATGGGATCTTTGCATAGTGAGCATAACCTAAAAATGTAAATACAATGCCCTGAAATTACCAGTTGTAGGCAGTGGTGGGCCCCAGAATAGGAATATTGTGTCAGACACTGAAGTCGCCCCCATGCTAGGAGTTAAGTAGCAGCACTGGGCACGGGAGCCAAAGCCCCCACGCCCCCCCCCCCCCGCTGAGGCAAAGATGGAGGTAATTGGAAAAGGTTGCCCCGATAGTGGATTCAGGTCCAAAAGTACTGGCAAGTTTTTATAAAATTGGAAATTAGCATACCTTTACCCATAAAACAAACACAGTAGGAAACAATTTGCACCCCACTGCAACAATTTGCGTCATACGCCACACAATACCGTGTTACACTAATCGAATGACACAAGACGTGACCTATGTAACACATTAATTTGGCCTGGTAAACAGGCTTTATACAGACATATACATGCAACTGCTATTATTTTCATGGATGGGTGGACCCTTTAGCAGCTGCCTGTGTCGCCTCGTTCCCTGGCCACCGTACCGCTCACTACAAGGCGCTTCGATCGCTCCCGGCAGAAAGGCCGTATGGAGCGGCGAGGCAAGTGGACCAGCCTACCGCCTCTGCTGGGAAATAGTTAACATTCAGAACGATGCCAAATTTGACTAAAAAAAATTAAATTATGGAAAACAACGGAAAACACACTGTCAAGCACGTTTGCAGATTATAAGCCAAATGGTATCACAAGCAATGTTGCTATGTTAGCATCATTTGCCTATAATACATCTACTGAAATTCTGAAGAACTGTCCCAGTGCAGTGTTGCATATGCATGTTATGTGTTTAAATACAAGTGGATGGGTACCTTGGTAAGCATGCTGTCAAATGTTTGAATAGTAGGCCTATGTCGGATATTCTACAAACATTGATAATGGTCCCATTACATTCTAGCTTTATTTTCATGAAAACTTCCTTTTAAAAGAATACGTGTTATTCACCACTTGCTCTGTTGTATGCAACTGGTTCATCAGGACCAGAAACCCATATTCCCACACACGACTTGATAAGACACAAAATGATATATCAAGCTATCAACTAGGGGGTAATTGGTGAAGATTGTTCTACTCACTTACCGATTGACCACCTGGGTAGCTGAATTTGTTCATGTAGTAGTAGAGTAAGAAAAAGGATCATATGAGATTTATTTGCAAGTTTTCATGAGTACGGAATTTGGAATGATTACTCCTTGCATGGCCGGCTTAATAGATTCCTCGAGGTTTTATCAAGGAGGTGTATGTCTCATACAGCTCCCTGATTATTGCGATGGTTATTTTAATCATCATCACGGAACAGATTTACGATATCTGATATTAAGAAGTGGACGGACGAAGACACCTGTATAAAACCATTAAAAGCGACGCCATCAGCATCTTATGCAATCCAGTCGATGTTATTCGTTTGAATTCATGCCCGTTAGAATGCTATATTTAGACTAAAATTTAAAATCTGTCGTTCTTGACAAAAAAACATAACACAACAAACCAACACCCTCGAAAAGGGCAAAAGCAAAAACAAAACTGCTGGAAACCACTGTGAGCATGAATTCTAATCACATACTACATCTGGGCGATGCTTTTGAACCCTACTTTACTATTTACCTTAGCGAAAGTCCGTCTTTTTTAGGGAGACTAAGAGCACCGTTCACTGTTCGAGCATTTGATATATGTGTTCAGAGTTCATGAGCTATTCAAAACACCATGTCAGGTTTATTAGCATGGCCCTTCATGGTTTACGAAAAAAATATTTTTAAGGTCTCAAGTCATAGGAATGAAATCACTATCACAGTTTGCAAAACACCATCTTGGGCCGTGTTCGGCTAAAAACCAAGATGTCCTGCTGTTTTCCATTTCAGCAAGGAGTACCAATTTGGCGAAAAAGGGTTATGCGAGCCACCAGGAAAATCTGTAGAACATACGCAGGTGGGGACCCAAATATAACATTCTATTTTCTACTTCTCAGAATATAGTGAAACGTGGTTCAATTGTGTCATTTTGCAAATAGGAAGGGTAGGATCAAGAGAGTTCATTAACTTTCTCAGACAACAATCAATAAACCTAAAGGAAACCAGGCCTGTCTGTGTTCCGTACATGCATTTCATCAAAGCTACAAGACAACAATTTATGTTGTAAAGTGTGGAGATGACATACCTGTGGCACGTGGGAGTGTACACGTTGGTTACAAGTGCGCACAGGACATTACAAAGAGCGTACCGGGTCACTGTTTCACTCACCTTCACTGAGTACAACCCTCATCTTTGCTACAATCGTTACCAACCTGCTTGAATGCTCGGAGATACGACTGTTACGGCGATCGTGGGCAGGTTTATGGCTTGCCCCCATCGCCGCAATATTCTGTCATGAAGATACGAGCAGAGTGCAAACTCATAGCGTGTGGCTGATTCGATGTTGTTCATCTGCGAGTGGTTAACCAATGTCAAATTTAGAGTTTTACATGCTTAGGGAGAGTTAAAATTACCAACGGGGGAGCATGATGAAGAACATATGAAACCATATGTAGAAAGAAAAAAAAAAGGAAAATATTCCCACAAGCAAAGGAAGATACCATTTTTGGCTCTAAACTACTGCACTAAACATGGTGATGGATTATTCTAATCTAATCTGTTGTAAACATTACTCAGGACTTTGTATTTAGTGGAAATAATAGCCGTCTTTGGAAATGGCAATATTTCTTGATGCACCGTCGGTAACCTTCCGTGACATGACTGGTGGCACGCCAATGATTCGCAGAAAGGCAGACGGCCTGTCAGTAAAAGACAGTATAAAATCCGAAATCGACATTGCAACGTCCATTTCTTTTGTCTGAGGTACACTGTGAGACCTTACGGTTATATGTCATAACATTAAGTAGACTGTTATATTATAACGGCAAAAAGTATTTGTTCGGGGGTAGCTATTTCGCCATATAAGGGTATGTCGTAGCCCTTTATGGAATATGGAATACAGGACTATTAAAATATATCGAATAATGTGCAGGTTTTTACGGATGAAATTAAAGAGAAATTATTGATATTTAAAAATACGGCATACTTCTTATCACTTTTCTGAAAATAGACTTTAATAGTAACAGTTGTTGTGTGTACTCCGACGCGAAAAAGCCGCAAAGTAGTTGCATATACAGTTTAAAATCATGAACAAACTGTTCCTGCATAAAACTTTAACCTTCACTCACCCACGGAAACTCTACATATAATGTACCATATCAATTATTTAATATGATAAGGGCCCCAGCGGTTCCCTGGTCGTATGAGAGACAGTTATACGTATGAGCAGATCATCGACTGCTGAGAAGGTAGACATGTTACTGTTTTCAAATGGGTTGTATTTTGTGAGGCGCACAATTTATCTAAGTCTTTCTTTTTTGACAGTGACCATTTTTTCCCGTTCACACGAGTGTTATTTTTATCAAATGAGATTTCACGGATACAGATGATAAATATTTGATATTTTTTCCCGAAATTTCTGACTTTAAAACGCAATGGTATTTTAATACGGATGAAATTGAATGAACGCATAAGCACTTCATCAAGTTTGCCTGAATATGAAAGTCAATTTTTTTCCCACAAAACTGTTTCTTGATGCATTTTGTGTTCTGCAATCTGGACAATCAGGGAATAAATTCCCCCTTATTCTTTTATCGAAAACTGTTTCGGTAGCCTTTTCCCTTTCTCTTAGAGCATGCGACATCCTGTTTGGAAGAGAGCGTCCAAAATTACGAAAACAAACAAAATTGATTATAAAGAGAAAAAAAATTGCAGAACCACACAAAACAGTGCAATATAGTGCTGGGGTTGACAGAAATATCCCTACATAATTTCAAAGCAATTAGTCAAATGGTTTTTGGCAAGTCTTTGTGACGTTTTCTCTCAAATGACTTGTCTGTCAGCTGATGTCAAAATTTCCGAAACCGCGTTGGCAGCTGAGAATACAGGATGGGTGGTCATCCGTTGTCCATTCGCCTGTCTATTCACAGTTCACATTTTCCAATTATTCTCCAAAACAGTCAGCAGCCAGATTTACTTCAAACTCCGTGCGCCTCTATCAGATTTGTTTAAAAGGTGTTCCATTGAGTTTTTGTGTTTATTATGACTTTTGTTCATTTTTGGGGCAAAATCTAGGCCTAAAACAATTCTCCGAAAGCACCCTATCAATCGGAACAAAATTGCACAGGACCCCTTTTAGAGACCCTTAGATCTCAATTTGTTCACCGGGTGGTGCTGCAAATGATTTTTCAATTGTTTTAAAACATTATTTGTATTCGTTCTTTTAGACTCTTCTCCAAAAACCGTCACACAGATTGTGCTGAAACTTGGTGCAAATGCACTTTTAGATGAATAAAACAGAATGGGTTTCTTTTCACCCATATTGTGCGTACAAATACATAGATGTATGCATTTTCCGGTTGCAAGGGGGCTGTATCAAAAACACGAAACACATGGGAAGTAATAATGGTGGTATCAGTTTTAACATTTGTTCTTGGAAGGGCTCCGGCCGGATATATCCCACTTCACAAAAACAAATACTATATAAAAAAATCATTAATTAATGTGTAATTGCACATTTTTGTCTTTGAAGGGATGAGTATTCTCGATTTTTCTTCCGTAGGTCCATTTGGAAATATTCAACGCAGGATGTTTTGGGATCTTGCATATCCATCGACAAAATTGATAGATTCCTTGATATAGGTACATGATTTGTATCAAAACTTAAGTTGTAATATTTAAGAAAAATCAAGATTGAGCCCCCAAATCATCTCTCATACATGCCTTGCCATTAGACAAGCAGCTCGATTTATATGAAAAATTGCAAAATCCGCTCTTACTAAGATATATGCCAATATGTCAGTTTGACCTGTTAAATTCAATCAATGTTAAAATTAATAACATCTAAAGAAACCCCATTGGTACTTTTCTAATAGTTCTTATTTGTAGCCCAGGCCCAATGATCCACCATTGCCGAAATATCAGCCACTATGTCAGTTGACCTTTCAATTTCACTCAAGAGCAAAATTAACAACACCAAAAGAAACCCCACATGAACATTCCGATTAGTGTTAACAGTAACCATGGGCCTGTTATCCAGAATTATCAAGATACAAGCTGATATGTGAGATTTGCTGTTATCCTTATTGTACAGTAACAATGCTAACATGTATATACATGTACCCTTAATTCCTTACAATCAGAAAATAACACCAACACGAAAAGAATAAAACTTCGAAAGAGATCAAGTCCTGGTACATCCCCACTACGTTTGAGGACACTCCACCTCACAGTTTGGGAGAAGTCAAAACACATGAAAATGCACAAAAGTTTATAAAAAAAAATAAAAATCGCAGAGCCACATGTTTAACAAATTAAAGTCAAGGAGTCCTGAGTAGCCTGTGCCATTCCTGAGCAATTGGACAGGCGGTTTGGAAGAAGATTTTTTCTTAAAGATTAAAGCCAATTTTTTTTTTTTTATAAAACTCAATGGAGCGTGACTATTTAAGCAAACTTGGTAGAAACCCCTCAAAGGTACCTCCACTCCAAATTCGAAGTGAATCTGGTTGCCGGTTTTGGAGAAGTCGAAAATGTGAGTTACGTTTGTGGTCCCCATTGACTTGCACAGTAATCAATGGAAATGCACGAATTAACCATATATCCAAATTGAAAAAATTGTTAAAAATCTGGGATCCCGAGTATGACCACCACCTAGTGTAAAATAAGAGTTAATCTTCAAACAAGCTACACTTCCACCACGTTTCGGTACAATCTTAGTGATCCTTTTGGAAATCAAGTCCAGAATAGCGAAAACACAAAAAGTCACAAAAATAGAAAAAAAAATAGGAACGCCACCTGTTGGGCAAGTTAACGTCTGATAGTCCCAAGAAGTGTCCCTACCCAATTTCAAAGCAATTGACTGAGCGGTTTGGGGGATATATATATATATATATATATATATATATATATATATATATATATATATATATATATATATATATATATATATATATATATATATATATATATATATATATATCGCGAAAGATAGATTTTACCAAAAGGACCAAATAAATTAATGAAAAAGGAAGAAAGGAAAAACCAAACAAACGAACAAAGAAATCAATGAAAAAGGAAGAAAAGAAAACAAACAAACGAACTAAAAATCAGTGGAGCGTGGCCACCGACAAGATTTGTAGAAACCCTCCAAAGGTACATCCCTATCCAAGCAAATCTTGCAAAAGGTTTGGGAGAAGTCAAAAATGTGAATTCCCTTTGCAATCCCCATTGACTCGTGTAGCAATCAATACGAATGTTTGTATTTACTGACAAGTACCCGATTGAACAGATGACTAAAGTGGGTGGATTCTTGCATCCTGTGGAACACGTATTTATACAAAAATGACGTGACAGACGTGGGCCACTTTTTGTTTACATGCCCGCTGCCAAATAATATTCGCCTGCGCATTTGGCGTGTGCCTCAAGCCAGATTAGTTATATCATGTCACAATGACGCCTGTATTATTGGACGTCCATGTACCTCAGGTTTAATGATTTTCTTATTTTCAGGAGATGCTGCAAATGACTATGGCGGATATACAGACTGGGAAGTAAATATGTTCCTGAGATAGTGCTGGTAAAATGTTTGAGACACGATTGGATCACCGGCCATGCATAGATTGGTGGATTTTATACAAAGTGTATTGTTCTTCCTCGGACACTTTGGCGGGCAAATCGGTTGCCAAAGACCCGTGGTTTTTTACTGTGTGCTTTTTCTTGCACGGAGTGGCTCGCTTTCATAAAAAATGTAAAAGTATGAAGCGAAATTTCCAAGCATGATATTTTCTATAATAATTAATTCGGCTATATACCCCGTTACAACAAAGGCACAGATATAGCGGGTTTAGTTTCATGGTGCGCCCAGGAATATCACAATGAAATTGACTGATCTTAAATGGTAGTTAGCTGTTCATGCTGTAAAAAGTGAGCAGGAAGGGGAACTACCTTCAGCTAAGAGCTGTACATAGATCACACGTCGCGTTGCATTTGCCGCTTACCGTTTTATTTAAGTTAAAATCATCAGCATAAAAAAAATAAACTTCACATCCCTTGCACTAAAACTAGAGATAAACCATTTATGGGGACAACTATCATTATACACCTTTTTGTACGGGGGAACCAGAAAGATAAATTATATAATCCACACATTGTCATATCTGACTAAAATACATTTACAACTAAAAACAAAACAGAAAAATTGTAGCTCATGAAATACATGTATATATATTTGTTATAATGTGTCGGTTAACTTCTGGAAAGCTTGGTGGGTGCTTTCTGGGTCCTGAGACCCTAGTAATATGACCAGGTTGGGATAGGTATACCATCATTCAGTATGTAAGTTGCTCGTATAGCTGCAACAAGTTGCCTATTAATCTTTCTAGTCTTTGCTTTATTTTGTGCAAGTTATTGCAGATGCACGGCTGACGGCACAGATGTAATCGGAGAAGTTTATCTAATATAGATAGTCAAAATTGTGTTTGTTTGGGACGATCAATGATACCGTTTGCTTTGTACGATCCAATGTAATTTCCTTTGTCATGAACGTAATAGATACCCGGAACTTACGTACATATTGCGAATGGAAGCCGTTCGTCTGTGTCACCAAGAAGTTTAACCCTTGGAGCCAAATGGAGAACGCTGGACCGGGTCTTAATACACTATTGCATAGTAAAACTAAATCCGATATAATTCCCTTTGTCATATACTTAATGGATAACAGGAACTTACTTGAGAGCGAATACTCCTTGTCTGTGCTATTGTGCAGCTGTGTGTAGCTAACACATCCGAACTTGGGATCGCATATTTAAAGGTCCCAGCACAACTGCATTTTGCACAGTACCATTCTATGAGGACTTCAGAATATTTGTAAACGTCATTAACTTTGGACTGATACATCAAACATAGGATGAAGTACTTTCCGTGTTATAATGTCGGGCCTGGAAAACATTAACGAGTTGCATTTCATCAGTGCAGACATCAATTTTGCCATTTAAATAAACGTACGCAGATTTTATCGAATTTTATGTTCGACCCATCTAATGTAGTATAATAATTGTGACTGGATATCTTTAAAACTTCCGCCTGTCAGCGCGCAAACATACATTAAATCGGGGTGGTCGTTTGCTGCACCCACTCAAGGTCTTCAATCTTATATTTGTATGACTGTATAAGAGTTGATGAACGTAAATTCGCACAAAATTATCCGTTATTGAAAGGGACTTTTGACCTTCATGCCGCATAGTTTTCCAGTTGTGAAGGAATTTAAAGCAGTGGTAAGTAATGCTTGTCAGCATGACTTCCCCAGGTACACAAACTGACACCATGAAGTAAGATGTAATTAAGAAATGAACGTCCTTTCTCTTGTTAGCGACGTCATGAAAAATGCCTCTCGCTAGTTGTCATCACACGCCCGTTTCTATTATCGAAAGGATGTTCAATTCTTATATTTACATTTATACTTATATTGATATTAACGTACAATGTGTTCTAGTTGTTTGGAACAAAGTTTTTCCATGGAATATTGGTTTTAACGCAAGTAAAGAAATAAAAAAATAGAAATCCATTTAACTGGTGCCCAGCAACCACTAATTATGCCATGGACACGTCACTGGACGGCCCAGAACAATTGACGACACCGAAATAAAAAAAATCTTCAGAAAGCAAAATGTTTTTTTTTATTCATTAACCATCATAGAATCGAAGGTTGACGTAACAAAAAAAACCCACACAACTCGGAGATTTAATTGCTTCAGGTACAGGCCTACAGTTGTTTTTTTTTTTTTTTTTTCAAAATACGCCCCTTATCAAAACATGAATGGAATGTTATGGCTGAAGTTCATACTACTCCGCAGGAGTGATGAGATTCCAGTTCGGAAACAAAAAAAGGTTGCAAATGAAAGTCAACGGCTTGACGGCATGCTGGAGGCAGCCACGTGAAAGATGCAATTGTGAAATGTTATTATATAACTAAGAAATTTATGCTGGGAAGACGCAATTGCAGTTGTAGGTCTGCTGGGCGATGGTAATTGAGTACTCAGGCAGGAAACAGGTACCGGTACCAAAAGCACCGAAGGCACTGGCGGGGACAGGTGCAGGTGCTTCGGCGAACTGAACTTCCCCGGAAGCCAAAGTGGACAGTGCATTGCTGAACGCTCTTTTTGGGGTTGTGGAGCAGGATGTGTTGTATGAACGAAGAGATGCTTCACTTCTGTGGCCGGACATGAACATGATGCGCGGTAATTCGAAATCAGAATGCTGAATAGGCTTGGCAGTTGAGTAAAGACAGTGTGTAGTCTTTAATCTACAGCGCGCTACTTGACCTCAATACAGGGAATGTTTGACTATTGGTAGCCATCAAACAACACATGCTTGGTTAATTATGATGTTAATCAAGGAAAATTCAAAGTACCCCAACGTCATTCTTTATAAAAAATTCTATTTTTGTAACAAGAATCTTAATAACATAATGCCAAATTACGAGACAAAATACGCATCTACGATACAATACAGCTGGAGTTAAGGTTGTTCGTTGAAAGCCAGAAATATGGGTTAAACCTCAGTGCATCAAAGAACATAGCTTCTTACAGCCAATGAAAGCCTTACAACAACAAACCCTGTCCACGTTTTCCTATAATAGCGCAAAGAATGAAGACCGTTGAGCATGTATTCCTTACATTTGGCCCGTCTTCGCTGATTCTGTGTTCTTTGCTACCACTCCATAACCTTTTGACAGATGCACCGAATTCAGACATCTGGAATCGTGGTTTTTAATTTAAAAGAACTGCTACAGATCCTGGATTGCCCTACAATTGTTGACCTAAACAAAGAGTGCTCCATATGCAGAAAGATACACAATAAAATGATACAGAATAAAATGATACAAATAGATACAAAACACACAGGGCAGTAATGAAATGGTGCCCTTGCCTGCGTGGGACAGGATCGAAGGCCTGTAAACCTGAGGGATGGTCTGTCAACCCTCAGCTTCGCTTCGGGTTGACAGACCATCCCGAAGGTTTAAAGTTCTTCCTGTCCCACAAAGGCAAGGACACCATTTCCTTTATTATACCGTAGAACAATAAATGAACAAATATCACGTCGAGAGACGCGAAACCTCCCTTCCTTGGCTATCTTGTCTTGTGTGCGCTGAAGAAGCTTTATGTCGTGTGTTTTTTGGGGTCAAGGCCGGGTCAAATGTGCAGTGCCCCTAGTGACAAAAATTGGCAGCGGGCAACATTAATTTTCTTGCGGTTAACAGTCAAAACTGTTACACGCCCAATTCGCCAATCAGAACACCAGATTAATGCCTATATTATAATAATACAATCCATATTACCAATTGCTACCCTTGTAGGTGTACACCTATGGATGCACACTGGAGACATGTAAGACTAACCCTATGATTGCTTACCGCCTGTTAAATTGTTAAGATGAAAATGAAAATAGAATCACCACATGTATTTGCAATACACCCTATTCCAGAAATAATTAAAATGTGAGTGTTCCACTGTAAATCATAACTTTGCACTTCCGTACAACGTAGCGCACAAATGGTCTTGTAGTAAAATAAGGAAAAGAGATCAGAAAAGAAAGGGAAAAAAAACACAGGAGCAGTGATGTGTCAGATGTAGCCTTTTCAATGTAAAATTAGAATGTATATCGTCTAGTTTCACCATATTTCTAAATTGCCTCAACAATTTCAGTATTAGATGCAACAGACATTTTTTTTACTATCAGAGAGAAAAATGACCAACCTATGGCTTGCAACAACAATGATAAAGTTGGGGTGAACTCGAGGAGGTAATATACATACAGTAGAATCCTAAGCTGTGAAAACATTGGGCAATAGAAAAGGAAATGCTTCTGGTCTTCGGTAGGACAGGCACAAGCACATGTAGGACTAGAAATGATATTTATAAAGGTCATCATTAAGCGTTTTAGGGAAACAATCACCAGCAGGAATAAAACTCAGGGGCACGATTTCCGGTGAAGATTTGAGGATTGTAACGGAAGAGCAGTTTCTGATTTCGGAGGGCATAATGTTCCATGGCCATATGGTATCTGGGTGATATGAGTAACTAAAGCTCCAGATTCTACATTTAATAGGGCATATAATGCAAAGAACGATCAGTGAAGGAGGAAGGCAAGATGCTTGACGGAACTTGTTTGCTGCACATTTTATAAAAAAAGGAGCAGCTCGAAATATCTTTCTCTGTTAACGAGCGTTGGCCACCCGAATTCTGGAATAATTTAGAATCAAAAGTGTGCCTTATGGCACCAGTACATGTTTTAGCTGCTTCAAATTATATGGATCTCAGCTGGTCAGCCCTTTACCGCAGTTGTCAAAGAGAATGTAAACATATTCAGTAATGGGTCGAATCATATGAAAATAAAGTCTAACCGATGCTTTGAGGAATAGTTTGTATTTGAACACACAGAGAAGTGCAACGTGCTGATCAGCAGTGTTAGTGATGTGGGAGATGTAAGCATGACACCACTAGTCATCATTGAGAGTAATGCCAAGTTATTTACGGGTGTTTGCTTCAGGACTAGTCCACTGAAAAGGATTGATTGCTGGATTGTGAGGTTTGGATACTTTGGCTTAGAAAATGGCAAATAGAGACTCAACATTATTGAATATCACGCGCGAAACGCCCGTCCCCGGTTATGAATGACAGAAATATTCAATTTGCTATTAAGGTGATCAGATGATTTCATTGGACTTTTAATAATATGCAGTAGGCTGGGTTCATCGGGAAAAAGCCGACATCAAAACTAATGTTTGCAAGGTCATTTACATATTTACTCAAAAATAAAAAAACATACAAACAATTTAAAAGATAAAACAGAGGGCTAAGTATGGCTCCCTGGGGGAACTCAGGCTTCACTTGGCAGCCAGCAGAAGTTTTGGCCATATTCAACTCTCTGTAGAAGCTTCTTAAAAATTCTCCAGACCATATATATAGTATTTAGATAGATAGATAGATAGATAGATAGATAGATAGATAGATAGATAGATAGATAGATAGATAGATAGATAGATAGATAGATAGATAGATAGATAGATAGATAGATAGATAGATAGATAGATAGATAGATAGATAGATAGATAGATAGATAGATAGATAGATTCGACAGACTTCAAAACCAGTATTTGTGGAGGTGAGGAGGCTATTTCCTGAAATTCTTTCATGAACGACATTAAAACCAATCTTCCGAAGAGTTTGGGAACATTGCTGAACAAAGAGATAGTGCAGTAATTATATTTGAACTGTCTGTTGGACTGTTTGCATACAAGAGATGTACTAGGTCTCTCCCAAGAATCAGGGATTTGGGAAATAGTGAGTGAAAGTTTAAATATTTTAGTAAGTGGCTCGCACAATTCGTTGGTAGCAGGTTTCATATGATGTCAGGACCAGAAGCAGAAGTATGTTCCAGAGGAAAATGCTTTATAGACGCTGTTATCGTCAGAAGTAATGCCCTGCAGACAGCATCAGTTCGGGAAGTGAACTCAGGCCATGGTAAAACACCTGCATTGGGTTGGGTTGTACATTGGCTGGCGAAGTATGCATTGAATAAATCACATTTCCTGAGTCACCAAAACGATCCTGTCATCCTCAATGATAAGGGATATATCCTGGTGACTTTTACAGTCTATAACAAATTTAGACTGACTCCACCATTATGTGGGGGTAATGGCCTTATTATCCAGTTGTTTTTGTAATTTAGATACGTATACGGCGAAGGAAAGTCAAACAGATTGACTGATTTATTTCGAGACTTCATGTACAGCTGGTAGATCCATTCTTACTGAAACAATCGCAACTCTGTGGACTTGTTTGGTGAGATACACACCTAAAGCATTTCTGGCCATAATGCAGGTAGCACTTATCTTATATATATATATATATATATATATATATATATATATATATATATATATATATATATATATATATATATATATATATATATATATATATATATATATATATATATATACATATATATATAGTTATGTCTTGTGTGTTTTATGGGCAGAATTGTAATCCTCAAACCGTCTGGTAGCCAGTTGTTCGGCTTATCGGCAGTAGAAAAATGCTCATACACTATGTTTGTTTTAAAAAAATTACGCGCTACCCAGGGTTTTTCAGAAATGTACAAATTAGTTTGGTTGGACTTAAAAACATATTGCACCAGTATGATATAACATCTTCAGGGCCTTGAGAGCAGGCCGCTTTCTGATTTACAACAATGACATTTTTAAAGTTCCATACAGGTCTTTTGAAAGACTCGTGGAGGTTATCAAGGAGTAACAGATTGTCTGGGTAACTCTCATTGAGCCCAATTTCTGACAGCGTAATTTTACATTTTGGAGATTGAGACTTTTCAGGCCGCAAACATTTGCCTAGCAGACTTGACGACAAATATTTGGAAGATCATTCTAGAAAGGACGAGAATTTGGATGAATACCAATACCTAGTTGTAGCAGGTTATCAAATAGCATTAATAGCTTAGAAATGTGTTGTAAACACACGAACCCATCAAATTATGACAGCAAAGATTAATATCAGCTGGCAAAAAGAAACGATTATCTGATGATAAACAGTTGAACAAGGATTAAAGTAAAGTTTGTAAGAAATGTATTAATGTATTCGTTGAGAAAGAGACCAATCGAAAGTTTGTATTGAGCAATGCTGATTTCCATATGTTGCGGCAATGTATGTAGTTCAGAGAACTTTTGAGAGGCATATCAGATGAGTTGTTATGGTTAGAGAATAAACAGCAAAGAATGAAAAGACAAGAACAGGAGTATAAGGATATGAAAAGACAATGTCTTTTAGTGAAATGTAGAACAATTAATGTGGAAAACAAAAAACAATTTGCACTCACCAAACGTTATGATAATGAGCTTTATATCTTTGAAAAAGAATTATTAGTTACACAGCCATTAAAAAGAGTGGAAGTGACGCAGAAGTGTCAAGACGCAATAATGGGTCTACACGTCCTGAACAGGTACAAGCGTGGAATAATTATTTATGGCACCCAGTCGACTGAGTCCTACAGTGGTAGTGTTTTACTGCTGTTGCATGGTCAATCTTACAATAGTATATCAAAAGGATTGAAAGTATAGTATTGACGAAAGCTGGAGGTAAAGCACTGTAAGGTTTATATAGAAACGTATCAAGAACATTAACTCCCTCCAATAAAAGGTTGTTGTGCAAAGTCCAGCAAATTGTATTAAAGGAAACTATCAACATGATGACACCACTATTTAAATCAAATCCTTTTACTGTCGAAGAAACATTTACATAAACGAAATGTCACATGTCTTAGGATAGAGGTATGGGTACAGAACACGCGTACGTGATAAGGAAGTCTTTACCTCAGCCATAAAGTGGCTATATTTCAGAGCAGATATGGGTGATAAACTAATTAGAAAATACATGTCCGATAATTAAACAGATATATCTAATGATCATCTCTAAGCACTCTGAAGGGAAATCTTATAATGTAACAATGTAGCAAGAATATAAAGACTCCTCAAACTATGCATTGATGAATCCTGGTGGCACAGAGCCAGTAAGGTTTGTAAAGCTATGTGTTCAGCTTACCAACTGCAGAAATAAAATGTTATCGTAACCTGGGATTACCACACGGGAGTGGAAATCCTAGCCGTAACCAGTAAGGCAACAAGTCAACATGATGACAAGACTATAAAAGAAGTACTGTTCAAGAAATATGTAAATAAACAAAAAGTCATATATCTAACCCAGGACAGCAATAGTGCACAGAGCATGCATGCAAGATTAGCAAGTGCACTCATGCACAAGGCCCACAACAATCAAAGGTAGCGAAGAAGGCAAAAGAAATGTCACGTGATGTCATTTTATTAATACTTAGTTTGCACAATACAGAAACATAAGCTGCTCAACTATTTTCACCCAATGAAATAAAATATAATTCAATTAAATTATACACAATGTTTACAAATATTTCATACAATAATCTTCAGTTGCAGTTAATGGCATATGTCAAGGCACAGGAAGTAGCAGATGACAGCACTGGTTAAGAGGTGTCACATGACCTCCTGTGACCGTAGTATTGGTCAGAATAGGTCAGGTGATCTCTTTTTTGACCAGTGCTGCCCTCTACCCCTTGTCTCTTGGCCTATGCCATTCATTGGCATGCGGATAGAGAAGCTAAAAGCAGCTGGTACAAAAAATTCATAGTTACCCTGGGTGTAAGAGACAGTAAATATACAGACAAAATAAAATATAATAGAAACATAGGGACTCAAAGATAAGTATACTGTGTATTGTGGTGTGCTCCACCCAGGTACCATTAACGCTATACTACCTAACAGCACCGTAAAACATTATGGCGACAATATAGGTATGCTCAGCTAAGATTTGCTCAGGTAGTGTAAAATTTAAACTGCAGCCTGACAAAATACAATGTCAAAGCACTACCTACGTGAATCCACGTCACCAACAATTATGCATTATGGGGCTCAATGTCTCCGAATTTGTTCAGGTCTTTTTAATTTCAGCTGATTTCACGGAGCTCTCTGTCACCAGCAGCGCCATAGGCAGCAAAATCTCAACCTTCCAACCCTTGAACAGTAGGGTGTAATTTTTATTCCTCCGTGGAATTCGTGCATTGTAAAGAATGGTGGACCGCCATATTGGTAGATCATCAGACACAAACGTGTCACGGAACTTTGTCTGACCGAGTTAATAATTTGCCTTGCCGTGCACGATGTGAACTTCATAATTATTGCCCTGCTGAGTTTTCCATTTTGTTGACGCACACGGTGTAATCTGTCTATTTCTGCCAATGATAAGTCAACCCCCACGTTTTTGTACTTTCAGAAAAAATTGAACACTGTTTTTTGCCTAAATTTCCACTCCATTCGATCATTGTTGCGAGCTGTTTCGCCTGCTTATTTGTTCCGCTTCGTCGAATTTCTCCTATATTGTTGCAACTGCCACCTCCAACTCGGAAGCCGCAAATTCCAGTGTTGTCATCTTATTTTCGAATTCAATAGTTCTATTTTCAAGGGTCTGGACCGCAGTTGACAACACATCCAACCGAGCCAATTTAGCCGGAGAGTTGACGATGATTCACGTCAGTGAATGACTTAGACTATTGTGTGCACTTGAACAGCCTTTAAACTGTTGCAATGCCACAACCTTGACCATTTCTTGACAAGTGAAGCCCACCTAATAAACTCCCACTTAGACACGCCAGAGAAACACCCTTTTGGCCTCTATCAGTAGGCACAGAAGCAAGGGAGGCCTGTGGCAAAATGCAGCATAATTCATAATTTATTAGCCATAATAATCTAAAAGTTTGAATTCTTTGTGAACCTTCAGTATGGCCTTAAGAAAAAAATTAGACAGTGTCATTACCATATCCAAACCTTAGTCCTAATGAAACAAATCCAAGTCAATTCCGACCAAAGGCAATGTTCCTTGGTATGTATAGCTGAATCATATAATTTATAGTCCGTCTTTACCCAAAAGAGTCCAAAACGTGTGTGCAAAGGTCCATAAGGTCAAAAAAGCCATGTCTAGTTTTGGAAAAAGAACTAGCGTCTGCAGTTAATGATGAATATTTCTAAGGTTGAGAGGACCGGTTTAAAACCAACAGTTGCCTTTTATGGATGACTGCTTGTCTCAAGTCAGGAGTGAAATTTGTTTCTTCACATTGGTATTGGAAAAGAAATGTTGATGCTTTGGCAAGTCTCAAATCTCTTTGCTGTCATTGTTGGGTTTCGAATTAATGAATATGGATCATGTGTTTCTGTACTATTTAACATGACAGAATGCAAAAGTTATGTTTAAAATTATAGGCCTATTTCAGTAATTTGGCTTGAACAGGTGCATCATTTATGTGCATATGGGACCGTACAATTAATTTCTGATGTATCTTGGCCTGACGTTTGTGTGCAACCTAGGATCAGTCACCGAGACTTCGGTGAACTCTAAGCCTAAAGACTATGGTTAAATAAATGATCAATTCCGCATCCTGCGTATATATCAAAAATACAACCAACAAGAATAATTATCAAAGCAACAATTCTTCTATTTCACTTTCTACAAATAACATCCGGTTTGATGTTTCGATAGTGCGCCATTTATTTATATCAAATATGTGCAATTGAGAAGACACGAGAAAAGTCCATTGCGTGAAGATGAACATTGAGCAGTGGTTTTCTTTCGTTATTACGTTTACATAATATAAATGCTAATAGAATGAAGTAATCAGGCTAGTAATAATATAGAGATATTAGATTTTAAGAAGGGCAATATGTAGCTATATGGATCGATGAAAAAGTATGTCGATTGTGGCGGTATGCCGAGGTAACCTTATTTTTACTAATTGGCAATATTTCTTTCTTGGATTTTATGACACCCAGAAGAGCTTTGTACGTTTCACGCGTACAATATTGTCTCAGGCATTCAATATGGGGTTGGACCGCATGACCACATGATATCAATGAGCGATTGCCCGAATATCCGGTGCTGAATATTAGTACTTGTGTACCCGAAATTTTTTCGCCTTTGTAAAAATCAAGTGGCAAACAGAGTTTATGTGGTGCAGCTAACACCCTTTGAATAAATTTGGCAATGAAGATGCTCAACACCCGTTGAATAAATATGACAATAAAGATGCTCAAGCTGTATGAAGTTAAATCTAATTACTACAGACGCCAATTCACTTCGAATGTCAGGTATGTTTTTAACAACATTTCCCATTCTATTTCCTTCGCCATCAAACTAAACCGGAAACTGAACCTTCCGAAAGGCGATTTTAATGATCGTTGCCTGCATTGGGATTCGACTCACACCGACAGCGACTTTGGTCAGCAATCTTAGGACAACTGACTCACCTGGGCACATCTAAACTCTGCCCCCCCCCCATTTCCTCTTCTGATAACTCTGTGGTCTTTTGTTCTTTTTCCGTGAATCAGTACAAAGCTCGCTCTTTCCAACGGTCGGTCTGGAATTGTAGTCGAGCCAACTTTGACGGCGTAAAGAACGCACAACGCGACGTTCCCTGAGACACGTCTTTACCTGTCTTTGACTCTGTTGGGTGCCGTGTTGTACTGGTCTGACTTATTCACTGATACTTGTAACCAATTCATTCCATGCCGAAATATAATTGTAAGACTAGGATAGCCCGTGAAATAAAGACAAATCAAAAGACCTAATCAAGGTTAGGACAGGTTTTAAAGCTTATCGCAACGGGGAAGACTCCATTATCTTCTCACTACTTTCAATATAGAATATTTTTACCAGGCCTAGAAAAGAAAACGAAAATTTTATGTACATTTTATTAATTATTTGATTCGACTTTATTTGCCAACTTTGCATGCAACTCGACTCTGAAGAAATGAATCCGAAAATATGATGACGCCTTACTACGTTATCGCTTGGAGGTAAACTCCATCAAAGCAATCCAACCCTTATCCACAATGAGACCATTTCAAGTAACATAGAATAGTCTGAAACTGTAAACACCTATTTTGCTAATCAGTGCAAACTTCCTGTTGATAATACAGCTTTACCTCTACCCGACTTGATCTAGCGGACAGAGGATCGCATACCTATATTTCTAGTACAATTAGAAGATATACTGACATTTTAAGGTCACTTTTAAGGCAACATCTACTTGTGGGCCTGCCGGTATAGGAATTAATATCTTAAAAACTGTGCACCTGGAATCTACGAGACGTTGACTAAAGTGTTCAGTTTTGATGTTATTACTCCTATTTTCTTGATCCATGAAAAAATATCTGCCCTGTCTTTAAGAAAGGAACCAAACAACTGAAGAAAAATCACAGGCCTATCTCACATCTGTGTCATGCATGTAAAGTTTTTGAATATTTGGTGTACGATATCTTCTGCGAGTGCCTGGTTTCAATCGTTACTACCATCAAATATTCTGGTTTGTAGACGTATGACTCCACCATCAACCAGCTTGCCAGGATAGTACATGCTATCAACAATGTCATTGAGCTTGGCAAAGAAGTTCGCGTGGTATTGCTTGACATATCTAAGGTTTCTGTAAAGTGGAGTTCCACAAAGATCCATATTAGGACCTCTCCTTTTTATTATTTATATAAATGACATGCACAATGCATCCTCAAAGTTCAAATAAATTTAGTATGCTGATAATACGACTCTAATTAGTTTCGCGCTTAGCATTTGACACTGAACAGAATGAACTTGATGTATCAAATAATATAAACTGTGAATTGAATAAGGTTGTTTATGGGTCTGCTGCTAATAAACTATCATCAAACATGCATAAAACAAAGATCCATGTTATTTCACTTCTATCAAAGACATAAATTTCAACTTAAAGTTACAAAATAAACGATATTCTTATTTTTTAAATGAAAGAATTTGATTTTTTAGGATTAACGATTCAGGAAAATTTAAATTGGAATGCTCATGTTAACAAAGTAGCTAATAAATTATCTTAAGTTATTGGTATGTTTAAAAGACTTTATAAATACATTCCAGTTAGTGCTTTGTTACTAATTTACAACTCTCTCGTTTATTCATATGTCAATAACTATATTCTTGCCTAGGGCGTCTCGTGTGAACGGATTTTCCTTTTACAGAAAACAGCTGTGCGTCTTGTGTGTTGTGAAAAGTTCAATGCTGACACAGATCCACTCTTTAATAAAAATTTTTAAAGGAAGTGAAGTTTTTCAACTGAGATCATTACAGTTTTATTAAAGATATATAAAAGGTGAATTATAACAATATATTTACAATTTTTATACAGTTCCTGTGCAGACTCATGCATATTTTACAAGAGGCAGAGATAATTTCCGCTTCCCAGTCCCACCAACATTACCTGTGAAAATTGTATAAGATATTATGTCCTCTCCCTAATTAAAGCCCTTCCAGTCTGTATTACAGAGAAATATTGAAACACACAGTTGCACTGGTTTATCAAATTACATTAAAGGATATTTCATTAACCGGTATCAAGATCTATGTACTGTGCCAAACTCTTTTGTATGTAACAGTTGATTCTGGAATCATCTTGATTATCAATTTTTTATGCTTTTGTTGTAATCTTAGCAAGCATTTTAATGCAATATCTCGTAACATCTTTAATGATATTATGAACTTATATAGATAATATGTTTGCCTTCAAGTAACCTCCTTTCTTTTGGTGGCCCAAATGGTATCGGACTTTTGTTGTTAATTGGGGTCATCTAGACGTGCATATTTTCTGCGTTGAAATTATATTATTATCATTGTTGTGTAATAACCTCGTTACATACTATATCTTTAATTTGTATCTTTATTTGCCAAATGAACGTTTTTTTCCCGACTCTGACTCTTCTGATAGAATCAGGCACACCGGCATACTTTTTGTTTAGCTTAAACGGCTAGGATTTGAATACTACATTCCTTGATAATCCTCAAAAGCTATTTGTCCAATCGTCTCCAAAGAGTTATTATTGGAAGCCAAAGTTCAGTGTGGCGTCTAACTGAAGCTGGTGTGTCCACAAGCTCTATTCTGGGCCCTCTTTTATTTCTAGTCTATATCAAAGTTATCACTGATAATACAACCTGCAATATGAGGATTGTTTTGCAAATGACGCGTCCTGCAAATAGTCCATGATCCAATTGAATTTGGGGTAAATCTTAGTACCTAATATTGAATGGATACACTTTGGGGGGTTGGCTTTGGGATGTCACCTTTAATGCTGTCGTTCTACTCCAGTAATCTATTCATCTAAACGAAACAAAACTGAATTGCCCTGTTTTTCTTTTCCTGTTTTCGGTAGTACTCTAATACCTGAGGCCCATCAAGGAACACATCTCGATAAAGATGACAGGCCCATTAACGTACACATCGTAATAAAAATGACAGATAAACTTGGTGAAAAATTTACAGCCAAACTTGATGTTATTACAGTGTCTGAAACCTGGCTCGATAATATTTACCCTAATGAACTGTATCTGCATCTGGTAAATCTCCTAGCACGTAATAACTTAATCCAATTAATTTCCGAGCCTATCCATGTGCATGAGTTATCTGAGAGCCTCCTTGATCTGGAAATCAAGGAATCACCTGGTTACGTACTAATTTTGCGCATTCTCCTGCCTATCTTCGTCCCTGATCATTCATTAATTTTCTGCACATTGTCAGTGTCTCAGAATATGGGTCGCCCTTTTAAACGGAAAATATCAAATTATAGACGTGCTGATTTTGAGAGACTGAACTGACTGTTATACTGGAGGCTCCTATTGGTACTGGTTAAAGCATGATTGAAGACATAGATGACATTGTCATATATTCGTTTGGTTTATTTGTTAACCTATGTGAACAATTTATCCCTTCCATGAAGTACCAGTAAAGCCAAAAGATAAACTCTAGGTTACTTGTGCTATAAAGAAGTCATTAAGTCAGCAAAATCGTACCTGGTACAGAGAAAGGCGTGCACCCAAATGTATTCGTCCCATTGACCTTACTGAATCACTCAACATTGAGAGCCCTTATAAGTCGAAGATTAGTACAGCCATTACTGCCATCGAAAAGTGAGAGGAATATATTTTATCACAATTTACTCACAACTGGTTTCTGATGATTTGAATCTCCAAAGGTGGCGGGACCTCACTAAAATTTTATTTGGTTCTAAACTAAATCAGACCATACTTAGTTCTAAACTTAATCAAAGCATATAAAGGTCTAATCGAAAATGACTTAGTCATTCCAAGTAATATAGAAAATTGTGAAACTTTCATAAAACAAATGTTATGCTGGTCAATACAGGCTGCCTCAAGATGACAACTTTCTTCCTTTGCATGATTTTGCTTACCAGACTGAACTAGACTTATTTTCTCTCAGATAGGTGGGGCAGTATTTAAACAATACTGCCCAATTAGAAGTTACTCTTTTACCAAACTTACTCGGTCTACTTCCCGTTTCGCTGAACCTTGAATAAAAAGTCTAATGTATATAATGTTTTCAAAAAGACGGATAAGGAAACTAAAGGTAATTTTTTGGCATTTCCCTCCTATGTAATGTTTCAAAAGTGTTTGAAAGCCTAAATTACCATCTTTTGTACGAATATTTCGGAATTAACATATTGCTGACATCAAAAAATTTTCAAACAAAATAATTCAACTATTAATCAGGTATTTAATATTATTCCATATATTTACAGTGGTCTAGACTCAAACCACGAATACAGGATGAATTTCCTTGATATTTCTAAGACTTTCGATCGTGTCTGGCATGAGGGTATTCTTCTCTAATTAAGACATTTTGGAGTTACAGAACTGCTTGTTGAATTGAAAGTTGGTTATCTTTCAGCGGGAGACCATTGGAGGCCAGTCCTTTGCTGGCTATCAATCGAGGCCAGTGTCCTGCAAGCTTTAATTGTCAGCGCCTTATTACTTTTGGTATATTTTATGCTATGACTGTGATATCAAATTGTTTTCCGACAATATCAATATTTTGGGAATAGTACACGATCCCCGTGTGTTTCCTCACAGGATCTATTCTGATCTCTGTGTCAACTCCTTTATGGAGTACTCCCTGGAAAGTTAATGCCATTAGGTCAACAGCTGTCCTTCTCTCAGCTAAACATATAAACAAGATCACCGGCCAGCCCTCTACCTTCATGATATCCCTATACCAGATACAACTCAATCATTGAATACGGATCTATTATTTTTGACAACAGCACGAATTCTCTAGCAAATGAAAGGGGTCTGTCCAATATCATGGTGTTAAGATCTGTCATGACCTGCTAAATGAACGTGGCTGGCAAAATTTGGCCGTCTAGCGTAACAATCTATTGTAATCATTTGTAAAAACATTAAAAAATAAAATTGTGTGTAATGTAGCGAAATGATTTATCCAACTTAATTCCCAATGATATTTTCATTCTGGCAACCACCAATTAAAGGAATGGTTTTAATTTGAGTAAAAAAATTGGTTTACAACAAGGCGTAATAGCCATTCGTTTCTTCCATCAACCTTTTGTCTTTAGAGTGATATGCCATTGCATATCTGGCAGTCAGGCAGTCAGAATCGTTGCAATTTAATTAAATGTGATAGAGTGTTCTTCTGTCTGCTGATATTGTACCTCAGTACGTCTCACATGGAGACCGTTTTTCAAATATCTGTAACATACAGTTGCGCCTTGGTTAATCTGAACTTAATTTCCATCCGTGCAAGATAAATGTACCGTCCCCAGCTTTTAAATATTTAGACCCATGTGAGCATGCTCCCTGTTTGGCCTAACCTAAAAAATTCTTAACACCGTATGTGAGATCTTGGCAACAATAGTCATCCCAATTTTATTGTTCGCATAGCTCTTGGTATTCTCCTTAACTTTCTTACTCATATGCATGATGATAAAGTTAAATGAAGATTTTTATAGAGTCAAATGAATATTTATTGAAGCTGTACAGTTATTCATAACGAAGTCCAGAAGGTTTGCACATTAAACTCAATTGTATATTGGACACTTGTGGTTTCGATATGCATACTTGGATGAGACCCCTATTCTTCAGGATGATCACTACAGGTTGGCTGCTGACGGAGAAATGAGATCACAGAGAGCAGGTGCCTTCTCACAACAAGATCCACATACAGCAACCACTTAGAATTTTGCTATTTGTATGTACATTTGTTCATATACTAGTTCAAATAAACTCTTCAAGTCTTGCCATTATAAGCAAGAACTTGTTTTACAATTTGTATCTACGTATTTGCTGATATTTCACGTTCATACATTTTTTTAAAAAATTCAAGTGGGTCGAATTTACCATATACAAGGTACAGGCATGCAGCCACCACGACATTAAAAATCATGTCCGAGGGTATAAGTCTGCGAAACATGCTTGACGGTTCCTGCTAATGACCCTTTTATTAATTCATCTGGCTGTGGAAGCCTAGGACTTTCTAAATTTTGAATCAAACGTGATGATATGTTAATTTATTTATGGGTTTAGACATAGACAGTGACTGGATCGGCTATAGTGCATAGAGAGATTGGATTTTGATATTTTGGGGGTTGTGAACTACGCGGAAGACATGATGCTGTTTCTCCTGCTTGTGTAATTGGTACTGTAGTTCTCGTACAAAATAAATTTGCATCAGTGATATCTGTTCCATTTGGGCCATGATTGTATATACATACATACATACATACATACATACATACATACATATTGGTTTTATTTAATAATACACAGATGGTTCTGCTGTGGCTATGACATAGCTATAGTCAGGTAGGTACAAGTATTGTTTTTACTTATACTTACATGACTGTATACCTATTACCTATATCCATTTATGTAGCTTTTACTTAATAAATACATCCTTTGTGTAGTAATTACACAGTGGTTTGCTTATAATTACTGTTTTAAATAGAAGATTCATGAGAGTAAAAGTAAATTATTAGGCATGACTGATTAAAAATTTAAATTATTAGATGAATATAGGTGAGCAAGTGCCAAACTGCAGGGCAATAACTGATATCGGGAAGGACAAGTTATTTGTGAAGCAGGAGTCGTGTATTAGTAGCAAGTAAGTGTATATAATCATCCAATGTGAAAAAGCGGTGAGATGTGCATGTGACTAGTCAAGATGACTGTTTCGGAAATTCGGATTTACCTATTGCCACAATCATAGAGTAAGCATCACTAGAACCTACATGTATAACTCAACTGGGATAAAAGTTGGAGTCTACATTTGTGAGCGCTACATCTTAAAACGATGCTCCATGTTGAGAATGAAAGGAAGGCTCTTGTATCAAATTCTCAAAACAGAAAAGATCCATAAAACCAGTAATAGGTTTGTATTTAGATTTTGACAAGTGAATCTTAGTTCAAGTCACATAGAATTAAGATGTTATCATATAAAGAGATGGCATGATCACCAAGAGATATTATATCTCTCTACAAAAAGGCTTCATTTTTTAGATCTGGTGACTTGTAGCTGGCTACAACACGCCAAAATGCTTTTGTCAAGACAAAGCTATACAGATACACACTCAGCATATTTAGTTTTAATTGAGTTGTCGACAACGTATCCCAGACCATAGGTAAAAGACTAGACCACCTCCGTGAGATGCTTTGTCTCTTCTAAGAGGTGTGTGTGTGTGTGTGTGTGTGTGTGTGTGTGTGTATGTGATATCCTTCCAGTTCCAGACCATTCGTTCTGCTCATCACTGGATTGCCTAAAAGCTACTAAGTTCCTAATAAAGGGGTTTACAGACATACAAACATACAGAGGTACAATACACAAAATGCACTGGACAATATACAAAACTTTATTTACAAAAAAAAGTTCACAACAGGTATAACATCATATCAAAGTTATCAGTTGACAAAATGTCTGGTCTTGGTAATAAATAACTGTACTGCAGCAAATATGTTAAATTTGGTACTTGATTCACCCAAAAAGTCAGCACTTCCACATAGCATAGTTCATCAGAGTCTAACGCCAAGAAGGTTGAATGACAGATGTGTATGTACACCAGGGGCAAGCGCATTCGTATTACAGATCTATGTCCAGGTTATGAGGGAAGTGTGTGTCGGCGGAGCGGGAGAGACAGCAATAAAAATTGAAGATTAAAAGAAAAATGGAATGAAGTACAATATCTTTATTCGAACGTGAATTTTCTCGGGTCGATACAATTTTTTAAAATGTATCTTTGGGTCGGACGCAATACTTGATCGGATGGAATGCGAAAAAAGTATTACGATGTCCTGAAAGAACAGAAATATTGAATGACTAAGTTACTTCCACCTTTGACGCAAAACAAAAAATAACATTGTGTTGATAGCTACCATTGAGAAAAGACAGTGCTCTTTATTGTACTCCTGGCAAAAAGGAACTCCCCGTTAGTTTAACATGTGTTGCTCTGAATAGTAGTTTGTGTAGAAACTATGAGTGTAACATTGACGGTTATGCAACATGGACAGGATAGTTAAGAGTATGCCTGACTGGTCACACAAACACATAATGGTGTATGCAGAAAAGTATCCGTCAGCAATAAGATCACTGATAACCTAACGTATATTCTTGAAATCGGCATAATCGTGTTTCTAAAATTAACGACATTAAGTATAAAGTATTGTTAACGTTTTGGAATATGTATTCGCACAAAAAGATTAAATAATAATGAAAAAGAACCTGAACCTCTTACAGTAATATTACCAGATTTAGGACTTCACCAACTTGGATACGTAATATGGGGCATTCATGTTAGCTGCGGTGCTACTTTGTCCCGTATAATCTAACAAGGAAGTACACGTATGTACGGGCATATCCCCTTATGAAACTTGACAAAAAACGTTGCTCGTATCAAATCGATCTATTTGCATGGGTAACGTTTATTGTATAAAAATTCATAGTCATGTTCTTTGAGCATACTTTGGCCTTGACATGGAAAGGAGTCGCCATCTTTTTGGAATAAGATTTTCACAGATATTAGCAACAGCCTTGATTTTCCACCAGTTCGCTCGCATGATGACCCATCATGAATGATGATTGCCATCATTTGCGGACGACAGGATCGAACATTCTGGCAGGAAAATAATATGTATGCCCTATATTATGTTTTGGTATGCCGTGTGTTTACAGTGCTGATGTAAATAGACTGAATGGATCGATCAAAAGCTGTTTCTTTTTGTCGTGTGGCGAATCCATAAATCATGCTGGTTTATGAAGTTTATCAGCGCATCTTACAACGTGATGATCGTACATGCAACACAACCAGATGCTAGCAACAGGGGTGCAATCATAAAATCTTTTAATACATGCATGATTGGTAAGTACGTTTTATGCTCACATTTACGATGCTCCTCAATACCCTCAAGAGAACTAACTGTTACACACAATATAAGCAATAAACTAATGATCATTGCGAAGTAGCTAAATTGCCTGTCGTAACATTCAAAGCCAACAGTCTCGAGTGTCAAATGCGAACAACAATTAATTGCTTTACAAATTTATTTTTTGAGTCTCCAGGACAGGAATTACTTGAGGTTGACCAACCCTTGCCACGAATCCGCTAGATGTTCACTGACTGTTGCTTGACCTGGTCATCAGCAAATTATTGATGTGGAAATGCTAACTGTTGTATTTTAATAGGAAAATCAAAATGTGTAAAAGTTAGAAAAATAAGTAGCTTGATGAAAACTAGTCTGACACGGTAACCGTGAAATTCCCAAAATGCCCTAAGGGCGTTCATAGGCGAGACAAAACGTCGTTTGAAACTATCAATGGAGAGGTCTATGGATCTGCATTCTGGAAGAGATGCCACGTTTACAACTTCCTTTCCGTGAGGCCCTGTTGAAATATAGACCTTTTCGGATTACACGAAGTTCTATAAAACTGAAAAAAAGATAAGTCGTAGTTTTTTCAGTGCCTCTTGCGAGGAATTGCACAAATATATGCACCTTTGCTGACAAAAATATAAGCACAAGAATTATTCAATTATTATCGCAATTTCTCATTGCAACAAGCCATACTGTGGTCATCACCTTTGTGTTATGGGCACACCCAAAGAAACAGTCACTGAAAAATGTCATATTTTGATTTATGCACATTTCGGCCATTGCACAAACTTGTAGTGTTTAAAACTGATAAATATCTTCAAAATTACCATAGATAGATGGTCTATTCCAACTACAATTTAT
Source organism: Hermodice carunculata (assembly GCA_964020975.1). NCBI lineage: Eukaryota > Metazoa > Annelida > Polychaeta > Eunicida > Amphinomidae > Hermodice > Hermodice carunculata. Next base: position 93,402,734 of record OZ026620.1, on the reverse strand, counting down.
ATGTTTATGCTATTGGTACATCCAAAAAGAGTGACTGGAGACTGTTGAATTTTAAATGATGCAAATTTCGGCCCAGACACAAACTTAAAGGGTTGAATATTGATGATTACTTTTAAACCTTTTCTAGATAGAGATGCCATTCTGACTTCAATTTATATTTTTGAGCAATGCGTGCATTCAATGAACAGTGTTATGCTAATTAGGCAGATACCCAAGATGTTAATGTTGAATGTCTATACGACTATTATAGATATTGGCTTAATTAAGATAGATTAAATTACAAAGTAAATATACATATATATATATATATATATATATATATATATATATATATATATATATATATATATACATGTGTATTAGTGTGTCACATTCATGATTGAAATGTCCAAAAATCACACACAGATTTGCTGTCAAGCTTTGTTATCTAGTTTCCTTTTCTTCCTTTCATACATGTAGAAGCGTTTTATGTTTTATCTCAATTTATATCCATATAATTTCAGGTTAAGGGTGTATTGAGTGTTCACTTGATAGCTTGTCAATGTGATATGCCTCTGTTATTTTACATTTCATGTCCATGTCTGCTTATTATCCTATATAACTCATCGTTACTTTTGGGTCATCACTAGCATTGCTATTCATTTTATTCTTAATATCATTCTGTAGGATTATCACCATTTGGCATCCAGGACCTGGCCGGAAAATTGTGTTTTCACACTGAGCACCTAACGTAGACAAAAAGTTCCAATAAAAATGAAATCAAACGTGTTAATTGGACAGCGAGTCAACAGCCTTTGCACGCCGTGGACGTTGAGCCGAGAGCACTTGAGCTTTTTTTTTTCTTTATAACTGTAGGCATCTTGGCACTTGAATGTAAGGTCTTTTTACAAGAAATTTGAATCTGGAACCATTGAAAATATTCAGGTTAACAGGACGTTTGCTGTGAGGCACAGGGAAATGGTTAATGGTGAAAGGAACTCATTTCTATCCAAAGGCCGTGTTTTATCACCGTACGTATAATCTGAAATACACGTCTCTTGGGATCTGATCTTGTTGACAGCGAAACATCATGATGGTGAAATTGTATGTTGTAACTTGAGGCTGACTGTGACGCATATACCGCAATCAATCAATCAATCAATCAATCAATCAATCAATCAATCAATCAATCAATCAATCAATCAATCAATCAATCAATCAATCAATCAATCAATTAATCAATCAATCAGTCAAACAACAATCAACCAAAGGCTAAATATTTCTGACCATTATCATCAGTGCCGTCTCCTCTTAAAATCTTCTTAAACCTTAATCTGTTGACAATATACTGCATCCATTATCGAAAACTTAACACCATATAAAGTCAACCGAGTACCCAAAAAACGTTATTTTACCTTCTCAGACTGCAACAAATTTTCAAAAGAAACCTGTATCATTGATTCTAAGAATACCACTAACCCTTTTATCAAAAGAATATGTCTGTGAACGTTAAAAAGTGGACACTGCAGCATGAAATGAACTGTAGTTTCAGATTGGCAACCACAGTTACAAGCTGATAAATCACAAAGATTACGAGAAAAAGGAAAGCTATTCAAAACACTGAAATCGACCCCCAAACGATTCAACAATACATTTACCTTGCGAGATCCATGTCTCAAATGAAGAAGCTTCGAGGGAAAATTTGTTAATTTTACTGATACTTTAGAGGGATTTACCATGGGCACGCTTCTAGCACTTCGTGGAAGCGTACTCCAAAGGTGCGTGACTGACGGAATAATGGAGTTTCCAAACATATTTTTTGACAATTTACAGTTATGCCTATCAGTTCCTCTTTGAAGCAGTACGCATGCGTGACAAAAAGAGACTGTTTAGAGGAATATACCAAGAATTTCATCCAAAATTCTACGTGCAGTGGACTGGGATCCAGGATATATTGTGATAACTGAAAATGGGAGTGATCAGTGACTACCAAGAGGTCATCTAATACGGAACTTGAGATTTATGAAATCGGAATTTGGAACAAATTTCTGCGAAGGTTTGCGGTCTTGTGAAAAATATGGTGATATCATTACTCCGCAAAAGAACAGCTCAGTGGGGTCATTACTGATCTCAAGCTGAATAGGACTTAGAATGGAAAATAGCTGCAATCGTAGCAGTTTACAAAATTGTGATGATGTGTCGTGACCAGTAAATCCTGATCATGTTTCCTTCAAAAGATAAAATATCAAATGAAGAATCAGAATGCTCCCGTTTCGAGCATGCAGACTGGCAGACATTTGTTATAGCTGGTATCACAGACACGGGTGCAGCCGATGTGATGTTGCAGGCTAATACAGATACAGAGTCAAAGAACTTCTTGTAACCCAATAAAGACGATAAGAAAGATACACCAGAGAAATCTAGACCCCATAAAGGGTCAAAAAAGAAAACACGTGATGGAGAGAAAAAGAAAAATATTGTATGACCACTTGTAAACGCAAAAAAAAAAGACGACGACATGTCACTCATGATACAATGTACACAATGTATGGACAAATTCCATTTTGAGTGCATGGAGAAAAGAAAGAAGAGGTGAAAGCGATATGGTGTCGCTTAAAATGTCCCAGAAAATGCGTAGAACTGTGCAGTCTTTACCCGCAAATATGAACAATCTTCACAAAGCAAATTCAGGTTAAATAGAACAACTTACAGCAAAGGAAGCTAAGTGAACAGAAAAAAAACCACTTCACAGTAAAATAAATCACTGAGACAGAAGCTTCTTGCAATTGCACGCTGGACAGGCATTCATCAAGATACCAAGCTGAGCAGAGTATTTTGGTTAAAAGTAGATTGAGCCCCGGAGCTGAGCTGACCCATCCACAAAACAGGGAACAATGACAAAGACCGAACAAATGAAGTTACCAGAGAGAATGATAATTTGGCGAGCATGGGTGTTCTGCTTGGTGACTCGAGCGCACGCAAAGCACAGTCATACTTACATGATGGAGTTAAAGTAAAATGTACATGTTAGGGTTCACTGAATAGAGAGTTGGCCACGTCAAGGAGAGGAGATACTATCAACACAAGTGACATCTTTCATACACTAAATCAACACGAGGAGGTACTTGATCCAATCACTCATATAGAGAATACACATGCAATGCGATAAGTGTTACTAACATTGGGAAAACAGATAAAAAATCGGCACAAAATGCAAAGGAATTAAGACAAAGAGTAGAACGCTTAATCAACGCAAGTTTTTATCATATCATGCATCTGGATATTAGAAGTTTATTATCTAAATATGATGAGCTTCAACTAAAGATCAAAGATTTTGACCCGGACGTATTTCCTGTCTACGAAACCTGGTTGGATGCAACGTCTCTGATGCTGAAATTCAAATAGATGGCTACATCATCTCACCCCAGATGAAGTCAGTGGGGCCGAAGCTTGTTGGGTTGATTAAACCTTATGGTATGAGCCCAATACTTGAATGTTCACCTTACAGACTCCCTTCGACTGGCAGCTAAAATTATGGTCACAGCAATGAAGGAGGGTGGTGAACAAGAAGTTTAACAAAGAGATTAATAAAGCTGTCCGATATGAAATGAATTCATTTATGGTATGTCTTCCCTTCCCCCCCCCCCCAAAAAAAATCCCATTCAAAGCTACCCGTGATAAAACCTCGTTTTCAGCTAAAATGTAAGATTACCCTGCACTCTGCAGGGTCTAATATGAAAATGGACATCTATTTGTAACTAAGCAACATAGAAATATATATTGCAGGTATCATTTCCTACTTACTTTAAGATTCCTATTAGTTTGGAGATACTTTTGAGGTCTTCAGAGGTCAAGATCATGTGTTACTTTTATGAAAAATGTCCAATTTTCTGCAATGTTTTCCTATGAACTATTAATAGTGTGATTCTGAGATCTGTTGTTGACCTGCAAATTACAATGCATCATGATAGGGTAATACAACTCTGTAGCCTTCACTGCAATGTCCTCCACAATGTGGGATTATTATCTTCAAGTTCTATTTCTGTTCCTTCTGTATTTTCAATCTGGTGCTATATTAGTCCTTCACCTTTTTAACATGTGGCTTTATTAATTTGATTTTGTTCAAAAATCATGCCAATATGGTCCGGTTGAAGATTGATTTGGCCACATATATATTGCATATTGTGACCTAGAACTTCACCATTGGTAATCCATATTGTATCGCCAAATGAACGTGCTTCGTAGATATTGTTGAAACTGACACCTGAATCATTTTGCAAAATGACCAATTTTGTAGCTGTTTGCTTTTTTTTGTAATTTGGATGAAATTAAGGTCAAATTCCATGTTGGTCGTAACATGAACAAATGACCTTGACCTCTGATGGTCGCAATGTATCCCCAAATTGAACGGGCCTCATAACTTTAGTCAGCAATGCCACACAAAATGTGTTTTATGTAGCTTAGCTCCAAAAGTATGTCTATGTAGATGTCAGATGTCTATGTAAATATCAGACTCTGTAAAAGGATTGCCATATTGGATTTAAGGCGAAAATGAAATTTTGCCATTGCGAGACTAGTGTGGGATTTTTCTCTCCCCTGGTGTGCTGCCAATGAAGCCATTTTAAGTTAGACAGCTTTGTTAACATTTTTGTCCGACCTGAATGGTAGACAACCTTGCATGTTTTTCTATTTCAACAAACATTTCATGAGAGAAAAGAAATGGACACATTCTGTTAACGACAGTAGCCAACAACTTGTCTTCATCATGACATTTTTGTGAGTCTCTTCAACATACCTGTACAACCTTGTTTTTGAACATCCCACTTTGTCGTCCATCTATCTTACATTGGTATACTACAACACAGTGTTCTTAAGAGGAAAAAATCTACTTCCTCCTCAACATTTTTTTCATTCTTGCTCTCTAAACCCTGTTATCCCGTTCACACACAACCAGAATGAGAGACTGGTCAGTCTTCTTGACTAGTCGCGGCTAATGTATACACAGTTTACATAATATCCCAACGTGACAGAACGTTACCAGGGCCGTTTACCGCAGCGTTACCGGCAACCGTTATCCAATACTGGATGAGCCTCCTACAAGGTTAAAACGCGTCGTACTAGCTATCTTTAACTAAAACAATTCAACTTTAGTTTTACGGCTCCCCAGCTGTCAGGCACTTGCCTGGTATTCATATCAAACTTAAATATTAGACCCTGTAAAAGGTCGACCGTACTGGATTTAAGGCGAACATGAGGTCTGCCATAGGCACATATTGGTGGGATTTGTGTGCCCTGATGTCTGGTCAATGAAGCCATTTCAAGTCAGAAACCTTTGTTGACATTTTCGCACACTTGATACGGGACAGAACATAATGTGGAAAGGTCCGTCCAGTATATACCGATTTAAAGTATCTTATTTTATTGTAAGTAGTTATTGCATATTGGTGCTGAACAGATTGGTCATCCTTTGACGCAGGTTCTGAACTTGTCCATTTTACAAGCAATAGTACCACATGATTGAAAACTCGATCGGGTCACACCGGGTTTACAAAAAAACAAGATAAAATACGCAAACTAAGCAATTAAAGGCCAATATCGACATGGTGTCATGTTCGTGAAGTATATGAAAAGGTATTCAACAACAACTTTTTACCTATTTAATCACGCATGACGTCGATAACCAGTGCAGACCAAAGTGCTTGCCTCAGCAAACATTCTCCACAGACCTATGTGCATAAGGTCAATGATGACTAGTTCCCACCTATCAATGACGACCGTTTTACTGCTACATGTTTTCTTGATAATCGGACATGTTTTGGTACTATTAATCACGATAATCGTAAAGCAACTTTGCGAAATATGGTACTTTAGACTTGGAGTTAGCCTGGTTTTCTTCATGTCAATGTAAAGGGAAACATATGGTTGTCTGCAACAGCAAACAGTCAAATCAACAAACGGTAAATATTGGGGTCCGTAGGGGGTCGATCCTTGGTCCGGTGCTGTTCTTAATTTATGCAAATGATTTTGTCTGACGGAAAAATAATGCTGAATGCAATCTGTTTGCTTGTGTCTTTACTTTTTACAAGACTTGTAAAGAAATCCTAGTCGACAGCCCTGACACTTGCTCTAAACGAGGTAGCATTTTTATAGGCACAATAAAATGTCAATAAACGCAGGCAAGCCGAATAAAATGCCTATGAAAAGGGAGAGAAAAAGTTTATATTGGTCTAGAAATTTATTTATATGGTCACGCCATTAAGCAGATGGACTGTATTTGATATTTAGGAACGCACGTTGGTGGGGATCTCAATTAGCATACGCGCGTAGGTAAAAAGCATACGAATGTCATGGGAAAAGGTTGCTGTGTTAGGCCGCTTTAGTAAACTCTTACCAAAACAAACATTACAGCTGATATTCAAGGCAACCATATTACGATGCATCGACTATGCCGACACTGTTTGGGCACGGGTGGTGAGAAAAGCCTTAAAATAGCAAAGAGACTGCAAATTTCAGCAGCGAGAATTGCAACAAAATATAATAATGTCAACTCCAGAGGTGAAAATATTGTTCAAGTTCAGGCGGCAGACTATAAAAGGCAGACAGTAATTTTACTAGGCAACGTTAATGTTTGTGTGTACGACAGGTCTGGCACAAATTTCCAAATGCAGTCAGGTCAATTTTGCCAAGATTTGAAACGTCTCTCTCTCTCTCTCTCTCTCTCTCTCTCTCTCTCTCTCTCTCTCTCTCTCTCTCTCTCTCTCTCTCTCTCTCTCTCTCTCTCTATCTGTCTCTCTCTCTCTCTCTCTCTCTCTCTCTCTCTCTCTCCTTGTTTAAATGATTTATATTGTCTCAATAACCATCATTCCTTTTTAATGTTGGTTCTCCGGCTTTAACTAATCTTGTACCATATTATTGCTAACTTTAGGTAATCATGCTTCTAGCAATGGTTATAAAAATATTTATCAAACCTAGATCACCTAATAGTTTCACAAACACTAATCTAAAGGCTCTCCAGACACATGAAGACAGAGAGCAGTATCTACAACACACACAGGACAGACAAACAGGTACATATGTATTCATGACCGATCGTTTGAACACTGAAAGTACCCATTTTGAGAATATAAACATATTAACAAGTCACTGTGAGTCTGCTTTTAAAGAAAGTACCAAGTAATCTTATTTACATATTATACAGGCTGGGAAGATGTGAAGTCGTAGTTTTGCACAGCAGAGAATATCTGTACCTTAGACTCAATAGCAGGTAAGACCTCCCTGTGACCGTAACCTGAATTATATAGCTTTTTGTCGAGGTATAGCAGGACAGAGTCTGATCGTGCTGGCTACAATGAAAGATACACCTTGTAGAAGAGTGGTTCTGATCTCGGAATATCGAGGACCGACCTGGAAAAAACGCCTTTTAAATTTCCAATTCCACAGTGACAGGTCGAATTGACAATGATATTAACTCTACACAAGTGATAATTTAATAATGGCCTAGCCTTGATTGGGTGTGGCTTTTTTATGAAAAAGCTATCCATTCGCAACGTAACAGGGAAAGGGTCTATTTTCAAATAAAAAACATTTTAGTTTGGGCATTAACAGTATTACAGAAGAAGACAGACGCTTAATATCAACTTGAAGTTATTTCCACAACTGAATTGTGGACGGAAGAAAAGATTTTCTGAACCGTTGTGTTTTAAACTTAATTTGTCTTGGACTTGGGGAATTTCTTCAGTAGCCAATAGTTGTTTTAGAAGAAGGGGGCACTAGGTTAGACTAATATGCTGGAAGGTGTTTGTTATACATTTCGTAAAAAAGGACAAGCTTGAACTATCTCCTACGGATGGCCAGCGCTTCCGAAACGAGATCATTTGTGTGACGCAAAGCACAGGTACACGTCCTTGCTGCTTGATACTGTTCGGATTCCAGCACATCAGATAAAATTTGACCATAATTGTCAAATAGGACACAACCATACCTATAGTTTATAGGGCGAATCATTGACGTGTACATTTCACAAGTATTTGTAGATATTTTTTATTTTACAACGCTTGAGAAGGGCTATCATTCAACTAGCTTTATCGGTTATGCGTAAAACATATTCTTTCCAGTTAAAGCTTGAAGACAGAATAATGACTAAAAGTATATGGCCGGTGCCCTCTGTAATTTAATTCCCATTCAGGTACCATGGTCTGTGGAAGGGTAGTTTCTCTTGCAAAAATTAAGCCAAAAAATTTTTAGTGCATTAAAATTTACTTTCCAAACTCTGCCCCGATACCGATATTGCCCAAATTTGTGTTCAGGCTGAAAGTTGGATTTGTGACATTTTTTATCGTATATACTAATAAGTGTGTCTTGTTTGTCTGGAAAACCACTACAGTAGCATATCATTTGTACAATTTGGTGATCCGGGTAAAGTAGCTTTGTTTAATTTCAATTTTAATGATGATGACGACAATAAGGCTTTATAAAAGATACATGAAAATTGCGAGTTTTGTATGCATACGACAGTATGCTTATCTTTTCCCGTTCAAATAGCTAAAAAAAGCGCTCTCGTTCAAAATGTCTGTTTTCGCCTTTCGCAAACAGTTTGTTTTGAAATGTATCATAGACGAGACGAATCGAAAAGCTGTTGACTCAGTCTTATTCTAAGCAGGAAACAGTAAATGCTCTTGCTTCCTCTAAAAAGCACGCATCTTTTAGCCAGTATGAGTCATCGAAAATCCTTTCGTTCTGCTGCCAAATAGATATAAAAGAGATATGTACAAGTATTATGGCCATGATTGGGATAGGTGTTGTAAAACCACACTGACATCATTGCATGTAAACAATAGTTTCCGGACATAAAATAAGTTCAGCCTGGAAATCCATCAGCACATTAGTTATAACAACTTAGTTATATAAGTGGCTGGTTTTCTATGATGGCAATGCTCAGAGGTCTCCATTTGTTTCATTTAGTTATGACAGCAATGGGTGGCCTTCGAACCACCATGACCAGGCATTATTATTTTGGTATTTCCAACAGATACATGTACCTGGAAAAATGAAGTGTGAGAAAGAACTAGCTATGTAGTGTAGATACATAACAACTGCACGCATGCTAAATTCGAATTTCTAGAAGTATTTAACAGGCTATGGGAGGTCGAGATAATTTTAGGAAAGGACCATATTTTCGGGTAATGAGCCGCAAATTCGGAACTTTGAGGCTTATTATTGTCCAGGTGTTTACAGATTGGAAGGTACATCCGTCGATGAAGTCGTACAAGAAAACTGTTCAGAGATCTCTTTCCCACACACACGTACGTATTATATGTATATGTATATGTATATATATATATACAATACGTGTATGTTGGAGAGAGATCTCTGAACAGTCACTGTCTATCCTAATATACATATGGAAGTACTATTGTCCATATTACACATGTTCCTCTGTAAAATTTTGATATAGCCTGTATAAGCCCAAATAAATTAAAGGGTCTTCAGTGGATAACTATTCGGAATATGTTTTGGGGCCTGTACCTGTACATGTCTCTCTGAGTAGCGGCTCCTTGTCTAAGCTAAATATTCAGCAAAGACAACCCACATAATTATGAATAAATAAGAACGTGGCAAATGATGAATCGGCAAAATAAGTGAAGTTTTGGTGATAAATGCAGAGCTTAATATGAATGCAGAATACCTATTAAACCAAACATGATAGCTAATAGCATAGAACAAATTTCAGATAAGAATAATGTGACTTTCCCGTAAACTTATATGTACTCTTTCTAGCTGTATAGGACACATTAATCCAGCCACTTGCAAGTGTATAAATGGGGTAGAAGCAAACTGGGGTAATATATTTAACCCAGTGATTACAAAATTAACAGTTACAGCTAGACACCTGTATAAACCTGGGGAATTCCTAACAAGTACTGTAACAGTGGACATCCTGTACCAGAAATGCAACCAAACTCCTGATGACAAGTATGTAACACGTTTTTGGTTAGACACAATGAACACCTGCCTTATCTGTGGAAGCCACGCAAACCAGACGTACAATTGCATTCAGACGTTGCAACAGATGCATTGCATGAGTAAGAGCAAGTTTCGGGCCAGTATTTTCTCATGGTGACTTGCAACTGAGGGCTTTCGCGGACGCAAAACATCCTTTTGGTTCTCGGTAAACGTAAAATGAAAAGTTTGCGGAATTTTCTTTTCATGGTATTCGACGTTCTTTTAGAGGTCAATCAAGGTCATTATATGATTTTTGAAAGTTTTTTTTTTTTTTTTACCTTTTTGACATATTACGATGAAAATGTTGATGGGGTTCTGTTCACACTTGCACACAATGTACTTTGATTGGCTTATCTTGTGCCAAATGTACCCATAAGGCGGCGTTGTCCTCATTTTATAACACTATTTAAAACACATTTTAAAAATATAATGAGGAGTCCTTTTTTATGCTCAGAGAGGAACAGTTGTGCAAATGAATGCGTTGCAATGATTCTGTATATTAACAGACATTTTTTAAGTCTGAAATATATGTGACAGCACTTTTAGTGGACAACCAGTGAGACTGGATTCAGTCTGTTTGGCCACCAGGTAGTTTTACTTGCAAGGAGCTACATACCAAGCCTAAATTACCAGTGGCGTCATCTGCAGTACCCATCATTCATGAGCACTGGGACACTAAATTTCATGATTTCCCCCTTCCCTCTCTCCTTGCCCCAATTAGTGCTGGGCAAATTGGACCTTGGGCAAACCTGATGCCATGCATCTTGGGCATAGTTGTAATATATCTGCATTTCAGAAAGTCGAGCGAAAACCTGTTTCTTTTATTTCCATATTGTCTTGTGAAAAATACATTTAATCAAGCTTTGTATGTTCTGGCTATCTAAATGAATCTTCACTCTCGGTAATGTCAGCTTAACGCGGACAGTGTTAAGAGCCTCCCTGTTGTAAGAAATGTTTGCATGCTACATGTGCAAATTTATCTACTCCAATATCACCATCTTGCAGCCAGGCTATTGTATCACTGATTATATTTTGCAAGTGCGACTACTAAAATATCATATATAGCATTGTTGTAGACATCAGCTCTTGCGCGGCCTTTCAAATTACCTGAGCCGTCATGTCTAAAGATTGCTTTTGAACTGTAAGGGTATCCAGATGTTGTTGAGGGCCATGACCCTAAGCTGGTTTTTAACGAACGGTCCATTTAATTGTGGTGTGGTGTTTTGAGGCTGTACAAAGTCATGACCAAACCTATACCGCTTTAACAATCGATGCAGATCCAAAGGAACTACATTATTATCGTCATATTCTGCTCTCTGTGAAATGACATTCTTATCTCTACGAACCACTGTTATCAGCCTGAAAGGAAGTCATGGTCACCCGAATGATACATGCGTTAACGTTTCTTGTGGGCTTCCATAGTACGTGTATGTATATACTTCATTTTCTCATAAATATTTTGGGTAGACTGTACACAGGTCAAATTCAGCTGCACTATTGTATGCACACAGGGATTTGGGGATTTTGTACATCATGTCAAAAAACATGTAATCTTCAATGCTTCTTGAGATGTATAGGGCAACCTGCTGTAAGAACTTTACGAATGGGTCAAGGTCACGTAAAATAATAGGCACATTCAATGATGTGCTATTATTTCATGTAGTAGTATTAATACGTTGTCTTAAAGAGCATGGAAAATATCCGCATTTTCGATGCCTTTCTGAACTTGGTAATAGAGTTAGGTCTCCGAACATATGCATGCACAAGAGAGGTCACAGGGCTTTCATGTGCTGCAAGTATGAACATCCAATGTGGATCAAGCTGGGTGCCCCAGAGTAGTTATGCCTACTAATACTGCATTTGCGTTGAGGAGTTGCACAGCGGATCTTGGTAACCCACAGCCAAACAAGCAAATACAATTCAAATAGAACAAGTATTGACGATATACCCGCATGACATTCAGTTTAACAGATACTTATATATAAATACACAGGAGATCTTGATCTAAATGGTTGTGAAACTACAGTGCAGTTTCATCTGTGCGGGTAGGAAACACAGTATTGCCGCGAACTGGGTATATCAAATACTATGCAGAAAGACAAATGACTTATAACAATATTCCCTTGTCAAATTGCAATAGTTTGAGACCTGAGTTAAGTCCTTATTAGATTCAGTTGGTAAGAAACAGACACTTTACGTATTGTTATGATATGTTCATGTTATCACTTGGTAGAATTCCAGATGACATTGAATTCAAAATAAATGCCCACCTAAATATTTCACAGTCAGCAAAGCCGAAAAAAGATTAGTCTATTAGTTTAAAAACACCACCTTGCAACAGGAGTTCCAGCTGCTACCCATGCCTCTTTGGGTGTTTGAGTCTGGCCAAACAAAAACGAGTTTTTTTCTAAAACCATGCATTACTTGTGCACAAAGGAGAACCAGACGGGAAAGCAGAACAAGCCGTCCTCATTGTGTGGTCACTCGACCTGTTTGCTTTTTTCACCAGATAGATCATGCCGATAATGCAAAAACAGCAAAGCGTGTGATAGTGAACATAGTTTACGCTAGCATGTTGTGCCCAAGCATGTGTCCAGTAGGGTGTATGTAATGTGTACATCCTTCCTGCTGCAATCGATTCCAACACACAGACACACACACACACACAGACATAGACACAGACACAGACACACAGACACACACACAGACACACACACACACACACATTACCCTCGAACTTCTGGCTCGTAAACTGAAAACAGCAAAATTATGATATCAGACATTAACCAAAGTGAATTAATCAGACCAAAATTAACAACTATTTTACAGCGGTGCTCGGTAAAGTCACCGTTCAAACATAAATACTGAGCATAAATTATTGAAGACATCTTGTGTTCAACATTTCTAAGACTACTGGGTCCACCAATTTACCTAACTAGATATGCACCTCGTTTCTCTTTTCACAAAGAAAACCTCCAAAATGTGCATTTCTTCTTAAATGAATCTAGATAGGCTGACTAAGACTGGCCGATATTACAGTTCACATTGAAATATCAAATTTCATGTTAACGGATTGGTATTGTTTCTTTGTTTCTTTTTTTCTTCACTTTTCCTTCCTTTCCTTCATTTTTTTCTGATTTCCTCTTTTTTGAACTGCTTTTGTTTTGTCTTTACTGCTGAGATAAGACTCTAATAAACGTATATTCGAAATGATGAAGTGATAGTTCTATATTTTGATGAAAATAAACAATTTCCAAGGAAAATCGATTGTGTACTCATATTGTTATTCAGTCAAATATATGTGCACCATCATACAAATATTGTGTTTAAAGAGGTGAAATTTAATAAATTAATATTGGCTGGGTCTTAACCCACAACTACCATCCACACACTGGGTGAATCCACAGTAAGGCAAAGTCAAAGTTGAAATGGAACCGTGGAATCGGGCCGTTATAGCACAAAAACACGAATGTCCAGAAAAAGTGACAACGTCTTCTTTTGTTATTTTCTACATATGAATGTAGGAACTGTGACTACAGAGTAGCTTTACCTATGCCCCTATACAGCTTTACTTATGTCCCTATACAGCTTCACCTATGTCCCTATACAGCTTTACCTATGTGCCTATACAGCTTTACCTATGTGCCTATACAGCTTTACCTGTGTGCCTATACAGCTTCACCTATGTCCCTATACAGCTTTACCTATATGCCCATACAGCTTTACCTGTGTGCCTATACAACTTCACCTATGTCCCTATACAGCTTTACCTATGTGCCCATACAGCTTTACCTGTGTGCCTATACAACTTCACCTATGTCCCTATACAGCTTTACCTATGTGCCTATGTGAAATATACAGTCACTCACTCGCTCACATGTGACTTTGTTGCCTGTTTGTGTTGTTTTTTTTCGGTTTACATGCTTGATTCTTGGGCCCTCAGCCGACCATGGCCGATGCCATTTAACCAAAATCCGTTTGACGAACAGAAAGTACCGCGAAAGTGTAATGTATAATAAAGCATAAATCATTAGGGAACGTGAAACCCTACACCCTCTGTCAGTCATTATTAGTATGTTCAAGGTATGAATATACAAAACAACGACTCATTGATGAACGTTAATTGCAGGATTTATGATGAAGTGATACAGAATGCGGCGTCATTGATCATTTTGTCAACAATAAAGGCCATGCATTAAAGGCGGTTGTAACGTACAAAAATTACTTCAATTAAAACCCTAATATCTATGCAATATTGTGAGAGAGAGAGAGAGAGAGAGAGAGAGAGAGAGAGAGAGAGAAAGAGAGAGAGAGAGTGAGAGAGAGAGAGAGAGAGACAGAGACAGAGAGAGAGAGAGAGAGAGAGAGAGAGAGAGAGAGAGAGAGGATATGGGTATGCACAACAATTTTGCGATATATCTTCAAAACTATGCTAGGCTGTAAAAACATTCATCCTTGGAACATATTAATCTTTGTTTATTAAACCTTTAAAAGTATAAGGAATTCAGCGGTTCATTTTAAATGCCTCCGTTCTCTTGTGACAATGGAGAATGGTCCACATTTTGACCGTGCCGAGAGAAGCCGATTTGTTCATTTATGCATGCCGATATCTTCCGCAAAAAACCCTAAAAAGAGTCGTTGATACGTTTGGATTTCCAAATCTTCGATGTTTAAGTGAGTTTGAAAATTCGACAAACAGAACTCCAAAAATAGCTGGGGGAAACCAGCGAGTGTATTTCAGGCAATCGCAGTTCAAAAAAACAAAACTTAAAGGCGCTTTGTGAACTTTATTACACAATAAAGTTTGTTTGGATGGACTTAGCAGGAATATATCTGGCCAGGTAATGAGCCTTCAATGTACTTGTTTATCATGCAAACTGTCAGATTGTTCTTCCTGTGGAAGTTTGGGAATAGCTCATCAAACGCGATTTTTGACATCTCGGTGTAAATTTCATTGCGAAACCAAGCTCGCAGCCGCTCGTGTTTTCAGCACTGGCGTCAAATAGACACCATGCTGGTCACTGGTGGCTGGAAACAGGCCCTTTTACATTACAGGTTGCGGACTATCCTTGAGAGAGGATTGTCTCTTGCTGATTTTACATTTTCTTGATTCAGGCATTAGTTTGACACTGTCCCACAAAGGTATTGAAAAGCCTGGTACTCTAAAAACTATTAAATCCCGTGAGCACCGTTTTGTGAGTCCCATGATGTATGCAATTGTAAAATAGTAATATGGATGTCCGATGACGTCTCACAGGTAAAATAATGCAGTTTTCAGCAGTAATGATGGTGGTTAATTTAATAGATACCTATGTCACATTTGTGGAATACAGCAGGACAGGCAGTCGTTGTCAGTTCATGTTCAGATTTGTACATACAGCTTTCGAAATTGCTTTCTCCGATCCGGCCATGCTGTGGGTCACAGTGACAGAGACAACCTGAACCCGGCAGTGAACAGATGATAATTGATCGTGTTACTACCTAAATCAGGCTTGTCGTTGATTCACTTTGTTTTATTTCAACTTCAAATTCCCCAAACAATATGAGGCAAACATTAATCAAGTATTAGTGGGGCGTTGAATCAACTGCCAATGGAAACGGCTCTCCGTCAGCAAGAAACCGTCTGCAAGCTGCGCAATAGTTTGATCTTTTTGATCTTTTCTAACAGTCCACAGTCCCCATCACACACAACAAAATATGGTAGATTTACTATAGGGTCTAAGTTCCGTAATAACATTGCAGAGATAAGTTTTTAAAATGTTGTACTGTCATATTTTAATGCATGATTTGCTGTTAATCATCACCGCGTAAATAACAACCTTGTGGCATCCATTTAAAGGTTGATATTTATGAATTTATAATTAAGGGGTCAGTGAGAATCCTGTTCTCTGGCCATATAGGAACTGAATGCCTAGTAACTATTTTGAGGATGATATTTGGTTATACGAGGGATAAGCCCCCATGTGCTGATTTTAGCCTGATTTTGAGCCACGTTGCTCTGAAATTCCAGAGGTCATGCTCCCATACCAACCCAATGAACATAAATGATAACCAGGGCTGTATATTCACCAAGTAGTATATATATATATATATATATATATATATATATATATATATATATATATATATATATATATATATATATATATATATATATATATATATATATATATACATATATATATATATATATAGTTCAAAATCACTGAAGTGCGACAATTTGAACAAACCCAGTTGAGACCGTTCAAATGCACTTCACCGCCATGTTTGAAGTGAATCTGTCTGACGTTTATTCCTAATAATGATTAATAATAACCGTGGGCTTAAGCTTAACCATTACCAAGATATAGGCCAGTATGTGTCAGATTTGCTGCTATCTGTATGCTAACAATGCTAACATGTACCCTCACCGATACCAATACATTCCCGGCAGTTTTGAAGAGAATCTAGCTTGTGATTTAGGAGAACTCGGACAAAACGAAAGCACACAATTTTTTTTTTCAGAAAGGCAATAAATTGTAGCTCCGCTTGTTGAACAAATTAAGGTCAGGGGTCGCCAGCAGTGTCCCTGTGCGAAGCAATTGATCAAGCGGTTTAGGAGATTTTTTATGTTGGGCCAAACATAAAAAAATAAATCATGAAATTCCAAAGACCACTAGGTGGGGACCCTTTGAAGAAACTTTCTAGAGATCCACCAAAGGTATATCCACACCAAGTTTAAAGAGGATCTGACTGACGGTTATGGAGAAGTCGAAAGAATGAAATGTGAATGTACGCCAATGCCCCTGTCGCTGCCGCCCCGCCGACGACCACGGACGGACGAATGACGGACGGACCTAAAACCTCATCTGTACTGACAAGTCAGCTAAGCAAACAATACACAGATAATATATCAAGCTAACCAATGCCACAATTTTTTTTCTTTAAAAAATTTGCCAAAAAACAACAACCTGGGTTTCTTGGTGCCTGAATCGACGCCCCGCCTTTCTGGATTTCAATCGTATTTTTATTTGTATCGCCCGTTTGCTAGATAATATCTAATCGTGCAAGGTATTATCTCGCCATCACTGGTTCTTATATCGTACTTTCGGTTCACTCTCTGGCGAGTAAGAATTAAAAATTAAAGTTCAGTCGGCACTACGGAGCAAAGTGAACTGGTATATGTATTATTTGCAAGTTTCTGTCGGGATCAAGATGTAAATTGAAGAGAGACGGGTTGCTACAATTCTCCAATAATAGACAAAGTCAGATTATCGAATGCTTTATACATAAAAGTCTTGTATCTTTAATGTCATTTAATGTGTCCTTTTAACATTAACATTTCATTAATGGCATACCAATCAATAATGTTGATTGTGTTCGCCGGATTATTTTGATGTTTGCAAAAGACGCTCGATGGAAGAACAAATAAGAAATACTGTTTTGGTACACGGAAGTGTTACTGATGATTGAGTGAAGTCAGTGTGAAATTCCCAGCATGTCAAGCTTCATGTTAGCCTTATTGTAGATCATTATCATGTACAATTTATCATGTTGTACTATATGGAAGTCCTGCGTCAAAGAGTTCTGCAGTTATCAAGTGAACACAAAAAAATGGCTGTGACCTTCCGTAATTACGCCAACAGTATCTGTGTCCAGTCTCAACCTTATCTTCTTAAAAGATCATATAAGGCCCAGCTGAAATTGTATTTGAGTTATGAAGACAGTGAATGATAAAAATAGAAAAAAAAACTGTTTTCCGTTAAATCTGTCTGTGTGCCTTTAAAGCTTGCATACATTAAAATCCTAGAATATGGACTTTGTGTCCTTTAAAGCTTGCATAAATTAAAAGCCTACAATATGGACTTTGTGTCCGTGGGCTGTACATGCAGCAAGACGTAAGAGAAGATAAGAATGACATCAGTGGCCTTTTAAATATTAAATCTTGCACAAGCCCAACCTGAAATTAAAATTAATTGTGCAAGGGAATCGAAGTTGGATTGGCAACTTCATTTTTAATAATTTTGAACATATATTGAATATTTAAGCTGATTAGCACAACTTAAGTGGCCTTAGCCTAGCAGCTAGTACTGCAGAGGCTCACTAGGAGTCCTTGATGCTCTGGAAGTGTCCGCAACTTTGCTTCCATTTAAAAAACACTTTATCCCTTTTCGGTATTTGAGTCTTCTCTTTAATGGCAATAACCCTTTTTATGTGCAATGTGGGGATTTTTGGGCGCATGTACCCTTTCAAGACCTGCTACAGTTGGGTACACTGCCGTTTTTTGTATGGTGGCCATATACCTATACATTTATGGCTTTTTTGTGAGCTGGAGGAACCTTCCCAGTATAGCGACCCCCCTAAAAAGGTGTTTTTGAAACAATTTCCCAGTTTTGATTATGCCTTACATACATCCTTGCAGGTTTATTTTATTGCGCCGGACATTGCCGATTTCAGTAAATGTTGGAAAAGTCTCAACATTGATCTTTAACCTATTTCCAGTTTGAGTAGATCTACACACGTGCCAGAACACTGCATACCACAGTTGAAGGTTACTTTAGTGCTACCTGTTGGTTCATCAGGAGGCTACTTCGTCTGAAATAGTTTTTAGTAATGGTGGTTACCCACTCAACTCAAGATTTATTGATCTTTGTAATGATATCTTTTTATTTAGAAGTATTTTATTTGGTAATTTTCTGACCATGTATGTTATGTCGCTGTTCTGTTGACCGGGACATGAGACCAAGAATATCAATGGCAAAGTCTATGAGAGATAGGAAGGCTTGCTCTTTACACCACTAAGAGGCTAAAACTAGGCGCAAGATGGCCATAAATGACAATGTTCGAAGTAAATCTCCAATTAATTGATAAATAAATGGATAGTTAACACAGAGTAATTAATTCATTCCACCCTGATAGAAGACCGAGTCAACAACTTTCCTTGGTGCGCTCTCGGCGCTGTGCGCCCACAGCGCGCCAAGGAAAGCTATTAACCATGGGCATATAATTTGGAATGATCTTCCATGCAAGCTTCATCCAAAATTGTGGAAAATAATTCCTAGATTAGTAAAATACAATTAGCAGAAGACATTTAGATATTAGAGGGAAAAAGCCTCATTAGGGTGGAATGAGTTAATACTCTCAAAGGTACCGGCAGAGTGCTCTCACTGGCCTCAGTGTGATCTGAATACACATTGCGTGGCGAAAAATACACAGCTTGGCTGCCACTGTGCCGGCAGCATGGCTCTTGCAGTACACCCAGTCATTTTGGTTTTTGTTTTAGTTTTCTGCTCATTTTTATACTTTCATAAAATTTTGAAACAGGAAGAGTATTATTTTAACTTGGGAGTCAGGAAGTATGGTCTATACATTCAGTAAAATACAATTAAATCAACAGCTATTGCCTTGAAACCGACTTTCTTGATTTCCCTCACAGAAAGATCATTACTGGGCCCAGAATGACCATACTAAAATGTTTTGAAACAAAATGAATGCTCATGGTATTTATTCAGTGCTCTTTACCCTCTCCTCCTTGTCCACATCTCGCCTACCTTGCCACTACCCAGCAACCTGTGCTGTGCTGTGATCTAACTTAATAGCACATGCTCGGATTTAGGGGAATCCCATGCTTCTGGGCTACGATGTTTAATTGAACTTAGCCAGGTGTCAAGCTTTCTGTTTCAATAACAGAGGGTGTCACTTGGGCAATCTCATAGAAATTAACTCTTTCACAACCATACGTGACACTAGTGACACTAGCTCTTATCAATATAGCTACTCTTTTCCAATCCCTCACACAGAGCTTTAATTCAACCAAGCTTACAGATATTAAACACTATTTTCGGTTGAAATTTTGTCCTGGATTCCTCAGTACACGTTTTATGCATTGGGTGAAAACTGCACTGAAGATAACTCATTGCTCAGTCCTTATCTTGTTCCTCAAAGAGTTAAGTTAATGCAGGTTCTTCACGTATATCGTCACTTCTTTCTGGAGAGGTAGTTATATGTTTACAGGTGGTACTAAGTCCTGCAGTTATAGTATCAATTTTGATAGCAAATGTATGTTTGGATATACATCATAAATGGCTGATAAACAGGACCACCAACGTACATATACATGAATGAATAATCTGTTTTCCGCCACCCTGTCTTCAGACTCATGAATTGTTTGTCATTGACCATAGTGGCATCTCATCTAGGTCTGTCTTTCTGTTATATTAAAAGGTTATCAACATTAAAATGCGTATGCATGATTACGGTCGATTTCTTTGTTGTGTAAATGATATGCTACTATCCTGAACAGGAAGCTAGGAAAAGGGACATCATGTTTGATTTATTGTATTGCTACGCTACCTGTCTAAACAATCTCGAAATCTTATTAATTCACTTGATTAGTATAATTTTCAATGCTGTGGGTTTCTTTCACTCTTAATCAGACAACTCAACAACACAATTCTGAAAAATGGAGTTGAAATTGCAACCCTATCTAAATTAATCATGAAGATATTCAAGATTTGCATTTTGTTTACTCCCGTTATTTAAATGAATCAAAATGAGACAACTTTTGTTCATTGGATGTGCCTAAATCATAAATGTATGAATTGAAATAGCACCAGTACCTTTACCTGTGATCATTTTGAAGACATTCAAGATTAGAATTTCTAGTTATTAACGTTTCTCTATGAAGGCAGTACATGAGTGACCTTGACCCCATTTCTGGGATCACAGTGCAACATACATGAATTTTACTTTTCACTATAACTTGAGAACTACTTGAACTGGAACCTTAATGTTGCACATGTTAGTGTTCTATAAAGGTCAGACCTACTCAGAACATGGGTGACCTTGATCCTATCCCAAGTTCACAGAGCTGCAAGTGTGATGAACGTCTAGGTCAGCTGAGCATGGGCTGTTCACATAGCCCTCTTGTTCTAGTTGCTTTGAGAGACCAAACTTTTTCTGTTCCATCCCTGCGCACACGAAGTTTTGGTTTCTTTGGGTCTGATCTGTTTAAGGTCGGCGCCATGGAGCAGGTATTCAATAGCAGTGAACCAGATGAACAAGTTCTATTTTTGGCATTAGCTTCGTTTCTTGACGTCATTTTGAAACGTTATGAACAAGCATAACCAGAAATGAATCATGAAATCGAGAAACACCAGAAAACCATTGATTACAAAACAGGCCTTTAATATTCAAATATGGCTCTCTAACGTCATAGATGATAATTAAACCAATTCAGAATGAGTGTGTCACTAGAAAGCTCACTGACCAGTGAGGTTAAATCTGTAAAGATAAGCTCTTCGCATGAGAGAAAAAGCAAATAACTTCATTGGTGCATCCTATCTCTGTATTATTAATTGGAACGGTATAGATGTTGCAATCCTGCCATTAGAGCAAATAGTAGCAAGAGACCATTATGCGTCAATATCGAACTAAAAAAATCAGTCCAAGTCCAAAGCCGTCCAAATCTTGTCCAGGCCCATCTACATGAACATTGATCAATAGATATAAAGGCAAGACTTGAATATCCACCGAGCAATACAATATTCATAGAATATCTAAAGGTGATAAGATGTCATATTGACAACATAAAAATAATGACTGTCATGAAACATAGAAGCGGACAACAGTTTTCAACAATGCCAGAGGAACTGCAACGAAAATCCGAGCAAACAAATACCATGTATGATCAAAACTCGTCAGTTATCAAACAAGCAAGGTCCAAATCGAGAAGCTAAAGTTAGACAAACCAACAACTTTATGATATTTCATATGAACATACAATATGAAGGAAAACATCTCTCTCTCTTGACTTGAGGCAGGGACCAACAAAGGTTGGTAGCAGTTTATAACTATGATACAGATTGTTTTCACTATATTCCCCATGGTAAAATTAAATAACATGTTTTAACTGTCATTGGCAACTTCCTATGAATACGGCTCCGAAAGTAAATTGTGTCAATGGTGTCATTGGTCGCCGGTATTTTTCGACTTATGAATAAACAAACCAGTTGTCTATGGACTGACGGACGGATAAAGTGACTGATGATTATGAACATTCTTAATTGTGGTCCACTGATTTTCGGACAAAGTAAAATTACTCTTACCTTCTTTTGCGTAAAGATGTAGACATGCCCGTCGTCCTCCATGCATTGTTTACCGTCATTTTGCGAGGAGGCAGTCGGTTCCTCGATGGAAAAGGGTGGTACTTGTAAGGTGGAAAGTAGGTTTCTACAGTGTCCGTCAAAGCCGGTCTGTAGTTCCGATGACTGCTCAAGTGTGACCAATTTTTACCGTTTAGTTTCAGTCCGGTTAAGAATCTTTTATGTTGGGATATGCTAGTGTCCTCTCCGTCCAATGATCTCTTGAAGTAGCCCGTATCAACCATCCCCACACAAGCTTGGTAAACTTTAAAGTTCTTCTGCAAGTTTTGGTAGGCGGCTGGGTCTATCTTTGCGAGCAACCCCAGGTAACGGTTCAAGCTTCGCCCTGAGTTTAAGAATAACAGAACCATCCATGGTTTAGATTCTTCCTTCAATTTTATCTGTTATCGCTCGTTGAGCCATTTTGGTTAAGGACGATTGTTTCAGTAGTATCCATAAATTAACTGGTATGCACCCGAACTTCCGATTTCCAAGTTTTCAATTTAATCTGCTACATTTTTTCTTGACTTTTGAGTTCACCAGACATGTTCTGAAAACATGTGTACGAGAAAACTACTACTTACGTAGCCCGCACGAACGTTTGACTTGCTGGTAAGATCTTGTAAAGCACGGTAAAAATTTGGTAAAATGTTGTCTAATGTCAGACAAAACCATTTTTAATCAAACCAATTAAGGACCAAATCAGATTTCTTTGACATTTGCCATGTTTACATTAAGCCTGTCCCCAGTGACGGATCTGAAATTGGTTAAACTGCTTACCATAGAAATTGTACCTTTCAAAGTTACAAACAATTCCTTGTTCCCAAAACACTATACATGTAAATGCCCAGCCTGTGGAACAAATCCGTATTAATTTTTGTATGTTCAGTTAGTCTATATAAGATGTCTCTGTCAGGTATAGGGAAGATTTTCTGCAGTAATTTTGATTGGGGTTAGAGTGATCAAGTTCTGAGAACAGCTAATGAGGCAATCAGGTAACCAACAGTGAGAATTTGTTTCAACCGATCAGTGTTACAAAACAGTAAAGGCACAATTGGTTACGGTTGTCCGAAAAGAAATTGAAAATAAAGACTGGTAATAGTTGGGCCTTAAGAACCGAGAGACATGAAAGATAACACCCCACCCAGTGATGTATCACACAACAAATTGGTGTGCGGCTAGACGGGATGACTCCTCCGGCTGCAGTCATCACCATTTATGTATTCAAATACATATGTACATGCAGCTGTTGAAAATAAAGTTTGATTTATTCATAAACATTAAGCAGGCCCATCTCGATGAACCTTGCACAAAACTTGATGCCACATGTTAACATGTCGAGGCAGTTGAAAAAGGAGTGGGCAAAATGTACACCAGTTAATGACTGGTAATACTTGAAGTTTAATGCCGCATCACAACTAGCAGCCACGACATGTCGACGTTGAAACCTTCCAGGCTGCTCAATTCTACTTCTTTTCACCTTAATAAAGATACCATCCATTATGGGTGTAGTAAGGCCGATCAGTTGCTTTTATCTTACTTTATTTGGAAAAGAAAACGGTTTGTTTTTCTTGCAAGCCGATGTCCCTCACCGCCCCTTTTGGACACTGTTGCCTATCTGATATGTACGCATTTAAAAATGTCACATGTCAGTCGTCAGATGGAAGTCGTTTCACCATGTTTCTTTAGACATTTCTGTGTTGTCTGAAACATTCTTCCATCTTCTTTCATGTTTAACAACATAATGTTTACCACTCCGTGAGAATTGATGCGAGAAAAACAAAGAAAACTATTCCTTACCTGCCCTTTTTGTGATAAGCATCATTTCCTCAAGTGGATTGGATCCACAGTCAGCTACCGACTTTGTGGATGTTATCTCGAAGCTTACGGCCATCATATATACCACAAAAATCCACATGGCCACAGACATACTGTAAAATAGGAAAGCACAATGCAATAATATTGCCATTGATAGATCGTTATTCCAGCATATCGTTCCTGATTCATTTTGGCTAAAGTAGACACGTCTGACACATAAACTAGTTCACAAGCTTTCACAAGCCAAAATACATGTATTGTCATCTGAAACTGGTTAAAATGAACTTTTCATAACTATTGAGGTCAACTTGCGCTACACCCCTAAGTAGATCGCAAGTTCTGAATACATACACCTCAACGTCCAAATTACCAAATGAAACAATATCAGATTTTGAAATTGATGTGGCAGAATAGAAAAGTGTACTGGACTCAATACCAGTATAACAAACTAAATTAAGGGTCAGTACTAGTGCTTCATGGCACTTTGTACGTATGTACACGTCCCATTTTCGAAGTGAAAACTGCCCTTCAATATAAAATTCTTTATATCCAAATGACACTGCAGTGTTTTCTTTTGTATCAATATCTGGTTGCAAAAAGTAGCATTACATGATAATGATGATATCCCTTGCCACGGAAAAAGTACCTTTGCCTTCTACATCACACTCAGAGGCACTATATAAGCTACCTTTCCCACCCATTATACTTATGGCACGGGCTTAGATAACGTCTATGAGAAAACAAATACGTTACAGGATGAAATTGATGACGTAGATAAAAGTTGTGCTAACCTACCGGACAAACCGGTCCGTGAACAGGACGCTGACGGAGTGAAGAAGGTACTAATTTGCTAACTGTCTTTCTGACCCATATTAATGTGATATGTATTAGCAAACGGAGTGGGTGTCCCAACTGACTGACCAGCCAACAACATCTCTTGTCTAGCACGCCCAGGTATCATCACAATGGATTATTCATGAGGTTATACCCCGCAACAGGAGACAAACGACCAGCTGGCCAATACCGTGGTGAGACGGTCTGTTTATCTTTCATGCTCCTGCCGCTGTATTGCATAAAGTGCCCGTTTGTTCTGACACAAAGAAGAAGTCCATCTTGAGCCACATGAGTGCTTATGTGTCCACGATACTGATGCTATACCATTGTAAATGTGTTTCACCTGACATACGTCTTATCCAATAAAACCACGTCATGGTGCACAGTGCCTTTAACCCATGTCTTACGCAAAGAAGAAAAATATACTTATTTTACAGCTAGAGTGGTAATATATCCAGCACCAAGTCTAAAGTGACTCAAGTGTTTTGTTGCCAAATTTGCTCTCATAAAATGGCTAGACAGAGCATAACATTTTCTATACAAAAATGTAAAAAAATATATGTACATATATATATATATATATATATATATATATATATATATATATATATCTGGTGTGTGTGTGTGTGTGTGTGTTGATTCCCATACTTGTAGCAATCATGTATGTATGTATGTATGTATGTTCGCACGCACGTACGTACGTATGTATGTATGTATGTATGTATGTATGTATGTATGTATTCATGTATGTGTGTATGTGTGCATGCATTTTCTGTGCAGTCACCGGGACATAAATCCCAGAATTGCGTTACTCCAGCCCGTAGATAGCACGATTTCTGCAACTAAACAACTGTACCAAATGTCAACTTTGAAAAGATAGTTCATTGGTGCATGCCACCCATGTCTTACACGCGAAAGTTACCTTTCATTTTCATCAGGAATGTTGCATGATCACCAAAATGCATTGAGTCCCCCCAAAAATAATTTTCTCTGTGCTACAGCAGTGACTGTAAAAAAATTGAACCAGGTTGGGTCGACAAAATTATAATGACGGATGGGAGTATGGGTTCTGTAACGAAACTTATCATAAATAAAAACTGTTGTTCGATGACTTGACCTCATTTAATATCATTACGAGTAACTATTTTGAGGACTACCTCTGTAAAAGTCATTATGCATCAAAACTATTGTTTTAAGGCCTTTACCTTAGTTAGCGTTAGTATGCATGAAAACTGTTTTCAAAGGCTTTATCTCAGCTAATGTAATTATACACAATAACTTAGTTTCAGGACTTTACCACACTTAAGGACATTTACATAATACCAGTAAATACTGCTTGGAAAATTTCCTTAGTTTATCTCTCATGGCATTTTGACATATAAAAGCGAGTAATTAAGCTCTTACTTGATAAACATATTTCATGGAGTCACTGACAGTTATTTTTTTTCTCGAAATTTTTCGAATAATCCCTTCAAGCACTGGTGTGTCTCAGCGATTAATATAACCATACTTGTTGGCCTGTTTCAGTAAATGTTATTGCTAAAATTATCATATTTATGCCGCATGAAAAAGAAGAAAACATATATAATGTTCCGGAAGTATCAAAATAGTATAACTTTAAACCAAACTGTTCCATTGTCATCGTGACTTTTGAGCCGTCGTCATATATGCCCAAAGACATATAGACCCTTTTTAAAAATTAGTCTGTGTCAGTGAGGTTGTGGTTTTACCTGAACATTATGTTCATAAAGTTGGGGTCCGATGTTTTGGTGGAAACAAATGGAACACATAATCTTTCTTGGAGACCAAAGTGACAAAGTTTGTATTAAGGGTAAACATTTTGCACTGAATACACTTGTTTGAGAAAATTCTGCCCCAAACAAATGTATTGATTTTTAAAACTGGGGACCTACATCACATTTGCTACCGTCTCAGATTGGAGTATAGTCCATATGGCATAAAGTGACCAAAAATACAAACAAGTCCATTGGAAAAAACATAAAAGACATTCGGTCTTGCCGCGGTGAACCAACCAATAAAAGAAACCGTTTGCATGGCATATTGTGGCCTTGAATCCGTAGCTTTAAGGCATATTGATGTTTATGTGCTGAAAAATGAAAACCAACCAAACGAACACACATACTTAAACAGTATGTTCACCACTTGAAACGCCCTTTTTCCATGGCGATTTGAAATATGCACATATTTTAAATATATCCATGGGCATATTACGAGCATAAAATTGGACTAACGAGACAGGAAAGTTTTTCTCAAAAATGAGACCAATAGCCATAGCCGCTGAAGCATGCGACCCAAGAAGTAACATGTCATATGACTACAGAACCCCTCTCCCTATAAAAGATTTGAAACGTCCAGTTAAAAATCCTTCACGTGAGACAGATTTTCATGCGGAGTGCCAATCCGCCTTTTAAACACAAATGCATTTCTGTTTCATGTATAAGGTTCCTTCGACTCCTAACTTATGATTATCAGTAAAGCTTAATAATAGTTTGAAATTACAAGTTTGGCACTCGACATGGCATGGATATATACCAAAAATACATGAATGATTTATTCTGGACTGCTTTAATATAAAACAATAACACGTTCCCTCAAATTCCTTTGTAAGAGGAATTTATATAGGGCTGCGCCCTGTTTTCCAATTGCTTTCTTTTGAAATAAAAATATGTTTAAACCAATAACACGTTGCTGGTATACTTTATGTTTCATATAACACAGTGTGTGCCCTTTCGTACAAAACGATGGGCTTGTATTTATGACCAAACACAGGTGTTTTAAGAGAACTCCAGTGCTATAAAACAAGACAACACAGCGGAAGGGCCTTGCTCCACCTGTTTGGTCGGCAGACCAATCTTTCAATGGGCAAAGGCAGACAGAAATGCCAAGAGGGCATGGTGCTTTGTATGTTATTGTTGACGTGTGTACATCACGTGTCACATACATCACCCAGCTCTCTGCTGCGCTTAACCACACTTGGGAATAGTGTCGCTTGTTGCAAATGGTGCCTGCTAATTGCTCTTTCACACTAAGAGCCGCTGTTTTATTTACAAAAAGGCTCAGAAACTGATAATGGTTTCATTGTCCGAAGGTAACAAGTGTAGCTACAGCTCATGTTCAACCAGTTGTGTCTATCTGTGACATTCTCAATTCAAAGAAGTGTCACCAGTTGACATTATGGCGTAAATACCCAAAAGGATACAACATCCAGGTGGAAAATTTTAAGTTTCACACAACTTTGGCAACTTCTAAATCTCTGCAGTAGACTTCACATAAACTTCTTTTCTAACCTAATTTTCTGATTTGCAATCATTGCTGTTCTTAGCGTCATGTTGAACCTCAAAAAAAGACAGAGATTTGTCATCTTAAGATGTGGAAATTCTAGTTTTGTCACAACTCAAAGAAATAGATAAAAATTTGTCAACGTTTAACATGGCGGTCAATGGACCATTTGGACTTCTGAATGCTAATAACGTATAGCCAACAAACTTACAATTTCTTCAGAGTTTACCCCTGATTCTAACCGACTGCATCTAATCGAATGAAGACCAATTTAACCATTAATCTCTGAAAATGGTGTAGTGCTTTTTCAACACATTAATGGGTGAGGAGGACATGCATTTTAAATGGGGAACTTATATTTTGGGGAAAAAATACCCCCCCCTCCAAAGAAAAAACATGCGAGAATATATGATGTTTTCTCTCAGTCGCAGAAAGAAAATAGACAACCAATTATAATCGCTGGTACGTCCTTCATTTTCATTTCCATTCCCACAGATAATAAGGTTGTTTTTTATTCCAAATTTTTATTTACCCCTTGTTCATATATAGTTTTGTTTATACAACAGTAACTAATATTACCTATTTTAAACCTAATAGATTCTCGAAACGCTTCAGGTATATATATGTTTATCAGGTTTTTGAAGCAATAAGAGAGATATTTGACTCTAAAGAAAGTCACTCTCACCACATTTGCCCACATATCTAATGGGGTGGGTGGGTGTGCAAAGAGTTTTCCTTACTGGGGTACAAGGCATTTTTATTTGACGTACTTACGTATTTGAAACCCTTTTTAGTTTCCGTATTCGTGCCAATCAATATTTGTGCACTCTCTTATTTTCCGTACTTTGGACTAGGGTAAAATTATTACTGGTAACAGCGTACTAGCCCCCCCCCCCCTCCAATCTAAATATACTATTTTGTAAACTTGCTGTGGAATAGTGGTTTCAGTCCAGACTCAAGCGTCTAAAAATTACTACCCATATATCTTTTATGTACTCTTCCGCCAGACTCTGAGGCTTAGTTTAAACTTTGTTTCAATTTCAAATGTTAACATGTTAAACTGCTTCTCTTGCTTTCCCTGACCCTATCAGCTTTCACATTACGGAAATCGATGGCTGGTCCTTGTGACCACCCATGTGCTAATTTGTTGACACCAAGATTGTTGTCTTCTGACACTAATTAACGCCTTTCTCTTCAATTAGCCAGACTTCCTGTTGTGGTACCATACCGCTTTTAAAGTGATTCTAAGGTTTGCAGGGAAGAGAAAGTAGTCTTAAATAGAGTCCAATTGCATATCAAAGGAAATGATTTGATGGCACAATTTTCCGCTGCTCACTTTTCTCATGAAATTGTTAGCCTATTTCTGATCCTACTGACCTTCCACAAAGGGCAGCCTCGTTTGTGCGCAAGTGCTGGGGTGCCATCACCTAACAAAAAGTTGAATAACACAGAAATAAGCTGTATGCAGATGTGCTGCATCCATCTTAAGTTAGGCCAAAAATACACGCCTGGAAAGACCCATTGTTGTGTGCTTTACGTATGCGTGGGGTGCTGATCGTATAATTGCAACCAACATCATGAACGTACCATGAGAAACGCACAGAAACTAATTTTATGCATTTTCATAGAATTATTACACATATGTCTAGAATTAGCATTGTATCCATGGCATGAAAGAAGTGTAGAGATACATAGTATCATTAATGATCAGTAAATACCCAGTAAACGCAATGAACAGCCATGAAAATGGCTTTAAATAGTGGTTTCAGTATTTATCTGCGATGGATGCTCAAAGATCAATTATTCAAGCCAAGTAAGGACTTGCTTTATGTTATACAAGAAAAACACTAATTAAAAAACCTGCGCCAGAGAAAATCGAAAATTAAATAGTATCTATATAGTGTTGGGAGATTATGAAGTTTTGAAAGTAGGCTGTTAAACTTAGAAACTTGCCACTCACGGGAAATAGTGCTGAGCGGAATGTCTTACAGGAGAGCCTATGGGTTGACAATTTTCTCTATTAATATTTGAAAATAATATTTCCATTGTCGACATTTCCGTCTCACAGTGGGGTACATAGCAGTGTCCACAGCAAAATTCTCTGTGCTCCTGTCCGTTTGTGGAGGTGAACATTGGAAACACCTCCAAGTATGAGAAGCCTACAGATATATATGTTATTGTCAGAGCTTTACATTGCAATCTAAATTCTATTTTGGCATGAAGTACTGCTTGCCTTTAATGCATTCCTTTGTCTGTGGTTCTTGGGCAGAGAATAATTAATGTCAGAAGCAGAAAATCAAAGATCTCTTTCCTGCAGAGGCATACTGATATTGTGTTTGCAGAATGGAAAATGAAACACAATAGCATCTAAAAAGACTTCTGTTTTCGTGGGGATCAATTCAAATATACAATGAAGAAATATCTTGTACGTGGGAATTCATCATGAATGAGTCTCTCACAAAAACCCTTGATTTAACCATCATTTGAATAAAATAAATGATAGTTTATTATATTTGATGCCCAAACATTTGCTGCTGACAACGGGAATTCAAGTAAAAACATAAGTAAGTTGATCAGAATTATTCCACAATCTTTTCTGTAAGAAGGATTTTGCGATTGAGCTTTCAACCGAATAATCTATACGAATAAATAGAAATAGAGAAGCTCACATGGCTGAGGGTGGGTTGTATTTTTCTCTCAGGAGGGATCGTTGTTGGTGGGGAAATCATAAGTGACCGTAGGTCACAAGTGATTTTCCACACCAACAATGATCCCGAGTTGGCGCAGTAATGTGCAAGTCAAAAAAAAAACAAAAAACAAAAAAAAAAAAAAACATTGCATTGCGATTTATGGATAATTTAGCTAAATGCATCGTTTCAGATGAAAACAATGAGTTACCCATTATCTATGTCAATGCTAAAGTGCACAAAAACAGTAGAATTCATGTTTATTATGGCATGAAAGATGTTTCCAAAAAAGATTGGCTCAGGTTATTAAATTAGTCAGGCGTCAGATACCAAAATTTTTGCCAATTAAAGACATCATAAGGAAATTAACAGGGTGTAGATAACGGAGAGTATTAAGATACATTGAGAAATATTGAGCACATCAATAAGATGGTTGGTGCCAAGCCTATCAAATCATTTGACTTTTCAACATTTTATATCACAGTTAAGGTAGTAGGAAACCCATATTGGCGTTTGCAGCTCGTTTTTTTTTTTTTTTTTACTTTTGTGGCATTGGTTAGTATGCTATTATATCTGCCCATTGTTAAAATTGGGAACCACTTAGTTGTAAAGTATCAAAAGAAAAGAAATTATACGTGATTTTTCTACTTTTATACTCGGCATGCATTTGTTTACAAAACGGTGCTCAGCGAACTGAAAGAAAGTCTGCCAATCAATTAATCACGTGGTCTAATTTGGCAACCTACGCTGCAAGCGATCTGGTGGAGAGTCGTTGGAATCAGTTTCACTTTTGATGTGAAACAGTAAAGTATATTATAATACGGCAATAAGATATTTAGGAATCCCATCTCTGCAATGTTATTAAGGAACTAAAACCTCAAGGAGCTTAGCGGAATATCACACTTCTAACTCAAATATAAAATTATCTTTCGAACCGTCAACAAACAGTTGTTGTCAATGGTAAAGCTTCTACTTGGGATACTATTAACGCTGGCGTCCCTCAAGGTTCTGTACTTGGCCCTTTGCTATTTCTTATATTTTTTAATGATATCGTGGATATTGTTTACTCTAAAAAATCAAACTGTTTGTTGATGACACATCTTTATATCTCACTGTTGACAATCCCCACCTAATCACTATATGTTAAGTGAGGACCTGGCTTCTGTTGACTCTTGGTCCACCGATTAGATGGTAACATTAAACGCTCTGAAAACGGATGCCATGTCAGTATTTAGGAAGAGAATCAAGTCGATCACTGTCCCTCAAGTTTCCAAAATCATAGCTGCAACGTGTTGACCAACATATACACCTTGGGATAATACTACGATCTGACATCCAATGGAATGATCATATCTGTTTATAGATCTTATCATTGCTAAAGCTTATAAACAACTTAATATCATGAAAACTTTACAGTACCAACGGGATAGATAAACCCTAGAAATCATAGACAAATCCTTCATTCGGCCGCTCATGGAATATGGTAGTGCGGTCTGGGATGGCTGCACACAGGGCGACTCGCAAAGATTAGAAAGTGTTCAGCTGGCTGCTGCTCGTGTCATTTCAGGTGCCATGCTAACCACCCCAAACGACAAATTATATGAGGAAATAGATATCCGAACTTTCACTGAACGTAAAGAAATGAGCATGTTCATTCAAATGTATAAAATTACCCATAACGTAGCTCCAGAACACCTGAATGAAATCATCCATTCCAACCAAAACCAGGACAGATACAATACAAGGCAACCTGGTTACCTTTCTCACTGTAGAGCTACTACAGACTTATAAATATTAAACAATACTTTCTCCCTCAGCACACCAAGGCTTTAGAACCAGCTCCCACTTAACATTTGAAATTCTAACTCCCTAAATGAATTCAAGATTCACATATATTCGGAAGTTCCCCGCTCAAATAAAGACACTAAACTATACTATGTTGGCAATAGATACTCTTCTGTTATTCATGCAAGATTCCAGATGGATCGCAGCCACCTTAAGTACACTCACGCACCATTGGTTTGTGCGAATCCCCAAATTGTTGTATTGGGCAAGGTGCAGAAGATACCTGGCATTACTTTTTCGTCTGTCCGTTTGGTACTGCCCAACAAGGTAGCCCACATAGAACCATTTCTTATCTTACTCCTTTCAATTCAGAAACAGTTTTGTTTTATATCACCAAATTGTACATCTGAAGACAACAAAATCATCTTTCTGGCAGTTCAAGGATACATTGCGTAACTGAACGCTTCCAGCGCGGTGCTGTAACATGAGTTGCATTAAAATTTTATAAAGCTCAGCGCCGCTTTTCATTATGAAAGACTCGTATTTACAGTCTTTGTGGGATTCCATCTATCGCCGCATGGTTGCTTCGTCGCGTCGGTGGGGTCACACGACAATGCCCATAGCCAGCCCTGCTGTCTTGTCGAAACTGTGGTGTCTTCCTTACACTTGGTGGCCTGCGGCGCAATGTTACATTTCAGTTGAACGATTGAATTACAATTCATGTAATTGATATCTGATGCGCCGGGCTGTGTGACGTCTTGTTTCTCCTGTCTTCTTGTCTTCTTGCTGCAGGATGGGTTAAAAAAGGGCCCACCCCTCCTCCCCAATTGTGTTCCATGACAAATATTGTATATACACTCGACAATTGTACATTTGTATTATCATGGAATAAAATATGTTTAAACACACAAATGTGTGTGTGTATGTATGTATGTATGTATGTATACATATATATATATACATATATATATATATATATATATATATATATATATATATATATATATATATATATATATATATATATATATATATATATATATACATACATCCCGACATTGTAATCAACACTAATCAATAGCCTGTAAACGATATTAGTTCTGGGTGAAAATTACATAGGCCTATAGAAAGTACCACTGCGCAAATTTTGTTTGTGGAAATAGTGTTGAACGCATCATGTAGAAAATTGCGAACATTTAAATACAACGCATATAGTTTTTGTATTTAAAAAAGTCTGTAAATTGTAGTAACGCTAAAGGCCTAACGTTGTACGATCCTATTATGGATATTTTCATTGTCCCAATCCTTTGAAACTAATACTTGCAACGTAAACGACATTGTGTGAAAGTATGAATGTAAACCATACTCGCCGTGTGCTATGCATTCTATAATGAAAACTTGCAGTTTGGAGTTTCCTATGTATTTATAAACTGGTAAAGTACAATGGAGACAAGAAAATTTTGGTATGGAGGGGGTTATGTCATTGTCATGTCATTGTCATGTTTTTTTCCTTTTTTTTCCTTCTTTTATAATAGCCAAAGATGGCAGACAGGCAGAGACATTGACCCAGGTGTGTGAACTGGCAAGACAAAAGCGGAAGAAAGTTATCATGGGTTTCTTAGATGTGAGAAAAGCTTATGACAGGGTATGGGGAGATGCTCTATGGGAAAAACTAAGTGGACTAGGATTTGGTGGAAATTTTCTAGAAATTCTAAAAGTGCTCTATAAAGATGTAGACTGTACACTTTCAGTAGGAAAGGTAGAAATAGAGAATGCAAGTCTGAATATAGGCCTAAAGCAGGGGTGTGTGCTGTCCCCAATTTCCTTCGCTTTGTATGTTAAGGAGTTGGGGGATCAGTTGATGTAGTCTGATAATTATAAGGGAATAAGGGTAGGTGATCTAAAAATCCCAGGTCTTTTTTTTTTGCAGATGACATTGTACTCATGGCAGAGTCCCAGAAAGAACTACAAGAGATGCTTAACATAGCAGGAGAATACGGGAATAAATGAAGGTTAGAATTTAGTAAGGATAAGAGTAAAGTGATGACTCTTGGGAAGAAACCAGATGGAAATAAAAAATGGAGAATTGGGCAGTTCCAAATTCCAGAAGGTAGAGAACAGTTAATTGAAATTGGGTAGGTCGATGAGTATGAATACCTAGGTGATGAGATAAAAGCAACGGGTAAAGGCATGTTCAGGTATCAGGTGGAGAAGATTAAACAGAAAGTGAATCGGACAAAAGGAATGATTAAAGCTACTATATATGGCTTAGACGTTATTTGAGTAAGTGAGAGAGATATCCAGGGAATGGAGAAAGCACAGAATGAGATGGGGAAATGGATACTGGGAGCACCACCATGTATAGCAACAGAGGCAGTCCTAGGAGAGTTAGGATGGAATAAAATCACAGATAGGATTGCCAAAGCTAAGTTAAAGTACTGGGGTTATTTACAAGCAGTGAGTGAAGACAGGTGGTGCAGGACAGTTTACAATGAGATAGTCAAGGAAAAAGCAAGATGGGTCAAAGACATAGACGGATAAGCAGAGAAATATGAACTAACGGGATATGATGAGGTGGATGATTGGAAAGTATATATACGTAAGAATGTTACAGAGGGTTGGAAAGAAGACTGGAAAAGAGGAGTCAGGGAAAGAAAGTACATTGAAGGCATACAAGGTATTAGAAAAGCCACAGAAAAGTGTGTGTTGGGATGGAGGGAAGAGATCCAAGCTTCTGTTTCAAAGTAGGGCAGGAGTAATCAATCTAGAAAAGAGAAAACAGAAGTGGACAACAGGGAGTAATGGAAAATGTAAGTCGTGCAGACAAGAGGCAGATGAGACAGTGGATCAATGGCTGTTGTGGTGTGATGCATATAGGGAGATAAGGGAAGATTGTTCAGAAAGTTGCACAGGGAAGATTACAAGGGTTTAGAAGAGGTTCAGTGTTTAGAGGAAGAGGAACGTATAGCATGGATTTTAGGTTTGAAAGGTGGCTTTCTGGGAGGCAGGAAAGGTAATAAAAATGTACAGGACTACCTGGTAGGATGCTGGGAGAAAAGGAATGAAATGATAGAGTTAGAAAGCAACAGGTTAAATTAGAATCCCAGAGTACAGGGAGGGGAGGGAATGGGAATGGTGGTAGCCCTTATAAGGGCTCCCGTGGGAGCTCCCATGGGAAAAGTGTGAACCTTAGAGGCGAGGATAGGGTGTGTGAGGGATGGAATTTTTTTTTACCCTAGGCCACCTGTGACACAGGACCGCCGCAGACAAGCGGAGAGCCACCGTAGTATTATTATTATATCTTAAGGGATTACACCCAGTGCATTTTTTCAATACTAACCGCCCATCTTCTGCTCACTGACCTTTTGAAGAGAGAGAGAGAGAGAGAGAGAGAGAGAGAGAGAGAGAGAGAGAGAGAGAGAGAGAGAGAGAGAGAGAGAGAGAGAGAGAGTACAGAACCAATTTATAATGAACTTATTTTGTTTTATACCATCTACAGGTCATTGTTGGCCGAGGAACTCATGAAAATGACCACAATAACGATTCTATGGTTTTATACGATTTCGTAATTTCATTTGCGATTCTGTTCACACAATGTCATTCCTTCCAATTTTGTGCACGAAACTGGATAAATCTTCTAAGATTTTGTGAACTGAATACCATATGCGTCAACAAAATCAATGAGATGATTCGACTTTCGTGATAATGATGTCGAAAAATTGAAAGATTACTCGATTTCGTGGACGAAATAACAAACTAACGCACACAAGTGAAAGCCTGATTCCATTTTGTGGACGAAATTCAAAACCATACACACAGAAATGAAGCAACAGGCTTTAATGAATTGTGTAAAACTCATTGGATTTCGTGTTTGTTTTTCCCAGGTTCGTCCACAGAACGGAATAAGGGTTACAATTACGTGAATATTTGTTCAAGTCTGTGAATTATACATTAATTTTTTTGTGGACAAAACCGATAAATTGATTGACAATTTTGTTGACAGAATCGGCATGGATTTTGCACTGAATCTTAAGTTTATTGACTTTCGTGGACCAAATCGACAGACTTACAGGATTTTGTGAACAAAATTGGAAGGCCTTCACGATTTCTTTGACAAAATTGGGAGCCTTATTTGATTACGTGGAGGTAATTATTTAACTTACTCGATTTTCGTGGAAGTAATTGATAGACTTATGGATTTCGTGTACGTAATTGATACATTTATGGATTCTGTGTACAAAATTGATATATTTAACAATTCTGTGGACGACATTGTTATAGTTTACTGATTTCGTTCACGGAATATATTCAAATAACCACAAAATTGATGTTACACTTGGTACTAGCATAGCTCCAGCCAGGGATGACCAATGGTGATCCACGTATGGCGTCCATTGTGACATCAGCACTGAAACCACAGGCGGGGTCGAGCTTGGTTTCACACTGAAGTTGACAAGGAGAAGTCACAATCGCGTTTGACGAGACATTTCTAAAATTCTCTCCAGAGGAAAAACCAAGACATTTTACTTTATAAACAAATACATCAAGGACTCACAACCTGGCCAGATGCAAAGTCAACCCAAACAAATTCTTCTCTGACATGAAGTCCAATATTTAAGGGCTTTGAAGTTGTTTGAGCTCCATTTTCGTGGAATGCCCCTGAAGGTGTGGGACTCGGCTATTTCTCGAGTTTTAGTCCTCGGATAATCTTCTAACAGACTCACGTGAACATTGAAGACTTGAGAACCAACACAATCTGGGGTTCTTTTTAAACACGTTTCTGCGGAAGATATCTGCATGCAAAACTGCACAGTCGCTTTCTATCCGCACCATGAAAACATGGGTATGTCCATACTTTCGCTCTCCTGTCCAGGAAGAACGGCAGCGTCACATGAAAATCGCCGAAGCTTATGCCAAGTTTAATATACAGTGATTAATATGTTTCAAGTTTGATTGTTTTTCATAAGGTAGTTTTCAAGATATATCGCAAAATCGTTGAACATATCCATCCTCCACTATCAGTTTGTTTACAAAGAGGTTATTACTGCAAGGCTGTATCTGTTGGCATAGATCTGTGCACTTTCGAGACTCTTGCGGTTGCATGCATGAAATATATTTATATTGTTTATAAATAATGAATGTTGCAAAGATATCTGGTTTTAAGTTGCAGCCACTTTCCAACGTTGCAGCTCCCTTAACTTGCAAGATCTCAAAGACGTAGGAATAGGAATGTTGGACAAAACATTTAAAAGGGAATTGTTCCACTATATCAAAGTATAAAATTCTGAAGCAAATTTCGATAACGCAAGAAAACAGCTGAACGGCATAACGTACAAAAAATGTATCCAAATGTCCGTGTGTATCATCGACAACGCTTACTTGTCTGTTGGCATTAGAATTCACCAACAATTCGTAGGTACAGCATTGGTGACGTATCAAGCTCCGTGCACGTATTGTAAATATATGTTTACACTATTGTGAGTTCAATGGGACAAAGGAGTTGGCAAGACTTATGATACAGCTGAAATGTAATATTTACCCACCAGGGATTTATCAATGATCTGTATATTTTGAACAATAAGGAGGAAAAACAAAACAAAAAAATGGGAGAACGTATAAACAAACAAAAGGAGTGCTTCTCAATTTAAAAACTGGGAAAGAGACAAAGGCAACATTCCTTGATTTTGACATCGCAATCAAGAGATGACAATATATTGTCAAAGTGTTTCATAGAACATATCACTTGAGAGTTGAAATTATACACCTTAATTAAAGAGGGAAGAGTGCAGTAAGACTAGCGCGTGGAAAATAC
Organism: Hermodice carunculata; assembly: GCA_964020975.1. Lineage (NCBI taxonomy): Eukaryota > Metazoa > Annelida > Polychaeta > Eunicida > Amphinomidae > Hermodice > Hermodice carunculata. The sequence continues at coordinate 93,364,395 of OZ026620.1, read as the reverse complement.
TTCAGACAATGACTTGTGGAGACACAGGGCAAATATTAGATTCTGTTGATTGTGTCAGAGCCGTAAAAAAAATCATTCATAAGGAATTTTCAAGTGGAAAGGCATAGAACTATGTTGAATTGGTTATATAGATATGATTCCATAACAAAAAAATGAATACACTTACTTCACTGAGACTTCAAATGTATCAAGGTGAAATATGCTGAGGATTTCTGACATACTCACATGTCGTGGAAACAGAATTATATGATTATGGTGAAATTAGGCGTAAGACCTACACCAAAGCCAACCAATATGTAAGACTTTAGTCCGTTTTAATTCTCAAGCGGTTGATTTCACTTTGTTTTGAATTTTTAGTTGTTAGTAATTCTTTCATTTTACTACATGCACTTGCATGTGGAACTATGTGTCCCATCTTGAGTGCACCCATACTTTGTCATAATTTGTCTAGTGGAAGGGAGTGCCTCAGGGGAAATCAGTTTATTACAGTCACGTTAAAACCAGGATTGAAGATACAGGATAGTGTGCTTGAAACTGAAGTTTTCCATTTGTGTTTTTTTATATATCAGGACTTGACATTAAGAACCGTTCGGTTGCCCGAGACAAGTAAACCGAAAATTGTGATAAACACATGCGAATGTTAACCCTGCACTTACTCAGATTTGTTAAAACTTGCTAGTGGACAGGTATTTTTTCCTGAATGTCCCGTTCTGTAATTAAATTAATAAATGCAAAAAAATGGGTACATTTGAACAAGAAGCTGCTAGATTAAATCCAAAGCAACATCAAATTCATACCCATTGCACAATATGACTATGCACTGGTAACGTGGTAACTGAGTAGTAATATGATTAACATTTCTAAAGTGAACCACACACACACTCACACACACACACACACACACACACACACACACACACACATATATATATATATATATATATATATATATATATTTAAGCCTATGGCCAAAATAACATTATATATATATATATATATATATATATATATATATATATATATATATATATATATATATATATAAAGCGCACACCGCTTGCACCAAAGCTAAATCTGTCTCCCTTATGTTGAATTTAAAAAGAGAAACCATGTTCACATTAGAAAGTCGACAGCAATTATTTTCATTTAATGTGTCCACATTTGTCAAGGAAGAAATGTAACAAAGGAATAACTCACACAAGATATTTTGCCTACCATCCAAAATAATGACATCGTGCATTCTATATATTGCTCAAAATTCGACTTTTTGGGGAACTGGCATGAGGGGGGTCTTTGATACTAAACTTTGCAGTCACTGTCCCAATAATGAAGCAAACCTAATGTTGGTTAACTCTTAACTGAAAGTACAAAAGTAAAACAGGGAAGGTGAAGAGGGAATTTCTCCATTTCGATTGTGATCATTTTCTCAGGTTAACAGTTATGTTTTCTCCATGCGGTATAATGCACATGGAGCAAGCCTTATATACAGAAAAGAAATAATGATGCAATAACAACAGTATACATGTGCCAAATTATTGGCAATTGTCCAGAGTGATAAAGTATTCGGTAATCACCAATTCTTTAACAAATCTGTAAGATGATTCCTACGTTGGAATGTGATCAGCTACAGATCCTCGATTCAAAGCATGTATAAAATTATTCAAGTCTCAGATGATTGTTTCTGGCCACAGTTTCAAGAATATGACCCCGTGTATATATATATATATATATATATATATATATATATATATATATATATATATATATATATATATATATATATATATATATATACATATATATACATATATATATATATATATATATATATATATTTAAAATGTTATATACTTCAAAAGAGTTAACTGTCCTTTTTGTCGTGCTAATCCATTGCCCATACCAATAAGGTTTTCGGGCAATCTAATTTGGCCCTATATATCATTCAATCACGTAATTATACGTTAATTATCGCTTCAAATGATTGCAGATGGAGTGACAGGAGGTTAAATTTTGCACGTTATCTTTTGTTACATAATTGACTCTTCCATAAGGAAGCCTCAAACATTGACTGTGGTGAAATATTGTAATATATTTCGGACCAATGGTTTTGAATACCTCATCGAAATTATTCCATTAAATCATTGATTTCATAAGTTAATCTACTATATGGAAAATTGCAGCGTCAAAGGCGGATCATTTGATACGTAAGTCAAGAAAAGGGGCACACGCACCACTTGTAGTGACAAACACTTCTGATAAAAAATACTGTACCGTGCAATAGATCACCACATTTATTATCCCTTGGTTACAGAGAAGTGTCTCATTATTAGACATTGATGGTGCTTAGTCGGTTTACCCCGCACAGCTGAGGCCACTTAATGCATATATATATATATATATATATATATATATATATATATATATATATATATATATATATATATATATATGTATATATATATAACGGTATATCAACCAATGGATGAAGAAAAACAGACATGGAAACTTCCAACGATAGTTGCCATCACTATTTTCCCAGAGGTACCCGGATGAGCCAATGAGTTAGATGGCATATTGGAAAGTCTTTATCATTGCAACTCTCCTGTGCATGCGGCAGGAGACACGTGGGCAACTAATGCCCCATTTATATCAATTCTTCCACATATGTTTCCCACTATAAATATCATACGAGAGTCGGTACTTCAATTTGCGAGCCTAAGCAGCCCAAAGGAAGTTGTCAAACAGACAGGATACTTGAATTATTTCTATCTTGTGTCTGATCTTTGGCGTGATCATGTGCAGTTAAACACTCTCAAATAAAGCCCAAGTTGTAGGTGTACGTTTACTCTCATCAGAGAGAAACGTCTCTCCCCAACGAAACGTCAAGATGATCATGCCATAGTATAATAAAGGGTAATGAAGGATATCCTCATTTTTACTTTTTAAAGGACGTAAACAGCCGTGTTTGAAGAAAGTAAAAACACTGCCTTAAATGGTTTATTAACGTGATGGTTTCTGCATGCTTAGCCACTGTGGAAGTATTACCCCCTGTACTGAAAGGTGCCCGGTACGTAAAGATTACATTTTTATCTATTCCTCAGTGTTCACTTCTGTTAATCTGATAAGGAGGGGTTCATTTCCCAGCAAGGGCCCTTACAGTTGCGGTGACCCATCTGGTAAACCATTAAAACGCATTGTTCTGCAGGATTTAACCCATAAATACACATCATCACTTTGGCTACCCATCAGGTCACCAACAAGACTGACATGAAATTTTAAATGATATGGAGCATCCAACTGAAATTACTAAACTAGATATTAATGTTAAATGGTACTAAATGTGAAGGATTGGATTTGTTAACACTGTAGATAAAGAAATGATATCAAGTGATGGTGCGTACTCTGGACAAAGAAATTATGACCCACAATTGGGAACACTATGCAAGCAAATTTAGTCTTCTGGTTATTAATTTTTAGGAGGCCGGTAAATGCAGAGCACACTGTGACAGAATTTGTGTGAAATGACCTCACACTCTGCGGCTCAGTTGTCCTTATATGGATAGTTACAGAAACAACATCTTTCGGGGTTAATCCTTAAGGCAAACAACAATTATTATAAAATAAATTGGAAAAATATATACAATTTTGGCAATTTACTGTTGAACTTCGTGCGTGAAGTACGTTTTATCAGTGGCGAAATACTAAAGGGACATTTTGATAAATCCCCATCATAAATATGAATAATCTGACCACAGTAATTGGCCTGCATGTTATTTATTAAATCATCTTGCAGCTTAGTCGGAACAAACTGTACAACAATGAAAGAATAAATGTACACACATCGTGTAGTTTGGGACTTGTACGTAGTCACAAATATCCCATCATATCAAGTGAATATTAATCATTTTTCTAGAGGCCATGTATAGAATTGAAATAATCAAGTCACGTGCATATTATAGCGGTGAGGATTTAAGTAAATCTTGGACGTAACTCGAACGTTTTTACTCAACCCATGGCCACACAGGAAACAGTGTTGTTCAGTGCTAATAACTATTTATTTTGATGATACGCTCCTTTCTTCAAATAACGTAAGTTGAAAATAATGTCTAAATAGTGCAAGGAACTTACAAGTCACTGTTTTTGACATTAATGATTTTGCTGAAAACATGTATTTATTTCATAAGAAACAGGGCTTGGTAATTTGAAACTTTTATTAATTCCTGTCCCTTTCGCAACATTTCAAGTTTCCCAATTGCACAACCGAACAGAGCCACAAATTCATTGCAAAGATATGACGAAGAAGAGTTGCAAAGAAATGCTTTTAATCATAGAAGTAGAGATTAGTCAACTCAAAAGGGAAAAGGACATACTTTATTTAAACCTGTATACAGGATCTTAGTTATTGAAACGTTTTGAAGCTAAAGTATTTTCGGACACTTTCGAACAAAGTTGTATTCCAAGAGTAATTTTTGTGAGGATCTCTACACAGCAGAATTTTTACGCTTGAGGCAGTTCGGAAAACAACAATTAAATCTTGTCGTATTGATTGATATTTAGGACGGTCTAAATAAATATGGAAAGTTTCATTTGGGTACCGCATGCACATGATGGCTATTGAATATACCCCAATGCAAGCAAAAAAAAAAAAAAAAAAAGCATTGAAAGTACAACAGTTCATTGGCATTCTAGCATGGTGGATTTTAAGCAAATATAGATCCTCCAGATAAATAGACTGCTATACGTTCCATAGTGTAGTTCAGTTTCCTTTGAAACTCCGGTAATGTTACAGTCTCTTTTTAATTTGGTCACGGAGGTTTGGTCAGAGACCGTTCTGGTGTGGTGGGCGGCGTTGTTGCCCTCTTTGTATCGAGATCCCTTGTTGTCAAAAGACGGGAGGATCAAGATGTAGCCAATATTGAGATTCCTATGGGCTGAACGTCGAATCCATAATACTAAAAGTTTTGCTTGCTAAAGTATATAGACCGCCAAACTCAGAAGTGTGTTTTGGGGATTATCTGCTAGACAGTTTGGAATTGGCTTATGCTGGCAAAAATCAAAATGTTATGAAAGTAGGTGATCTAAATACTAATCCCAGTACCTTTCACTGGAATAAATTACGCCAATTTTGTTCTTGTCATAACCTAAATATCCATGTCCGTGAACCTACTCGTATTCCTGAACGCACGTCGACATGCCTCGACCAAATATTGCCAAACATACTAGACATAATAAAAAGCATCTTTGTGACTCCTCTTGTTTGAGATAATGACCATTGTACCGTGTCGGCTTGTTTACTTTTTAAGAAAAAAAGGAAGGCGTCTTATGACCGGTAAATATGGAAGTACAACAAAAGTGATTCCTTGGATTTTCGAGGTACTCTTAGTAGAAGGGACAGGGACTCTTGTTTCCAAAGAGATGATTTTGATACCGCAAGTAGATTATCGCCAGGAAAATTCCTCAATGTAGCCCGACAAACACTATAAATGGCATTGTTAACGTGGTAAACTCACACATCCGATTACTGTTACATTGTTTCTAGAAGTGGAAAACCCAGGCGCCACGCCAGGTGAATTTCATAATAATTTAACTAAAATCAGAGAGTGAGCAGCAAAAATGGCTGGTAACTTAAATCGTACAAAAGCAAAATATATGATAATTTCCCGGAAAAAAATATCGAGAAACCTTCTTTCTCTGTACTTTAACAACAAAGAAATTAATGAAGTTAAAGAGCATAAACATTTGAGTCTTCTGATACAAAATGATTTAGCTTAAACGTCTCATAACGAATCACTAGTCAGAAAAGTTCGAAACTTGTGAACGTTGTGCGTAGTTTTCAATCTACTTTGGACAGGTCCACTCAGTCTATCTATCTATCTATCTATCTATCTATCTATCTATCTATCTATCTATCTATCTATCTATCTATCTATCTATCTATCTATCTATCTATCTATCTATCTATCTATCTATCTGTCTATCTGTCTGTCTGTCTGTCTGTTTGTCTGTTTGTCTGTCTGTCTGTCTGTCTGTCCGTCCGTCTGTCTGTCTGTCCATCTCTCTCTCTACATATATATATATATATATATATATATATATATATATATATATATATATATATATATATCCTTTATGCGTCCTTTGATGGAATACTGTCATGTGCTCTGGCCAAACTGCACACAAACTGAACCAACAGTTCTAGAAGTGGTTCAGCTGTCGCAGCCCGAGTAGTAACAGGGGCAATGAGAGGAACACCAAGAGCCAACTTTTTATTGAAACAGGATGGGAACCTGTATATAAACGTAGAGAAAAATGAAAAAAATGCTATGAATCTACAAAATTAAAAATGATGAAGTGCCTTCATATTTACAATATATTCCAGATCAAATGAACACCAGATATTATAACACTAGGTCAAGTCAGAATATGATGTATGTTAGGGTCAGACAAGCTTCTACAGTGAGGCTTTCGTTCCTTCCACTATCCGTTCGTGCAATGAGTTACCCTCAAGTGTTAGGCATGCCGAGCATATCTCAATATTTACGAAATATTCACACAAAATTCCTAAAATGCCACCAAAATATCCACTTTTTCTGCTGGGTAATCGATATGCATCTATTTCATATGCCCGACTACGCATGGGTTGCGGCCAGAAGAGTGACCATTTTTTTCAAATTGGGGGGGGGGGGTGAAAGAATTAAAGTAGACTAGTGCTAATGTGGTGCAGAGAATGAAGATACATATCACTTTTTCTTTAACTGCCCGAAATTAAATTCAATAAAAATCGATTTACAAGAAAATGTTATCAGAGCAGCTTCTTTTATCATCCAAAACTTTATTTTCTGGTTCACACGTATGTTCACATATCGAAAATTCGAAAATATTCTTAGCAGTCCACAGTTTTATGGAGAAATCAAAAAGATTTAATCCTCCATAAGTATATCTTTATGCTCTAACACGACTACTATGGGTATTAAACACGGCCAGTCTGCCAGTATACATGTGCTCTTTGACTGTGCGCTCCTTGCTCTGTTCCAGCCGTATACACTGTAGGCGTAGAACTCTCTATCTGTGGTGTCCTGTGTAGTCCACTACAACTTGTTCTATGCCGTTCTTGTAACTTCGTTACCCTTGTCCTGTATCATCTCCTTCCCTCCTTCCTAGTGAGTGACTTTTTTTTCTTTACTTCCTATTTTTATTTTTGTTACAGCGAGGAAAATTACTATAGGGCGAGGCCCTTTCCTCAGATTGCTTAATCCAATATATTTAAACCCAAAACAATTTGGTCAAAATTGTTCTGCCTGGTCATAACAGCTGGGAAAAACAGTGCTTTCCTTTGTTCTGAACTTGCAGCAATTACGGATGGATTTAATGTATTCCTCATGTCATAACTATATTCAGGCTTATCAGGATTTCGATTTCAAAAAAAACAAAAAACAAACAAACTTCTGGGGGTTAAGCCAGTAACGATTTTAAACAAATGTATAAGTTTATGTTTCTCCCGCCTCCGGCCAAATGATTTCAATTTTGTGTCTTGACAGAAGGGTGATTTATTTGTTGTTTGGCTCGCGCTTGCGCCTGTTACCATACCAGCAGCTAAAAGTTGAACTGATTCCAGTTTATCTTTGCATGCCTGTGTACAATTGCCACATAAAACATCGGCATACTCGATTACAAGCCTAACAAATGTCAAATAATATTTTTAAAACAATATTATAGTTTTTTCCAACTGTTTTCTGTCTTACATATATTTCGTACCCCTGAGACAATCTGCCCATTTCACAGCTTTAGTATAAATGTTTTTGTGTCCATGTTCCATGTACCGTTACAAGATAGGGTAACTCCTAAATGTTATGACCATTTGTTTGAACAACTAGGGTACCAAAGTAAAGCTTTTGGTCATAATTTTTTGGATGCGCGTACATACCATGGATTCATTTTTTTTTTTCATTTAAGGTTATATACCATTAACGTGCCCATTAAGAGACTTTAGTCACCATTTAGACTCATGGGGGCTATTTCAGGCATATTTTTGTCAAGGAGAGTATACAATGTTGTGTCATGCTCAAAAAGTCACATGTTGGATTCAACTATGCTGGCTAAATCATTTATGTAAATTAAAAACAATGCAGGATCCAAAACGACCCTTGAAATACACCTGCATTTACTGATTTCCACGTTGATGCTCGTCCATTTATAACCACGCGCTGCTTTCTCTGAGAAAGATAAGACCTGAACCATTCGAAAACATTACTCCACAATGGCAAAGAGTTTTTGCACCAAACCCTTGTACCATGCTTTATCCAAAAGCACAGCAAACATCGAGAAATACCACTTGCACAGTTTTACCAGATTCCATAACCTAGACTTCTGAAGGGAGAGCCTCTCTTTTGATAAGCCAATTGAAATTCTGTTGTAATGTAATTCTCTGCACAGCGACCAAAGAGAGATTTAAAACACACCGTTCGAAAACGGTTCCTGTACAGATCCATAAACGAAGAGTTAAATTGGCATTTTTCCATTCGCTAGGGAAAATACCACTTTACAATGGTTTGCTAAGTGTGGTACAAAGGAGCTTATATATAAAATCTACACAATAATTCAAAAGCTTGGCGCCTATATTACCTGGTCCTGATGCTTTGTCTGTTTCTAACACGGAAATACAACCTATCTCCAAAGTTACCTTGATGATAATATGTTACAATGTTGTATTGACAGTGCGCGACTACTGTCGTGGTTCTGTGCCCGAATCATTTAATGAACACTATTCAGCAAAGAATATATTAAATAGCTCAGTTTTATTTAAACCATCGGTGACGACAGTGTCACCTTCGATTCTTTCAATGTTGGATGTTTAGAAGTTAAAGCAATTTGTTCAGTTAGAATATTTTACTGTTTTCCAGCAAAGTTTAGAACCATTAGTAGCAGGTCTGTCTCAACTCAATTTTTTTGGTGTTCATTTTTGTTATTGTTTTTTTTTTAGTTCGTAAGCGACAATGCTTCATGCTTTTCAAAACAATACCCAATGATCATCCAAATGTTTTCTTTTTGCTCTTGCATGTAATCTGTTGCGTTTACGCATTAGTGTCCTAAAATGGTTTGACATTCAGGGTGGTTCGCCTGGACGGTTTACTTGTCTAGAGGCAACAAATTTGTTTACGTCTTCAAGAAAAACTTCGGACCATACTGGTATTTTCTGATTTACATCTTAGTCTTGCAGTTTTTCATTCCAGGTTATACGACTTAAGGATTCGTTTAAAGCAGCATAGTCACCTTTGTCGTATTTCCATATCAATCCTTTATACACCTTTCTCCTATCCACTTTTGCTGATGAATTAGAAAGTGTAAGTTGGAGCTGACTGATACTAACATGGATTGTGCCAGCTGAACTTACCTGATGATCAAGGCAGGAAACAGCTTTAAATATCAATACACGTAGATGCCTCATCGCTGATCCTAGTTGGATCAATGATGAGTTGAATGAAATTTTGTCTTTCCAAAAATTCACGCCGATTAACTATATTAACAAATGGGTCATCATTTACACAACCCCTTTATGAAAATGTTACTAATGTTTTTACCTTCTCCGTCACCAATGTTTAATTCAATGTCTGACAACAACTGGACATTGGAATTTGGTGGTCTGTATAACATGCCTATGAGAGACCTGAAATTTCTTTCCCTAATATAGCTTCGCACCAATGCTTGGGACTCAAGGTCTACTCCACTTTTCACGCCGATATTGTTTAAAGAAAAAAACGCACTGTTTTTTGATGAGTCAATTCAATTGCATCTGATCGGGTCCCCAAACCCTGGAATATGAACATCATTTGGAACAGTAGACGTTTTAGAAATAGCGAAAACAACGCACTGAAATGTAAAGGCAGCTACATAGTCTAGTTTGTTTCTTATACTACGATCATTTCATTAAGTTGGAAGATGTGAAGCCAGTGTGCAGTGAGACTGGCAACTTTGGATCCATTTTATGTTAAACCCATATATTTTCTGATTGCTGCATATCCACAATTTTTTTTTCTTTCTTTTTTTTCTTTCTTTTTTTTTTGCGGGATTGAATTTTTTTGAGATTTTATAGCATTCTTTCTGAGTTGTTTGGATTTTCACTTTTTTTGCACAGAAATCGCAAAAAATTGTGTTTTTAAGTTGTAATCAGAAGAAATTGAAAATATATATATCTATGTCCAGGATCGAATCCAGCGGTGAGTCCTGAAATAGTATTTAAATAAAAAGTTATATTTTTATATCGGCCCTTACAGGTTCTTCATTTTCGTTCTCAAAATTGCTCTAAAAGTCATGTAAGGGGTAGTCAGAAAAATTCCTGGATCCGCTCCTGGATATGATATTTTTCTTTTGATGTCCGTTGATTTTAATGTGATAGGACAATTCGTTTGTGAGGCAAGATACAAATTGCATAGGCTGTGCGAAAAACAGTTCCGAAATAATTGCGTTGTAAGAAAATGTTGCTAATTCTTATGCATTTATGGCTGTAATGTGACACATACTCACTTCTTCTGTCCTGTGTTTGTATTATTGTATGAAATAAACTTGTAGCTTTACCTCTGTAATGTTTTCATTAAAAAAGCATATTTTGTGGCTTAAAACTCGGCTTTTTTTAACTAGGGAACATCAAACGTAATCACACTTGGCTTGTTTTGATGTGGGTTCACATTCGACTTCCCATATTTGGGACCCATTAAGTGGATAGTGTTAATTTCTTTTTACATCAATAGAGAATTTCAAAGCAGTAAGAATAATGTGAGTGATTAGTCTGTACTGGCCCTTTTTCCCCTCCATGGCTAATGTTTTCGTGTTCCTTATGAGTGACCCTTGTCAGTGGCTCACCTGGTTTCCAGGGATCATGGACCAATGACTGTGCAAACAATGTCACGGTTAATTATCATGCCCATGCAAACAAAGGGCATGTGGTCAGAAATGCAGAAACTGTTCAGTGTAAACAAAAGTTTTGTCGTATAAATTTTTTGTTCACACATCTTATTTTTGGGAGCATGTAGTTTAAGTATCAAACTATCGAAAAATATTTAAAAGTGATTAGCGGTTATCCAAAGGTGCTGGCTTCAGATGTTCCACCTTAATTGAGCACATGAAAGATGAACGTGCGTCCTGAGTAACAGATGGAGTATCTGAGGTCAGGACGAAGTACTTTTGATTTCTACTACTTGCTTCAAAAATAAATCCTACTTCCTGATCTAATAATTCAACATATGTCACTATTGGGTCGACATAGCCTCCACTGATGTGCATACCTGTATGGAAAGTATGTTTGGGGAACTGGTTAGTTTGCAGCTCTCAAAATGTACGTGTAATTATGCTTGCCAATATCAACATACCTTGAAGATTTGCGACATAATAATATTTCATAATGAAACCTAATTTTACTAGATTCAAACTTTCAACTTTAAAACGTCTAACACCGTAACCTTTGAAAGGTAATTTGATTAAAAATAAAGAAAAAAAATCCACCTGTTCCCAGCAAACACTAAAATTGATTCGTGGATACAAGAAGGAAATATAAATAAAATGCCATAAAATGTTACATAATCCTTTTTAATCGTACAACCAAAGACCAAGAGCTAAGCATCGGGGCTGTAATTCATAACTCGTTATGAAAATACTTTTGACACTTACAAAGCAGTTAACATACAATCAAGCGCGTCGACACTTGTCAATATTTTTGCGTCCGCTTTACTAGCAAGAACGTATCTGTATTGTATTAGGACAAAGAGTTTCCATTTAATCCTTTCAATTAATATGTAAATGAATAAATGGTGGCCTGCATTACATTTTGCGAATAACAACACCGATAAACTGATAGATGTGTATATTACTAAATATTTTTTCTTGTGTAAGAGCTATAATTGCATTGGCAAGCACAATATATAAACCAGTGTCATGGATGAGACATGCATTTCAAAAATACCGTCAAGGTGAACATCAGCCTATAAGGCCGTCTACTCAATGACAATCTAAACATCGACATTTTATTTCGTAACTCTCCTTCTAATGACAAGCTTCCAATCAAGTATGCAGAGTCCTTTATAAGTGTAATGGGTTCACGATCAACCAGTAATAAAGCATCGCCCGCTCGTTGCAATAAAACATGTACAATTTAAGAGCATTCAGGAATTAAATTATGTGATAGTTTCAAACTAATATTAGGTAAAAAAAAAAGGGGTGCTAGGTCTAATTCCATTTTGAATTATGACCGCTTCGAAAATACCCATAGCTGTGGGTATATTGCTGGGTAGTTTTCCTTTCATGCGAAAGAATTGTTTCTTAAGGAAACATAAGCTTTACACATATGCATGAAAACTAGACATAAAAAAAACATTTAACATAAACCATGACAAGCAACTAAACATCCGGATGATATCTCGTAGCTCACTGTGAGACTTCTAACTCTTGAAGAATAATGAACTTGTAGCTGCCTAAGTAAGACACCTGCTAACCCTTAAAGTGCCAATCACTGCTATAGTTACTTTCTCATTACCGTTAAACATCTAATGGTTAAAAGAGTCAAATCCTGATGAAGATACCTTTCATTCAAATACCAGCAAGCCTTGTCTGAAGCAAAAAGTAGTGTTAGTCAACAGCTTTCCCCGGGACACTTTGCTCGCATTCCGCGCAAAGTGTCCCGAGGAAAGCTGTTGACTCAATCTTAAATCAGCGCTTTAAGGGTTAATACTACCTTAAGTATGTCAGACGCTGGTTAATTAATGCACCCGCAGTAATAAGGTATCTTAAATATAATATATGAACTAAGGTTATCAACTGGGCTTTTTTGAAGGAATGTATAAGTAAATATATGACAAGGTTAGTTATATCATATAAAGACCAAAAAATCATGAACATGTCTTCCAGGCGAACCAAAACGCCTACCTTGTTAAACACATCATGTAATACCTGTGTGGATGCGACATATATTTCGAAAATACCACTAAGGTTGAACATCAGCCTCTGTGGCCGTGCAGCCGATGGCAACGATCTAAGCATGGAGATTTCAGTTCGTGACTCATCACGGAAGATAAAACTCTTACTCATATAATACGTTTGCGATCAAACGATGAAAAAGTATCACGTGCTCCTTGTAATAAAGTATCTATGATGTAGTAAAATGAAAAACAAGTCTGGTCCTTCAAAGTATATATGTCAATAGATGATGGATTTGATTACATTTTCAATAAGGACAACTACAAAATACCCATAGCTGTGTGTATATTACTAAGTAAACTTTTTTCCGTGGAAAAAAGTAGTTTCTTTAACAAAATGCTTTAAGCAATACATATATGCATGCAAAACAATGTATACACCAAAATTTAACATAAATCTATGAATAGCGACTAAGCATTCAGAATATACGAAAAGAATTGTACAAGTTCCTCTAGCATTTAAATATGTCAAGAGGATATATTTAAAATATATCTGCTCTGGGCTTATACATTTCAAATATACTCCGGACCAGGTAAGCTCTATGAAAAATAAAATCTTTATCACGGTGTGGAAGGTAAAGGGCACCAAAAAGAATGGTCAGAAGATTTCGTTGGCGCATATTGAATATATGATAGGTCTTAAATTATTCCACGGCCATCTCTCTCTCTCTCTCTCTCTCTCTCTCTCTCTCTCTCTCTCTCTTCTCTCTCTCTCTCTCTCACGCTCTCTCTCTGTATATATATATATATATATATAGTGAAACCTGTCTATTGTGGGGCTGACACTGGCAAAAAGTGTCCATATTTGGCAGGTGTCCACAATAGACAGGTGCTTTTAACATTCAAATGAACCTTTCGGTCCTGGTCATAAGTATCCACATTATACAGATGTGCGCATTATAGAGGTGTCCAAGGAAGGGTTTTACTGTATACATACACACACACACACACACACACACACACACACACACACACACACATATATATATATATATATATATATATATATATATATATATATATATATATATAATATACATACATAAACATATATGTTCCTCGGGTAAAACTTGTATCATGTAGCATAGCTGCACATATTTGTTGATAAGCTTGGATTAAATTTGGGGGATCCTGGCATGGTGTAGGCTTAATTCAGTCAGTTAATTCCTAATGGTTGAGAAATAGGAAAATATGTGTGGAGAGACGTGCTTGTCTGTATTTTTGCAGCGCCATTAGCTTCCCCATCTGTTGGTTTCGAACAACTCAAAGCATCTTGTCGTCTTGTATATAAACTTATCTTGACAAGCCTGTTGAGAAGCACTTCGCAACTGTGAATCTTTATAGGCTGAAGGACTGCAAGGGTCACCGGGATAACATGTTCTCGAGAACAAATCTTTTCATATATGCATAAGGGTCCGCGTACCCATGGCAGATGTAGGCTAACTGTTCGATGGGATTGGCCCGCTAAGAGGGTGCACGTCTCATGGGGCACGCGCTCAGCTCGTGTCAAGTGGCTACTACAGTTCGTTACATCCTTCTCCCTGGTGGGCAGCACACCAATGCCTTGTATACACAATGCGACAGGTACATTCACAGCCTCAACAAGTTGTGGGATTATCTTCAAAAGTTCTGCCAGACACCTGTCAGTAGATTCCCAGATTTCTGACACATCGTGAGGGCCATTCTCCTTATTTGTTGCCAGGGAAAGTTTGCGACCTGTAGCACCAAACACAATGACCGAGTGCTTTTAGTCTTTTTGCATCTCGTAAAGAGCTTCTAATACACCTTTGCACGGCTATTTAAAAAAAAAACATTCGGTCCGAAAGATTAAGACATATCGAAACAAATACACACCACCCACGAGACCCGCTGTACAATCTAGACAAGTTTATTACATACAGGGCGTGAATGAAATATAAAAACTATTGTCAACGCATGCTACGGAACCCCAGAGGGGACATGAGAGAAAAAAATATATTTTTTGAGTTCCCACCACGCAAAACTTTTGCATTCCCTCGCAAAAGTTATTGTGTTCCCTCGCACTAATTTTTTTCTTTTACTTATGTCCCTTGGGCAAAAACATGGAGCCCCAGGGCGGACATGAGAAAATAAATACTACACTCCATCCCTTCGCAGAAGTTTTGCTTTTTGCTGTGAAAAATGTTCTTTTGCCTTTGCACGCAAAACTTTTCCGAGGGAACGCAAAAAACTTTTTCTTCATGTCCCCTCCAGGGCTCCGTAGGCATGCCATGCATTATAGATCAATATTTTTGGTCATTGGTTTTAACCAAATAATGTGCTGTTACTGATATTAAAGATAGAGATCAAAATTTATGTCAGTTTGTGATAACGGGTCGTGTGAAGAAACAAAATCGATTCTACATTTCAGTCTTTAATACTCATCTCGATCGTGACTTTTCAGTGGTGGATGGAGTGAAGTAAACCTAAATCGGCATTTATCGTAAAGGATCTTTATCAACAAAGAGAAGTGGAATTCAACATTTTTTCTACCAAAAGAACACATTCCTTGACAAACTTACAAAAGACGGGCAAGTTACCAAATTTCGGTCATAACAGAAGAGAATTTACTCTGAGCAAGACAAATAAGTTTCTTTTCCACAAACGAAGTCATGAAAATGATGTATATGGCGTACTCTACTTTATGAACTATAATCATAAGGACCAGAAGAAATGTACGTAAATCTGTCACGTACAATATGAATAAACTTATCGCACTTCGGGATTAATATAACTGCTTAAAATGTAAGCATCCCAAACAGAGCTCAAATGAAAACAGTTTTTTATTGTGTTCACATGAAATATCCATAAACACATATGAAAATGTGACACATTCATCACCTACGTATGGCAGATTTACAATAGTGTGGACCTGTAGTTGATTTTTGGCACACCATAGTGCTATGTTTTCATGGGGCATTATTTTGAAGAGGCAGTGTTGGGTGATGAAAATGTTACTGGATGGGCATAAGCACGTTACTGGATAGGTATGAGCACGTTACTAGATAGGCGTAAGCACGGTTGTTTAGTTGAATATATCCTTATTTTCTGTTCAGTCCATTTGTTCTTTTTTAAACATTAAAATGAATACATAATGTGGCAAATTTGCTAACTAAAGCAACCAACTTCATCACACAATTCATAAAATCTTACTTTCTCGGATAAAAAATCCTTCCGTGTATTATAGAGTAGTGTTAGTGCATAGATATAGTGCAGGATTTCTTTCAATTTCGGATTAATTCAGAAAAAATGGCATTCAATATAATCTTGTAAATGGGCTCAACAGTCAACCTCAGGCCAATATCATACCTCCCTAGGTAGCTTTTGCAAGTGCTTGGATCATGAATAATTAATGTCTAATTCAATATCCACAACTTCTGTCCAATGAAAATACACTATCTCATTGTCTAATTCTGTAGCAGTACCCTGTCGGGTGCTCCTACGTCGTGACCCGGCCAAATATGGCCGTCAAGGTTGACTTGAACTTGTATGTACATTCATATAAGCTGGACAACAGCTTGGGCCCCGGCAGTTTAGCCTGGGCACATCGTGCATCTAACGTCATACAAAATAAAAAAAAATGGACATACCAGGTGACTCGATAGTCTTCGTTAACCCTTTACAAATGCTATCCGTGTCTTTTCCCATCACTCCACATATTGAAATGAACAGAATCCATGCAGGCGCTACCACAGGATAAAGTACAACCAATTTTTCTTGAACATTATTGTTTGGACTGCAGAACCTAAAAGTTACAGAGTTAACAAAGTTGAATTTAGGTTTATTTGCGGTTGGTACTTTACAACGATAGATAAATTCTGTACAGCTAAAACTCCAAAGAATGATTCTCATCAACTGCAATTTCCATAGTACGATAACTTGATTGACATGAACCTTCTTACAGAGGTATGGTCTACACAATTAAAGAAAAAATTAAATGACCGTGAGTTCTCAATAACAGTGCCAAATGGCATACTCCTATATATTTCCGGATCTATAATGAGGCATTCATATTAACTATTATATAAACTGCAGACCTGCTCTGTTCACTTCAGTTGCTAGGCAACAAAAGTATGCCTCCACCATGATGAGGCCACTTGTACCAGTTATGCTACTTAACCATCCAGCAGAAAATAATTCTTCTGTCGAACTAAAGATAGTTTTTAAATATGTTCAGAATCTTGTATGTTTTAAAAGCTAGTGAATGACTTTTTTAATACTGTTTGCTTTCTCGAGTTGTTACTTTTATCGTCGAAACTAATTTGACCTGCTTAAAACATGAATGTGCCCTCCTCTTCTCAAGTTCTTTGCAGCAGCCTAGGTGGCAGCATATGATACCATTTAATGAAAACACTCCCTATTCGCTTATTAGCATTTGACATCATAAGGATAGCACAACATAATAATGGTATAATTAGAAACCACATTATTGTGGACAGGCTTTGAAGAGATCATCGACATATGATCAGGATAGAGCACCCTGTTTCAGTGCCATTAGCAAGTTTCATTTGGGATTATTGATACGATTTGACTTAAGCTGGACAAGTCATATTCATGAGTAAACCACCAAAGGCATGACGATGGTAAACATTTTGAAACATCTATAATACCGTTTAAGCCAAAATTATGTGGAAACTATTCCTCTTTTATACGGCCCTTTTTAGAGTACGGGTCTATCGTGCGTGTGTGTGTGTGGGGGGGGGGTGGGGGGGGGGGTGTACAGGTAGTGACTGTCAGGATCTAGAAAAGTCAATTTAGCTGCTGCAAGAGTCATTACAGGAGCGACCGCTGGAACGAGTCAGGATCTAATTTAAAAAAAAATATGGAATCGAAAAATTGTCAGACAGAAGAAGTAAAAGTAAACTATTTAAGTTTCACAAAAAATTATCAAGGGTGATGCACCCCCAATATTTAACAGACTTATTGCCAATTTCCGTCACGCAACGAAGGAGGTATAATGCGAGATCTGGATAAAATTTGTATTTAATTCGGGCTCGAATTAATCTATTCAATGCATCTTTATTCCTTCAGCTGTTTGTCCCTGGGACGATGTGCCACCTACCCCTCGTGATGCTGGGTTCTCTAGACCAATTCAAAATTAAATAAAATCAAATCAAAATAAGCCTAACGTTAGTCCATTATTTTACATCGGGTCCAGAAATATAGCGGTTTTACATGCTGGTATGAAATGCAGAATGCTCAAAGCAGATTTACTTAAAAATTGTCTCGCCGACTCCCCTAGGTGTTTCGTTGGTAGGGCAAATGAGGATGTTTTTCATTACTTTCTCGAATATGGAAATTTTTAAGTGGAACGAGATGCATTGCAAAATAACGTAATTCCATTTTCTCCATTCACGGTTCAAACTTTATTTGGCTCCGAAAATTGTACTTTTCCGGAAAACGTCAACATTACTACGCAGTACAATGGTACATCAAATCCACAGGCAGGTCTGGAGCTGTTACATGATTTTGACAATATTCGTAATTATGGGTATTTAAAGTAGTGCTTGTTTATGATGGCATGCCCCATTATCTTTCCATGTTTGTGACGTCTTGTCCTGTCAACATTTCTTATTATGTGGCATTGCCGTTCTATATGTCTGCGTGCAGTGGTGTGTATTCTGACAGTGGCGATTTATTGTTGTACCTTGTCTCCATTTCTTTTTCTCTTTGTTTTGCGCTAGGGATTCATGACTAAGCTTTCTCTTAAGCGACAAACCCAAAGCTTCACTCCTGTATGACAACACAAACATGATATTCCTAAAATATTGCAGAGTGTGGGCAGCTTTGGTTATAAGTGACGAAATCACTACACCAATCGTAATTTTTCATTGCCCCCCCCCCCCCCACACAGACATATTAAGATTTAACTGACAGAACCACTTTCCGGTAGTATGAATGCGGCAAATTCACAAAAAATGCTGCGTAAGCATGTATCTCCCAATATTTATCTCCAAAATGGCTGAAATACTAATCCTATTTAATTTAACACATAAAATGGTTTAGATGTTTTCTCTTCATCAAACTATTGAATCTATGATTAATATACTTTGGCTATTCTTTCATTAAAAATAATCTGGCGTTACTGAAATTAAAGCTCGAGATGTGTTAAGATTAGTCAGTTTGTAATAATGTGTTGCATGGGACACAATCTGAATCGAGGACAAGTTTTATTGCAAATTGTCACAACTTTTATTGCCTTTCTCCAAATAAAACCATTCAAACTAAAAATACTATCTTGCTCACACAATAATCTTGTAATCATGCATTCTAAATCCGCTCATTCTAACTTTGGGCAGATACTGTTATTTCAATACTGAATTAACACCTTCATGGGAGTAGGACTTTATTACCTATAGTATCCAACGTACAACTGTAACGTAACTTATTAAAAAATGCATACATGCATACACGCAGGGATGATTACAGGCTTAAGCGCCTAATATGACATAAAGTAGACAGTGTCATTACCATATCCAAACCGTAGTCCTAATGAAACAAATCCAAGTCAATTCTGACGAAATGCCACGTTCTTTGCCATGTTTAGCTGAATCACAAAAATTAAGCTTACTTGCCGTTGTGTACGCACAGCTTAATGCTATATCACAAGAATTGACACACTTCAGTATTAAGTGCTAGCATAGCTTGACCAATGGTAGCAACGTGACGTGTAGGGTCCTAAAGAGTCAATCTGTAGAAGTAATAAACATCCTGTTATTTGGAGCGAGAACTGTTGCGCCGGATCAGTGCATACAGTACCCTTCTGTCTTTCATACATTTACGAATGAAATCAGGTTACCTTATTCATTAATCAAATGACTAAGTCTCTAGTGGAAGTAAGAATGTATTTTGTTCACAGAGGAAATATAATCAAGCCGAACGAACTGACTGAAATTTCACGGATACCTTTTCCTCCATCCAGTACAACCGTTCATATCGGGACAGCCCGAAAACAACTTGCACACACTTTTCATTCTCTACAAAACCCTCACAATCCTAATAATTATAAGTGTAGGAAATAGTTTCAAAGTTCAATTCCTGTATTTTTCGGCCAGCCAACATTTGTGTCCGAAACAATGAGGAATATCGATTTAATGGTAAACTTTACAATGAAAAAATGTGTATGCATTATCATGAAATTCTCTTCACAACTGTTCTGAAGCAAAGTCTAATTCAGTCTGAGAAGCATTATCATCAAATAAGAAAAAAAAGTTAAAATTTTCCGTCCAATAAAATTATGTCCGAAATATTTGCTACGGTAAATCGATGACTAAAATGTTGTCGAGTGTGTAACGGACCATGGCAGCATGCTGCTGTATGCTTTTCGTTCACCAAGAACTTAATATGCAGCCCTTTCTATAGCCTGGGTTTCGTCTGAATATACTCGATATAAACACATATGTTCTGAACGTAACTCATTAGCCAGACTTTTTACATTCACTGTTATTAAGTGTCAAAATAATATGTGCCGGGAGTTTCCTATTTTTCTGTGTAAAATTTAGTGCACATTCTGTATTTTTTTGAATCAATTGAAAAATAAATGTATACACATGAACATTTAAATTCAGACATTATAATGAGCTTCTTTGTTCATCGGGCCCTTAGAATTTCAAACAGGCATTGCCAATTACTGTGTTTCATAGTCAGGAAGACGGAACATAGAAATCTCCCACGCGAGTAGTAGCTTTCAAAAGAATATTTTATAGTTTACTTCCGTGCTACTGTGTTTTTTAATATTAAAAGCATCAACATCGCAAAAAGTATTGGTTTACACATATTATGTAATGCACGCTTTTGCGATAAAATGGCAATGGACTGACAAATTTTACAGAATGACTAATGTAATGAAAAATTTGTGTTATCAATCTATGAAAATGACATTGAAAGAAACATTTTGCATAAAAATACACACTTTTGTGTCACCTGGGTGCTATCTAATAAAAAGTGAAGTCCCAAATTCTCAGTATGTTGACCATATATTCCATGGGTGACTATATCTAGATGGTGTTACGTGTGGTGCCGTGAAAACACCTGCTAAAAAGGGAATGCTCCCATTGGTTGAACATGGAGTATGACAAATACCATGTTTTACATGAGATTAGGTGCAACATTGTAATTTTATGCAATGTGGTCAAGGAATACTAGTGCTTGATCGAGTGCAGTACAGAAGATTGTCTTGGGAATTGAATAAGGTTCAGAATTTGCTGATCGTTGTGTCCTGCATCGAGTTAATTTTGAAAATTTAGAAACAGTGCGATAGATCACTAATGGCAAGCTTCTGTGGCTGATTTTTAGCTAAACGTCACGGAGATGACGACTAAATACTGACAAAATGTTATAAAGAGGTGTGCAATGCTAGTAGTTCACAGTAACAACAACAAAAACAATGTTTTATGCAGTGAATTAAAGACACGCCGTACGTGAAGTATGAAATCAATAGTTGCGTTCGAAATGCGGTATATCCGAATCACCATAATCAAAACACCTGGATGTTTCACAAGGGTTAAATCTGAAACTATATATTATGTATTGGTGAATAGGTAATGTAGAAATGTTTCATCTCACCAAAAACAGGCTCCGTTTTGTTTACACCTTGTCTAAAATGGCCGTCTTATAAATAATTTTAATTCTTTTTCCAATATTTTGGTTTCCACCTGATCGTCACGTATATTATAATACATAGAGTGACATAAAATTCCTTGGTTTGGAAAAGCATGATCGGAAAAGTAAATATATTATGCAACCCGTGTGATGTAAACAGATCAACCATAATCAGTGCGATGATATGGCCTGGTGGGGACTAGATCCCACTCAGAAATCAGCTGGTATCCGCAGGAGGGTGGACGTCTTAATCAATTGAATAATTAAGCACGTTCACTGCTTGACCAATGATTACATACTTAAGAGTATAATTATCCCATGGATTATCAATGAGATGCAAGAACTGTTATATTATTCTGTAACTCGGCCTTTTCATGAGCAAATCTACATGTGAAAAACTAGATAACATACATTTGCTTGACAGCAAATCTGCCTGCGTGTGAAATGTTTACACATTTTAATAGTAGTAATGGACATACCTATATGTTGCAAAATGATGCATATTTACTTTGAATTAAACCTCTGTCTCTAATAGTCTCAGAGATATTGAACATTGAAATCTTGTGTTTTTGCCTAATTAGCATAACGCTTTTCATTGAATCCACGCAAAGCTCAAACATATAAGTTGAAAAGGCATCTCCATCCATAATAATGTTAACGATATTCATCATTATTCATTACTTTGACTTCACGTTTGGACGAAATGTGCATATATTCAAATTTGAAAATTTTCAGTCACTGGTCATTAGATAAGCCCATAGCTCAAACATATCAATTAAAGTTGGAATGGCATCTCTGTCTATAAGTATGTTGAACATATTCATAACTATACAACACTTCAATTTTGTGGTTTGGAAAAATTGTAAAAATTAATATCTTAATCTAATTACAGATTTCAATCACTATTCATTGGATGCATACATGGCACAAACATATTAAGTGAAGTTTGAATGGCATCTCTATCTTTTATAGTATCGATGGTATTCATTATTCCACACTTCTTTAATTCTTCAATTTTTTGTATTGGCTGATGTCTGCATAAATTAAAATCTGAAAGTTTCCCGCCACTATTTATTGGATGCGATATGCATCAATATTTATCACTTATGTTTTGTGCGTTGGCTGAAATTTGCATGAATTAAAGTGTGGCAGTTTTCGGTCACTGTTCATTGGATTATGGTACCCAAAATTGTGCCCACCACCTTATGCATAAAAAAAATCATGAGAAATTATCTTAATTTTGACGCAAACGTATGGGTTCATGGTGATATGAATACAATTGTGGCGGGGGGGGGGGGGGAGTCTATTCCATAGTATCCATCTGGTTTGGTTAGTTTTGCAGTTCATCAAAATACGTGAAAATAATATGGACAGACACACGGTCTATATTAACCTATGACACAGGGTTATATATGTATTTTATATTCTGATTTACATTTCAAACTCCCTTCAGGCAAAAAAGACATGTATGTCAAACAAGACACATTGTCAGTCTTTGCGAGCACTATTTAGTGTTGGTCTTGCCAGGATTACACATAGCAAGGGTTCAATGAAAGTGTAGGTAATTCGTCGTTTATTTATAAATGTTAATTAACGAACTGTTAACGGTGTATACTAATGAAGCGCTTTAGAAACTGTCAAATTACAGGAGAGAACAAAGGATGTTATTATCAGGGTATTTTGAACATGTTAGTATCTATCTAGGATCGCAGGCTGGTCTCGTAGAAATTAAATTATCTTTCGGTTTAAGGATATGCAATCACAATTTAGAAGAAAGAAATGTGAAATAATTTCTGTGGACGTTCTGCATGCCAATTAGGTCATTTTGGTAAGGTCAATAAGATTATAACATATCTTTCCTTGCTATATACGCATAGCTCCATGATTGAAGGTAATTTTTCACATTTTCTTTTTTCACCAAGACCGTAAGGGCTGTTATGGCTATAAAGGAAACCGGGCAGAAAACAAACAACAATAACAACAAAATCATGATATGTCAAATTGGTCAAAGTGCCAAGATATTGTTGTATCGTATTACGAATTACATGTTTTCTTGTGTGGCAATGAAAGGAAAGTCATACAAATGACATCGTAATGATCAGCACACAAACTCTTTGCCATAAACTACATGATATAATAGTGAAATGGGCTTACAGAAGCTATAAATTCCTAATAAAACAAGGGCTTTATGGTGTGTGATGAGTCCCATAGGGAAATGATATAAACTATTAACAGGCGTGGGGTGGGCGCAAATTGTATGGACATAATGTACAGGCCTGTGGTAAATAGATATCTGGCATTCGTGCACCTGGGTTCAGTAGAATACCCCCACATAGCGTAATTACGTACTTCATAATGTATCTTCTGTCGTTACACACAAGACACTATAAATTCACTTATTTTGCTCATTTTTTATTCACTCATTTCACAGTTGGCAAAGAAACGTCAAAATAAAAACAGAATGATATTGCGCTTTGCATAGACCAAGTATGAGCTATATACGTGAAAATAATTAGGTATGAAAAAAGTTGATATTGCTTTATAGGTATGACTGCCTGATAGATAATGGCAAGCCTTGTCTGATGAAAGGTATCTTCTGATATGACGTATCGATCGCCAAGTTTACGTTGTTAGCGCCCTGAAGATCCGCCCTATTCTTCTAATTCCTTGTATGCTATTTGTTATGCTGTTTTGCACACAAGTACATATCTACATACGCACACACAGAAACACGTACATTCATTCATTCATTCATTCATTCATACATACATACATACATACATACATACATACATACATACATACATACATACATACATACATACATACATACATACATACATAAAGCATCTTACGTTTGTTAGAATTTCTTGTATATAAAAAGCTTCCTTGGAATTACCTGTCAGTTGGTACCAGTTTGGATAATTTTGCTGTTGGCCAGTGTTAGATTGAAGCAAAGCCAAAATTCCCGCAACCATGATGAAGCTAAAATTGCAAAACACGAGTAAATAAGAGTAAAACTAACCATGATATTATTGTGGAAAAAAATAAAAGCAATAAGACTAATTATCTAGTGAAATTAAAGTGGAGGGGAATTACCGTTCATTGTGTTTTATATAATACTACTAATAAATAATGTTTAAAAACCTCAGAAATCACCGTCTCAGTCATATTCGTTTTATGCCCATCCTATTTTCCAATGGGTGTCCATTTTTTAAACAGCCTATCATGGTGGCCTGCTGACGTAAGGGGGTTAAGCTCAGTAGGTGCACATACCCGTGGCAGCCATCTTGGATTCTGCCTGATCAGAAAATGCCAGTTTGACAAAATATTATCAGAATAATTTATGAACGCACTGGACCTGTTCAATGAGATGTTATATAATCCTTATACACGACAAAACTGGTAATCTGATACAAAATTATCAATACACTATGCTTTTATTTTAAAGCGAAGAAAATAAACGACAAATCCGTTCAAATGTATTGGATGCAAATACATTTTCTGGTTAATCACATAAGGAAATAACATTGTGAACCTTGAACAAAACTCGTATATGATAATTTACCATGCACAAATTTGCTTGAAATATTAAGTTGCTAATGTGAGATTTTATTTTAAAACCTTTTTCAATACAGACAAAACTATATTTAGCTACCCATAGTTCATGGTACAATTCCATTATTTGGAATAAATCATCCATTCGTCAACATGGGGGGGGGGGGGGAGGGTACATACTGCAGTTCAAATAATATCTGCTGGGCTAAGCAAATGAAGTACCAGCTTATTGTTTGTCATAGGGAGTAGAAACTGTGACCTTGGCCTTTGGTCTAATTATTAATATAGGTCAATTTGGGTAATTCATCGATCATAGCATTCTTCCATACATGGAAGAATGCTGGGTTAAATGAGTGACCCGTTAATGGAGACATACATTTCTCATTTACCTTTAAGCCGTAATTCCAAAAGATCAATGTTATTCATGTATGTCACCAAATTAACAGGTTTCTAGGTAAAAAAATTAAGACATAAAATTTCAGGAATGCCACAAAAACTAGCTCAGTTGTGTTTATATTGAAGTTGTGGTACGTTTTCGCTAGTATTGCACGTCATGATTGGGGAATGACCGTGGCCTTCTTTTCGAATCATCATTTATATGTCATATAAATGTACATTCTCTGTTCATAATGTTGTCACTTATTGTTGACTTTCAATTAAACTGATTTTCAGTATTTTGTTTCCGGATTACGGGACATTTGCTTGACACATATTAATCTCAATTCTACATGCCAAAGATAAAGATCATCCAACTTCCTTAATCAAAGCATCTTTCATATTACTCCATCATGTTACTTGTCTAATCCGGTGGCAACAATTGTATAATCCTCAGAAACCTAATGCGGATGTCTCCTCCTCCTCCTCCTCCTCCTCCTCCTCCTCCTCCTCCTCCTCCTCCTCCTCCTCCTCCTCCTCCTCCTCCTCCTCCTCCTCCTCCTCCTCCTCCTCCTCCTCCTCCTCCAGAACGACAGAAGCAAAGAGCCCGGCTCTGTCGCTTCTCCATATACAATTGCGAATTCTCCATACAATCTCACTTTTATTCGATCCGCAAGTGACGTCACATTTTTTTTTTTTTTACAGTTTTCAACGCTTTTTAACATATCGTGATTTTCGACTCCTTCCAACCCCAAATTAGATTTCGTCATGTAGAGTGTCATTCTATCCTGATACCGTGCTTGATCAAATTTGTCTCCTAGGTGACACTGATTTTGTTTCATGATTTTTTAGGATTTCTAAAAGTAGGTAATGACCTATGAAAATACATGATGGCATAATGAATATGGGTATGGGTTGCATTTGAGGGATCTTAACTTTATTCTACATGTTACAGTCCAACTCTAGTGATTATATCGTTTAAAATATAATTCAAAGTACCGGATGAGATATGACCTGGATACAAACTTTAGGTGTTCTTGGGTTAAATTCAAAGTTCATAGGTCAGTAAATTCTTTCGATGATTACTTGATAATATGAGACCAATGCACACTGGAATTTTGATATTATTGTAGATGAAGATTTTCTGTAAAAGGAAACAAGATATCGATTTTATTGTGAGGTGCTTTGACTTGAGGTTACCTAATTGTTATGGTCCGGGGGCCAACTTAATTTATTCATTTACGGATTAGAACTCAAGACCTATTTAAGCAATATGACATTGATATACTCTGCGTGCCAATGGTCCTCTACGAAGGCGAGAGAGAGAGAGAGAGAGAGAGAGAGAGAGAGAGAGAGAGAGAGAGAGAGAGAGAGAGAGAGAGAATAATCATTCATACCAGTTGTCTCTTAATGTTAATTCAACCAAAGGCAATATACCCTGCTTAATTGTTTTTTGCAAATTCTTCGTCCTTTAGAAATCCAACAGCAAGAGTCCAAGCTTGTATAAGCGAAGGTTAAGGGAGCTAGATCGTTCGGTTCTGTTTAAATACGACGTGATATTTACATTTTAGTTTGATATACCTACTTGAGTAAGTGGGTCCAAATAACTGTACTTGCCATGTTCAGAGAAAACAATCAATTATCGACGCAGGTGTCAGAAAAAGCAGCACAGTATAGCATTTGCAAACACAGACAACCTAAAGTGCTCAACACAAAATTTAGGCTTTCCAAGCTACTTACTTCAATAACGATGGTCATCTAAGGAAGTCCACAACAACACATTTCAACACATACCAATCTTTTAAAAAATTCCTTGGCCTAGAATGGCCAGCATCCAGAGTCCAGACAACACAGGTCATCAAATTCGCAAGTGTTGTACATGTAGATTTATTGTTGCAGGCATACTATTATGTTAAAGAAAATGGATTAGAATATTTTGAACAATAGTTTGACGTATCAAAAATGAGAGAGCAGCCGGAAACTGCAACTGCCGAGGTCAAAAAGTGCAGAAAATGGAGGCATGTGAAATGCGACCGGGGCACCAGATAACAGTAGGAAATTGACTTCAGCGGAACGGACACTCGATCTGCGCTAAAAGACGGGGTTATTTTACCCCCCCCCCCCCCCAAAAAAAAAAAAAGCGAAGAGCAAAACATACGACAAGGTATAGTCTAGAAAAACGAAGGTGATAATGGCGAGTTTTTAAGCGGAAAGTTAATCTCAAACATATTTTAAAGTTAGTGTAGCAACATTTATGCAATATTGTGCAAAACAGGCAAAACAACTCATCAGTAAGCTGACGTGATCGTTTACAGTACCTATGAGATTTACATATAGTGTTGAAAGCGACCACAAACTTAATTAGCTGTATAACAATCACCTCAAGCTATACATCATCCATCAAAATAGCAAGCTATGGTCATCAGATGAATATGAGAAGAAAAGTAGAAAAAAATCAGTACATTTTAAATGCTTACTGCAATGGTATTTGTATAGAAAACGTTTTACCCGTCTTTCGAAGTACACAATATTCCCATGGAAGGAGAAACAGACAACAGTTTGTAAGGATATTAATGAAAAATAAAAGGTGAATCTCAGTTCAACTATGCAAATCATGTAATTGTGTCAAACTGAATATAACCTTAAGATATTTTTCTGGAGTCATTTAAACACAATTTTCTCAAAATTGTAAAAAGGGTGACTTTTGCTTTAGAAGCCAGGTATTCAATTGCCTGCTAAACAGACTATTATTCCGCGTGTCTGACTGCCCTCCACTTAAGTGGCTCGCGCACACAGCAACGATAGCGTATAGGCTAGCGGCAAATGCTTCAAAAGTGCCCTAAAAATAGGTGCAACCCCAACCAAAGGTATAACAAAACACAACCTATATCAAAATGTGCGCACATGTCTCCTCTTTACAGAAAAATAGGTTGTGGAGTCCGAAAAGCGTTTTTTTTGGTATGTTTACATGCCCGTTTCTATGGCAACCTCTATTTTTTGTGGAAAATGACTACTTTTCACTAATTTTTTAATATCTGCCTTAATTTTAAAGATAAGCACTCCAAATTTCATCAGAAGGTAGCACTAACCTTACTCTTTCAACAGGCGTGAAGCTTTTAAAAAATTATTTGATTAACATCATTATTATTATAATTATATGCAAAATTTTGTCATCTATTTGGCAATATAAATACCTCTATTTGTTGATGTTGTTTGCTGCAGATGCCAAATTACCAAAAATGGGGGTAAATGTTAAATGATGAAATTAATATATTTACAGGGATATACTGATACCAAATTTACTGGAGTATATGAAGTGGACACCATTACATGTATGCAAATTAGGCTTCAAATGTTGGGGTTTTTGAAGCCATTCTAGAGATGTTTATCACACATTATGTGCTGTACCAATGCAAAAAGTTACATTTCCTTGAAAAGTGCTTCAAAGCATATAGAACATAGAATCCTAATCGTCTTATCAACATTTTTCGTTCACAGCTTTACTGAAATTTTATGGGTCCGCCACTGGGGGGGGGGGGGCATTATGTTTATGGGTTGTCTGGTCTGGCTAGCTTGTGCAAAAGTGCTTTCTCCAGAACGCATTGTTGGAATTTGAGCAAATTTAGCATATATATTACCGAAAAAAATATGAAGTGAAGACGATTTAGAAACCCTATCATTAAATTTATGCAAATGATGTCATCTTGAAATTAGGATTTTATAATTTATGTGTTGTGTTGTAGGGCACCAGAAAGCACAAATCTGGGCACATTTCTTTAACTTCCAGAGTCCATGTCGGATTCTAACTCTGCTATCTGATTTTCTCATTATCAGTGTTATTGAGAATGACTGTGCATATTGTCAAAATGTGTTGCATGATTGATAATATACACATGGTGAACTGGATTATTTTGTAAAATGAAGCTCGGACCTGGTAAGAACATCCACGTTTTAATGTATTCGCAGGTTAGATAATTTTGTACCGTGAACCTAAAATCATGAACCCGGAACCGTCATCCAAGAAGCCACCCCCAGCCAAGCTAAATCTCAATACCTGTGTTTTATGTAGCAAAGTTCTCAACACAGGAAAAGGGACTGATTACAAAACTACTTTGGACAAGCTACGATATACGCTTGCCTCCACCACAGACCGATCAGCTGCTCAACTACCGCCTACTGAGGATGCATTTGAGCAACATGTGAAAAGGGCACAATACCAATGTGCCATCTGGTGCCACAATGGCATTGATCAATTGCATACAGCTCTTAAAGCACTATCATTTCGAGACATGACAAAAATTAATGAATATTTGGGTTTTACTGACTCAGAACACACATTTCCGCAAAAAATTTGTGAAATTGTGTACGCTTACACAACAACTATTCGGAAACCAGATTCTAATAAGAAAAAGTTAGATCAAATGTTTTGCAGCGTTCCTTTCAAACACAAAATTATTGATTCACTAAACATTCAGTCCCTTTTCAAATTGAAATTTGTTCATAACATGATTCCAAAGGAGTGCAAAATAAAAGACCCCCCCCAATCATTGCATTTAAATATGGCAACAATATTGGACAAAGTATCATGAATTACAAGGAATTTCTGGCTTCAATTACTCTTAAAGGTATCGCAGCGAATCAAAATTGTGACTGTATGTCTAACAGTAAATATTCTGATTTTGTTGATGCATACCACAAACATGTATTTACAGGTAATTTGGATATCATACAAAATTCAAGTTTAAAAGAAATTATGAAAAATGGTACCAAATTTCGGATATGTCCCAAGTTGAACACTGACAGTATTTTTCAGGATACATGTGATGCTTTGGATTCCTACTGTATGAAATGGGCAAAGAAAGAAAAAATATAATTTCAGAAATTTAAAGGATGGGTATCAAACTTGAAAAAAGTCTCTAGAAAAAGAATTTATTGTTACAAATCCCACATTCAGAATTTCAATACGGTTAATCTAAAACAACCTGAAGTTTCAAAAGCAGTCAAAGAACTACAAGAAAGTTTTGTAGTCCCTAACATAGATACGGCAGGGAACAATCTTGGGATCATCTGCAAAAAATATTATCTCGATGTTTTGAAAAAAGAACTTGGTATAAACAATATTTCAGACATGAGAGGAAATGACGTATATTAATTACACAAACAATCCATTGATAATTTGATAGATACACATAAAGATGAGATGAAAAGGAATTATAATATCAAAATTTCTGAAGAGGACTGCTCTATTCCACTTTTGTTCTGGATACCCAAATTACATAAGAACTCTTTTAAATCTAGATTCATAGACGGTGCTGCAAAATGTACAAGAAAGCAATTATCAAAAGAAGGAACATTGTGTTTGACTGCAATTAGGAATCATTTTCGTAAATACTGTAATGCAATTTCTAGAAACAGTGAATTAAATTGTTTTTGGAGTATTAGCAATTCTTCCGAGTTTGTATCTAAAATCATAGATGTAAAAGTAAAAAATATCAAATGTTTTGATTTTTCTACACTGCACACAAATCTACCCATAGATGAAGTCAAAAATTCACTTTCAGAAATTATGAGCAAAATGTTTAACCATAATGGTAAACCATACATTAATATTAATTCATATGCAAAGAAAGCATAAGACAACAAATGTTGAAACAGTAACATTAAATCGTACACTGTTGAAACTTTGATGGATGCTATAAAATTTCTTTTGGATAATACTTTTGTTCAATGCGGACCATTGGTTTTTCAACAAATAAAAGGCATTGCAATGGGTAGCAACAGCTCCCCTTTACTGGCAGACTTGTATTTAACCTGGCTTGAATTTACGTATATGGATAAATTGATGAAAAAGGACTTTCAAATGGCTACAAAATTATCAAACAACGCAAGATATATTGATGACATTGCTTGTGTAAATGTACAAAATTTCAGTAAAATTGTTAAAGAAATTTACCCAATAGATATCCCTTTGGAGGGTAGCAATTCAGATGGTTTCAGAGATGTGTTTTTGGACTTGGATATTCAGGTCACTAATGACAGGTTTTGTGTTAAAGTCTATCACAAAATAGATGAGTTTAACTTTGAAGTAGTTAATTATCATTTCCCAGACAGTATAATTTCGGATACTATTGGATATAATACGTTTTTTCACAGACTTTGAGATTTGGTCGTATTTGTTCTAAATTTCAGGACTTTGCATCTAGAACCAAATTTTTATTTAAAATAAACTTGAGTCAGGAGGATTCAAAGATGTACTTTTGATCAAATATTTCTACACATTTTGCTGTAAATATCCCGAGATGGTTTGAAAGTTTGGCTTCAATAATTTTAGAGATTTTAGACTTGCCTTTTTTTCGACTTAATTTTATCTTTTGGCATCATTCTGTTTTAATGTTCACCTTTCAGACATTTTAGGCTAGCTTGTCTTCTCTTAGGTTAAACCCCCAGGGGCCATCGGTAGCGAGTAGCGGCCTACGACAGTTACAAGCTTGCCTAATTGTACTTGATATATGGTTAATATTTTCATTGCATTCTTTTGACTGAAATACAAATGACTATCGGTAGCAAGCAGCGGCCTACGACAGTTACATGTTTGCTTAATTGTACTTAAAATCCTGTTAAGAAAAATTGTTTTGATAACATGTTTTGGGCATAAATGCTAATGACTTTCATTCTTTTCTGACATGCCTAAATGCACATTTACTCAATATTAAAAAAAATACTCAAAAGTGACAGAATTTTTTCAAATATCACAAACCTGACACATTACGTTGATACATTGACTCAGGGTTGGCAATGAAATAGAGCTTAATTGTTTGAGGAGTAGGTGTCATCATGGAGTTTGTTTTACATTTCTGGTGCAGGATGTACATTGTTGCAGTCCTTGTTAGGATTTTCCTTGGTTTATACAGATGGTCTAGCTGCAACTGTTTATTTTACAATCACTGGGACTAAATATAATGCCCCAGCTTGTTTCCACTTCAGTTAAACACTGGCGGATGGTTTAACTAGAATAAGCTGTCCAGCTAGAAAGGGTACATATTGTTTCAGGGGTAAGTCAAATTGTTCTTAACTGAACCTGTACTACACAAATTTGGTAATTCTAGTTTGTTTGCCAGGTATTCTTCTTTCATAATGAAGGTCTGCATTTATAAGCAAAACTTCACGTATTTAGCTAATTCATCATTTGCCATATTTATATTTATTCATTATTATGTGGGTTGTCCTTGCTGAATATTTAGCTCAGACAAGGAGTCGCTACTCAGAGAGACTTGTACGGGTACAAGGCTCCGAAACATGTTGAGTAGTTACCCGCCGAAGACCCTTTAATTTATTTCGGCTAATACAGCCTATGTCAAAATTTTACAGAGGAACGTGTGCAATTTGGACAATAGTACGTCTATATGTATATAGGTTAGACAGGGACATGTTAGCTTAGGGAGAGTAAAGAGTTCGGACTGCGGAATAGCGTAATGACTACTAGGAAGTGGTTTTGGACAAAAAGACACCAATACAACAGTCATATTCCTAACCCTAAAGTGTGGGGTAACAATGGTAACGGCTGGGAAATGTCTAATGATGGCTACCTCAAGCCTTTG
This sequence comes from Hermodice carunculata, assembly GCA_964020975.1. Lineage (NCBI taxonomy): Eukaryota > Metazoa > Annelida > Polychaeta > Eunicida > Amphinomidae > Hermodice > Hermodice carunculata. The sequence goes on along the minus strand of OZ026620.1, from coordinate 93,331,283 downwards.
ATGTATACCAATGAGCTAGCCCCACTGGAAGTCCGCAACCTGACTCATATGTATTGCACCGATATTCAGTGTACTGTCGCAAGAAAGTGCCATTGCCTCCAGACAGGACTTAATTGTACAGAATTATGTGCATGCTTTGGACATGAGTGTGCAAATGACACTTTTGACACTGAAATAGACAGTGATGATGAGGAAGATGATGATTGAATCTTAGCGTAGAATCTCCAAACTGTGACCATCATTGATCAGCTTTCTGTATTTAGTGTGTTCATGTACATATACTGTTTTCCTGTACTAAAAGGAATCTTGAATTATTGTTTGATGCCAGAGATACATTGGCTATGTTGCAAGACTCCATGGGATGGTTCACTGTAAATAACGTGTAGGTGTGAAAACATGGTACAAAGTACTATCTTACTTGATCAGTTGTATTGGCAATTGTTATGACGGTTCCCTAAGGGAAGATGACACAAGATAGCCATATTAGCATATTAATTAATATGCATATGGTATACTCATATAAACATGATAAATAAAACTTGTATGAGTACTGTTCCTAATAATTTTGCCTTTTTTAAATAAACGAAACTATATCTTAGTAAATACAGTATGTAATCCGTTGCACAATAATTAATTTCGATGTAAATTTCATATATTTGCATAAATTTACATATGATAATTAGGCACTTTGAACAAACCCTGTATTTTGTGACTATATTAGAGCAATTGAGCACAGTTTGGTGTTTATTTAGCCTTTCCACAAGCAGTATCACCAAAGTTATTTTTTTAAGGACAAATTTTAGTTGTCTCAGAAATGGCATAGGTTGTCATGGAAACGGGCAGAAATATATATGGTAAAACGCTTTTCAGATTCCACAACCTATTTTTTCATGAAGAGGACATATATACCTATAAAAAAATATAGGTTGTAACTTGTTATACCACGGGTTGGGGTATGACCCCGGAAGGGCCCTCTATGCTGCAGGTCTAGTAACTTAGTCTGTCTTAGCAGTCAAGGTATTCAACTCAAATTTGAAAATAATATATTGGAAAGGCTTGCTTTTGGTGGCATATGTAAAGCTTTGATCAATATTCCTTTTGTTGAACCACAATGTAAAATAAGCGGGCCTTTAAATAGCCGCACACTTTATCAATCACAAAGGACCGTTATTGATTGACAGGGTAATGTTTGATATTGTGCTTAAGGTATCTGCCCCCACCTGATGTGCATATGACAAAATGGTACACACATTGCCCACTGTGCCTCTGGTATTCATGTTGTTTTGTCCATAAATGTAGTTTCCTTTCGTGTTGTAATAAAGATTGCAAAAAAGAGTTTGTGAAACGTTTGCGACATTTTATTGAAGGTCAGGTTTATTCTTCGAGAAAGCTTCACAACAAAACATCCGGTCAAAAAAAAGGTTGAAAAATTGAAAAATAACTCTTGATATAAGTAACGAACCAATTTATTTTATTTTTCATGAAATGGAACATCTGTGTTATATACTCTGTTTAGGTGTCTGTTTTTAACTTTGACGTCTTTTTTCATGTTTAAAGCTCCAAAAATGGGATTTGAAATTGAAATATTGCCGAACAAAAGATTGATTCTTTAAGGTGCGAACTTTGCTTCCAATCACCTTTGATCACTCAAAGATGCACCTATCAAATTTTATGCTAGGCTTTCTCAAAATTAGACAGTTTTGTTAAATTTTATTTTGAGATATTAGCATCCAAAGATAACCAAGCAGATTCGCTTACACCATGTACTACCATTTGACTTTTTCTCGCCTCACTCATAAGGGTAATGATTTATTTTAGTGTCATGGCAGTGTTTAGTCCGATAAGTAGGTCCTATTATCAGATACCTGTGAGAACACATCTGTTGAGGCTTTTGATTGTAAATACTTATCTAAACTTCACCGTTAATGGCCACATTTATCTGCCACCAAACAGATTGGCTCCCTGATACTGATAGATGGACAGTTTTAGGTATTTGGTATTAAGATTTGCGTAAAAGTAAATATGCTACAGAAAAACTATTTTGCATGTTGAAAGATTGTTATTCCATCAACCGGACAGTGATAAAACACATTCAGCCAATTGGAAGGCTTCACTTGGGGGCTGATACCTTAAGTGGTTAATTGTTTACGCTATGGAAACTATCAATTTTTTAACGTAAGCGTATCAGGTAATGCTGCTTATAACTCCTATTAGTACACTTCAAAATATACCTTTTTCGAATGTAGGTATCACTAAACACTTTTTGTTACCCTCCAAACATACATTTTGCATATACTCATGTATAAATTTGAGCCTGAGTGCTTGGTATATTTTAATTGAACTTCCATTTTTTGGCCTGCTATTATTTTTCAAACACGGTTAGATTTTAGATTTTTTTTGGCTGTGGACGTGCGAATAGGTGCGACGGATTTGGTGGTCTGCCGCTGAGCGTATTTTCATGATATAAAACAAGCAACTCATTTGCCGTTGGGTTGACCGGTATAAAAACAGATTGATGAGTAGATATCACCTTGTTGTAGCAAAAAGGTTTCTTATCTCTTCAAGACACTGATTAATTTTTTATTAGACCAATACTCAAATGCTGGCTCAGTGTGGAGCGGCTGTACTGTAGTAAATGAAGATATCTCACGCGTATACAATTAAATGCCGCTCGTATCCTCACTGGTGTAATGCACGGTACAAGCAGTGCTAAATTATAAGAGAAAACCGGACGGTTGACGTTGGCTAAACGTTGAGAAATAAGACTTTAATGTACAAATTCGTAAAGGTGATGGCTCCTGCATCAGTGTGTTCAATTATTCACAACGTTACTACTCAAATCACCTAAAATTATGCTACGGGTAAGCAATTTGATTTTTCCCATTTCCGCGGTCGGACTGATCTTTTTGATAACTCTTTTCTTCTGTCGACCGTCACACTGAAATCTCTTCCCTATAAAATATTCGGAACTTTAAAAATTATGTAAGAACTTTCCAATTTTTGTAATAGATTTATTTCAGATTAGCTGTGCGCCGTCGTTTTAACGCAAAGCCCGTTGAACCCACAAGCATCGAAGAAAGGAGTTAAAGACATCCCGAAATGTTGCTGTGGTTTACCGAGTGACAGAATTACTCAGCTGTTCCTCATATGCTGCCTAAAGATCAATTTTGCAACCAAAATCTCTCGTACTGCTCCTTTCAACGATACAAACAGCGCCGTATGGATTTCCAGAGGGATCGATGGGCACAGAAATTTTTAACTTCAACAAAGTGTTATGGTAGGAATGTAGTTGGCTGAGCCTGGTAATTAAACTTTAACGCTCATCTTGTAAATGTGCAGCTGAGGTATAGTTCATTAAAATTTTCTTTTTGACTAAGTTTGGTTACACAGGGTCTTGGCAGCCAATTTCTACAGAGTTCAGGACGTTCCTCCTTGGGGTCACGGCTTTCCACAGGAGAGCTCCTGATTCCCGTCTGAAGTTTTGCAGGGGCTGCCAATCCTTTTCTTTTCTAAGCACTATCATACTGTGCGCTTTTATTTTTCCATTGTCCACTGTTCGCCTTGTCGAAGTCCCTGTCATCTTACATGTGTTGCAGTGGGCAAGTAACTTCCTGTGCTTCTAGTCCTATTCCGCAAGAGGGATTCATATAGGGATTAGCCCTCTTTTGCAATTGTTTTAAACGGTCTTTCATTTATATTTTATTAAATTTGCCAATAAAATGTTCAAATCAAATCAAGAATATTTCTGCCCAGGTTCATGTTAGTCGATTCAGGTCTACACAATAATACCTTATACACATTATCGTGTCCCTTTGTTATTCCAAACATGCATAACAATTTCAAAGTTTTTCTTTGAACTGTACGTAGTAGCGGTTTGGGGTAGTGAACTTTCAGTTGTTCATGCTGATGGCTTTTTGTGTGGAGAAATGACTTGTGACATTCGTGAATTAGATTAGATGAAAAACATTGGCGTATTGCTGGTGCCTTTTCTTTAGTCGGATTTGCCATGCAGAGAAGAGATCAGATTACAACTTTGAATTTTATTGCTTCTCTATTTCTGCATCAGGCAATAGGTATTCCTCTGAGGATATCTTGAAGTTCCAAGAGGTCGGAGAGTCTTTATTTAGCGATCCCTTTGACAGAGAAAACTTCCCCTTTCATCTTTTCTATTCACATAAAAAACAGGCGTTTCAAAACAGGAGTTTCAAACTATTGCAGTCAAAACCGGGACTAGCATTTTTCATCAACATGCTCATCGTATCACTGACTATTACATTTGTATAGCCTACATAGGTAAAAAAAAAATACATAACGGGATTTTCATGCACACACAACGCAAATTATGTCTCCTGTCTCCTCAGCTCCCCTCTCGTACTCCTTTGAACTATGTACAGTGTCCAGAAAACCTACCTGAAATGTCATCAGACACAATACATGTGTCGAATTTTAACACTGAGACAAATGACCGGTATTCTCGAGCAGCTACCCAACAAGTATCATAATAATACACGTAATCCAAAGTAGCTTTATCCGACATTTTCAAAGGTCCTATTTTTGCTACACATTGGTAGTAAAACTACTTTAAGAAGTTAAAATGTTTCACACCATGAAAAGAATCTTGCAAGTAATGTTCCATATGATGGAAACTTTTGTTTGGAACAATATTTCTGTCCAAACCATCTTCCCTTCTTTTTGATAATGGCAAGAGTCCACGACGAATGGAATATGATAACACCGGTTGCAGTCTTATCATTTGTTTACAGTCTGCCCTTTATTTTCCATAATTACATATGATATCTAATATCCAATATATATGGCAAGCGTTCTGGTTCATTCTGCCAATCCAGTATACCTTTCAATAAAATATAATGCAAAACGCGCTTATTCTGCAATTCTATATACTGCAATCACTGATGGATCGTACGATATATCAGCCACAAAGTACCCCGCTGTGTGCTGCATGGAGTTTAAAAAGGAACAGTCTACGCCGTGATCAACAACCATATCGACAACAATATTTCCATCAAAAGCGTAAAGATCAACTGCCAAGAGACCATCAAATTGAGTTACTCACAGAAGAAAGCTTATTGCAGGAACTGGTACACTTGGGCAATACTGAGACGCTGTCACATGTCATTATTCTTTGTTCCAAAAATAGCATAAAAACAGAATGTACAAAATAAAAAATCTCTAATTTCTGAAGTAGGTTTGTCTTCCATAGCCTCGAAGTTCAAAGCTCAGAAAAAAAGCCATGTGTTCTTAAATAATGTCACCAAGGATTCAATATTTTACAGTGTCTATCAAGAGGGTGATGCGATTTTTATGATCCTTTCACACTGGGACCAGGTCATATCACTTGCTTAAATTTTGGGTCCCAGATTGTGACTTGACAAATGCACTTCGCGAGAGAATTTATTTTTGATGTAGGAAGTCATACTTTGAAAAAGAGTGAATATCGCCCCCCCCCCCCCAATAAAAATTAATAAATAAAAATTAACGCACGATATCCAATCAGCCTCCGTAGATATGACCATTTAATGATCACACGTGATGAAATTTCCAAAATGATTACATAAACAGGATCTTGTCATGGATCTGTGAAAACTCTGCGTATGTAGACTATATCACATTTTAGGGTGGCGTAAGACGTATACGGAGGGGAAAGAATATATCACGTTACCATATTGTCCACTACGAGTAACTGATAAGTCGTAACCACAAGCTCATTTGTGACATGTGTATTTGAATTGAATTGAATTAAATTAAATTTTCAATTAATACATACAATGATGTTTTAGAAAACAAGAGAAAGGTTCCCAGAGGATAAAAAAATCGAGTTGGCTTCCCCTGTAGTAAGCGATAAAAGGCAACGAAAAAACTGTCGTATGTAACAGTCTCATCATATTGTTACTGACATAAACAAATGAGTATTACACTTCTTACAAATTAGAGTACTTGGCTTGTTTAGAAATGATGTGTGTTGTTTGTCATTTACCATGGACCTAAGAACTACACTGAAATATGAGTAATGGCAGGATGACGGACCTCCCTATTTGGCGTCCTTCAAAATCCACCGCCCTGCTTGTGTGATATATAATTCACTTTTAAGCGAATGTTTCCAGATATGAATTTTCAAACATGCATATAACATTGGGTCAAAGATATTCCCCGATGAGTCTGATTGTATTCATAAATCGCATGTGCAAAAACTAAATCTAAATTGCAATAATCAAAAGTATGATGATACATTTGTGAACATAAGCAACTGAGTTTCAGAAAAAAAAGCATCAACCTCGCCCGACCTTGCATTATTTCTTGACAACTTTCACTCATTCCAGTTACTTATAACCGTGACATGTATTAATCTGATAAGCTCCTTCGTATAAGTGAGCCACAGTAAATTACAAAAGCTGGAAAAAAATCTACGGCCACGTAGCCCTGAACCATGATCTGTAAGATAAAGTGTTAACAAGCCTGTGTCTTGAGTCAAGCTAGTCATGCACCTCAAACTTCGTCGAATAGATAAATATCTTTTGACCTATGGGGTGAACTGTGTTCCATCATTTTGTACTTAGATAACGATGTTAGCAAAACAAAGTAATTCCAGGTCAGTAATCATATTCATCTTGCAAAATACCATTTTAATTAAATGAACAAAACAGTGATGTGAGGACATCTGGGATCCCCAGATACATGTGGGAACATGGGTGTACTTGTGACTTAGAAGGAGTTTTTTATAGTTTAAAAATTGCCGAAACTTTCAAACTTAAAAGACAGGCAATTATAATGTATAATTTGGACAAACTTAAAGGATCTTCGACCGATTGGCTTCATTTTGTATGCGCATAGAGAAAAAGCCAAAGCGAGAGGGAGGAAAAGAAAAAGAAGGTTCTGCCGTAATAGAAGTTGGGGCAGAGCACGAACTTGTATAAGTGTATGTATCATTTTGCTTGCATGTCGGTAGTAAATTTTATTTCGTGCAATAGAAGTCTACATATATATATTTGATCATTGATACTTTTGTTCTGTAAAAAATAACAATCCGCGGGTATGCACTGCAAATAAGACCCCATTCTGTACATGCTCATAGCTTATCATAATGGTTGGGGCTGCAGTTTTGCCTGCGCGAAATGATCCTTTAACTTTCCAGTGGCAAGTTGTAGACTACATCAACAGCTTTTCTCGGTGAGGTTAGGATGAGGAAAAACTGCCGATGCAGACAATTCTTGTTTATTTCCGGAATTACAGACGTGCTTGCAGTTCCATGCAAGTTCAATTTTTTTAAACAAGGACTAAATAGATACAAACATATATGCTTCATTTAATATTCAACATGTTGAGTACAGAGAAGAGTAATTTTGAAGACTTTTTATTTAAAAAGTGAAACATTGGAAAAATACAAAATAATTTTGTAACTTGTTGCCTTACAATTTGTTCCTGTGTTCAAACCTGCATTTATAGCATGTCCTGCCTTGAAGCTGCTGGTACGAAGGGAGACTTGTTTTCATTGCAATCCCTATTTGTGCCCAAGGAACGGAAGATTTCTTCTCGTTGAAGGCACAAAGAAAAGAAACCATTTAGAAATCCAAGGTAACGCTTCCCATGCTTAGACCAATAAAAATCAGAATGTTGTACACAGAATGCTGCTTACCAAGCATAAAAATCGGATAGGCCTAAATATAGTGTTCTGTCTGTCTGTCTGTCTGTCTGTCTGTCTCTCCTCTCTCTCTCTCTCTCTCTCTCTCTCTCTCTCTCTCTCTCTCTCTCTCTCTCTCTCTTCATTTCTTCCTTCCGAACACCCTCAATGACATTTGTTTTGTCATATCTGACCCTGCTTGGCAAAATTTAATGGGATTCTAGTCACCCGCAAAACCACTAATGAATACGGCTCTGGAACTGATGATACCGCGGCCGGGAACCGCGGAGTCCGTGCCATCGAAAGACCCAAGTTCGGCCGACTGCTTAAGTCTGCTAGAGTCACAGTAAATACGACGACAGCAGGGTTGGAAACAACGCACCCTCCACCCCCCACCCCGACATGGCCGGACCCTAGAGTAATGCATGTCCACAATCTGCATAAATAGGTAAATTGAGAAAATGCTACAAGGCAAGGGCGCATGGATGCAGTGAAGTGATAGTTTCGATCACCGATTGTGAACGCGATTGAGATTATATGTAGTTGACTGGTATGGCAAGCCGTTTTGACATTTAGTCCTATTTGGCGATATCACTAAATCATTTAGCGATATCTCTAAATACGTCACCATATCGCTAAATATTTAGGGTATCGCTAGATATTTGGCTACATCTCTAAATCATTTGCCATACCGCTAAATCATTTAGAGATATCGCCAACTCATTCATTTTTATCCCTTAATGTGTATGATTTAGCTATATCTCCAAGTGACAAAGCGATAATGCTAAAGGATTTCAGGATATCGTTAAATGTTTTGGGGGTATCGCTTAATAACACATTTAGTGATATCGCTAAATTATCCAGCGATATCAGTAAATCATTTAGCGATATCGCTAAACGTATTTTTGCTTCCTGTCCTAATTTCTCAAATATGACGGTCGATTTGCAGGGAAGCGTGATCCTTTCAAAGTTTTCTGTCAAGAGTTGATCTTCTTCTCTGGCATTTTCAATGGGTTTATTATAATGCTTCAAAGACACTGAATACCAATATTCAAATTTTTTTTCCGATAATCCCAAATTAAATTTAATATGGACCGAAGATTTATCATGCATGTCTCGCAAAATGGTATACATAAAACCGCCAATATTGTATTTGAAACATTTGTAGAATGGTCCATCATGCCACACAGTATGGAAAGCTTTTTGGAGATCAATAAAACACACAATAAGGAATCTTTTCTTTCCAGAAATTTTGACATGCTTGTCTATAAGAGATCGAAGCTTGAAGATGTGATCACTCGTTCGATTGTTTTCTACAAACCCGATTTGATATTTATTGTTATAATTATGTTTTTTCCATCTTAATTTGTATTCGTTTTTTCAAGACTGCACAAAACAGTTTAGATAAACTGCTACTGAGAGAGATACATTTGTATTTATCAGGATCCATAGAAGACCCTCCTTTGTGAATAAGTGTTATTAAGCTTACTTTCCATAAACAGGGAAAATGTCCAGATATGGTAATCATGTTGTGTAACTTTTTTAAAATTTGAAGTGTAACATTTCTGCCAGACTTGACCATCTCATTCAGTATGCCATCATGACCTCGAGATTTACCATTTCTTAACCCATCAATGCAGCTATCTATCTCCTTTGTAGTAATTTTGAAATCAAGTTCCGAAAATGTAAGGGTTTTATGACTGTCTAATTTGTGTCGCACCTCCTTGAATATGGGGCTGTTCCTTGAAATGCCTGAACCATTCAAGCAGTTCATTTTTTTAGATGGGCTTAGCTTTGGACATACTACATTTTCCAAGTCTTTGACTAATTTCCAATGCTCTCTAAGGTCAACATTTTGAAGCTTACTCAATGAATCAATGATATTATTTTTGAAATTCCGTTCACATATTTTGTTCATTTGCCAGAACTTTCGGCGTGTGGCGTAATATGTTTGTCCTAAGGGATACTTATGAGGTTCTGAAGATAATTTTCGGGCTAAAGCTTTTATATTTTGAAACAGACTATAACATTGCTTATTAGCGTATGTAGGTAAAGTTTTCTTTTTACGATTCTTATTAAATTTGTATTTTGTAAGTTCCCGAACAATTTGTTACGAGGTAAAAAATGAAAGTTATATTACGGTCGAGTATGATAAGTCTGGACATCCTCTGTAGAAGCAGTGCGAAGGATAGAACATAAAGATTCGAACATCAGCTCATTTACAAGCTTATAAACATCAGGGTCAAATTGTTTATCTCTTAGCGTTTGGCGAAAGCTAACCATCCCGTTTCTTCGTATAATTCAGCGCTGTATACGTACGTTCCGTGCATTGCACCAGTGTCAACGCAAGCAGCATTGAACTTTATATTTTCCCATCTTTCTTTCATTCAGTACAGTACAGCCACTCCATATTGAGCTGCCATATTCGAATGTCGGTCTCACAAAAGAAAATTACATACTTTTCAGCGTTTTCAATTTTAATTTCAGGTTTTTCATTATGTTATTTACAACATGCGTTACAAATTTCAGAAATATAATCAGACCACCACAAATCCCAGCGTATTGTGAGCCGAAGAAGTTTGTGGTGCCTAGCATTTTGTAATACATGACCTTAAAAAGGGATGGGAAGATGTTTAATTTGATCTGTTTCACACGGAATGAGGATAGAGTCGGTTTTGAACGCATTGAAGGTCACCAGCCGATTTCTGGACATTCGTCAACATCCAACAGATCATAATTCACAGCTCGGCGCTTTGCAATAAAATTACCAATATTCAAATACGAGGTGGTATCATCAGCAAATAAGTTTGTATAAGATCAGAGGGGATCCACAATGCTTTAATACATCAAAAAGCATAGAAGGTCCCAGTGCGGAACCTTGTGGCACACTAGCACAATTTCCCTAACCACAGGATTGACCTTGAAATACCACGTCTTCATAATGATTTTTAGAGAGTCAGAGAACCAGTGATGAAAGTCTCGCTCAATATTCGTTCTCTTTAGTTCATCCAAAAGGCCAAAATGTAGAACCATCTCAAAGGCTTTGCTAATGTCCAGAAAACATTATTCGTACTACCGACCTTTTGTTGATCAACAACCAAACCTAATTCATGATACAGAAGAATCAACTGCTTTACAGTTGAGTTGCCCGGTATAAAATCCGATTGATCAGCAGAAATTCTGGCTTCTCCGGCATTCACCGTCATGGTTACATATTGAAAATATATGTAGTCATACAGCCACCGAAAGAACCATGTTGAGTGGCACATGATAGGTGTCAATTTAATTATGAACAACTGTTGATTGACTGCTTATTATGAAGCAACTATTATCCAACCTTCAATAACTGAATCAATGGAGAGAAACAGGGAATAAGAAAGAAGATAGCACGTAACACATGTTGTTCGTATCTGATTGCTTACAGATTACCCATTTGCAACTCTGATTTAATAGTTCAGTCACCTAACATATCGGTGCAAGTCTGGAATTTAAGCAACTCAGTTTCAGATAAAAAAACCTGTACTTTTAGATATCAATGGCCATTTTGAATGCAGGAATTTTGTTTTGAATTATAAAGACAATTGGGTTGCCATTATATCAAAAAGATAATCATCGTGAATGGAGCTTGTCTCGTAATTGGACATAACAAACCGGTTAGAACTGCCTGAACAGCAAGTAATGTGGTAGTTGGTGTGTGTGTGTGTGTGTATATATATATATATATATATATATGTATACAACAATTCCAATTACTTGTCACGTGAGTATAGCTTTTGTGGCAATTCATGATAAGGTACTTAGGCTTTCTTCAGGGATCATTGTTTGCTTTGATCACAAGAAGTATGATCATTATCAAAATTTGAATAGCATTATATATTTGCATTAATACTATGAACGTCTCATTTACGCTGGCACTAATTTGAAGTCATAAAATGTTGAGGGTGATAATATTTTCATGTTGCGGGTGACTCTGTACTCCAAGCCTCGTTTATCCATCCCAAGAATGACATATTTGTAGCCTGTCAATTTTATGGACAAGTTTTAAAATTTGTGGCACAACAGTTCAACCACTGATGGGCAGATTCGGGTGTTAAGTAGGATGCTAGATATATCAATGTCATACAGAAAGTATATCAAGTCAACGTGTTTCAATGAGAGAATACATACTGACGTTTTATAGCTTGTACGTGTCAACCAAGAAAACATTTTTGCCATTATTACCGGTAATGATGGACTATTCAATGAAACAGAAAACAAGTTGCAATATGAGTTGTTAATGACTCTATGAGACGATAACCGCAGAAAACGTTGACCGCCCCCTATTCGTGAAAAAGAAATTGCGGACTCTAATGGTACAGAATGTACAATATTGGGATTCGCTAGTTAGTCTGTATGCAATTTGAGAGTGTCAAAGCAGTTCATAACAAGAAGTGTATCAACAATTGGCCATAGAATTAACGCAATAGACGCATTTCTAATTGCATTGCTATCTCTGCTACAAGCGTGGCAAAGCGGAGATGTGTCTAATCTTTGGCAGCAATACGGCAAGGCTTCTCTTTATGAAGACAAACTACATATGCTATAACGCCATCATTCCTGCAAATGGGTATACCTCTTGGTTTACAAATGTTAATAAACAATGAAAATCAGGGCATTGTTTCAGCTCTGCCTCAAATAAACACACTGCCATTTGAACTTACTGTGCCTTTCGATCCGTTCCATTTCCATACTTCAATGGGGCCACTGGTCCGACAATATCAGCGCCCATATACTTATATGTATATCTTATTCAGGTATACACTGAAGAGGTCAACGTTTCGAGTGATTCACCTTTTGGAGAATGTGGCGGAAAAACACACTAATTCTAATTATATACTAATTTTCACGAGGGGTACATATCCCCGTATTTTCCCCAGCAGTCTTATGCGGGAACACATGATATGAGAAATTGTATGTATGTATGTATGTATGTATGTATGTATGTATGTATGTATGTATGTATGTATGTCCTATGCGGGAACATATGATATGAGAAATTGTATGTATGTATGTATGTATGTATGTATGTATGTATGTATGTCCTATGCGGGAACCAATGATATGAGAAATTGTATGTATGTATGTATGTATGTATGTATGTATGTATGTATGTATGTATGTATGTATGTATGTATGTATGTATGTATGACGAATGAGTCTAACGAGACTCCTTATGATGTCAATAAAATTCTACTACTACTGTATGTATGTATGTATGTATGTCCTATGCGGGAACATATGATATGAGAAATTGTATGTATGTATGTATGTATGTATGTATGTATGTATGTATGTATGTATGTATGTATGTATGTATGTATGTATGTATGCATTATCAGTCAGTGTTGCTGAGTGTGGCCCCAGGGAGACCCACTGCAGCCATGGGATTGTCGTCAAAAGGACAGACTGCAACGAAGCTGATTGTCATTTTGTTATTATTTGTACCAAATTTGGAACTCCCCGAAAAAGAAAAATACTAGACACATGAAAGGAAATATTTGCTGATTTTGATTAATATAGTGCTCAAGATTAGTTTGGTTGTATTATGACCTTAAAAGATCCAGAATTAATTAAAGTCTTTGAAACTTTCATTACGGATTGCATTGTTATAAGGGATAAAATATCATAGACTCCCATACACAACACTTCATACGCTACATTTCCGCATATGCATCCCTTCTGTTTGAAACCCGCCCCTTTTCTCTTTGCTATAGTTGTATGGTGTTGTATTGTATCGTAAGTGCTTAGTGTGTGCCTTTATGTTATATGTCTTGTATTTGACAGATTACTTGCTAATGTATTAAAGTGCAATCAATACAGGTTCATTTCATTTCATTTCATTTCAGTGCCATGATTGGTTCAAGATGGATTTGCCGCCAAAGACGTCGCTAAAAATTAACGTTATGGTAATTATAATGGAACTTAACGTAATCTTTTAAAGTTATGTATATATATATCGATGAAATAAAGTTATTTTGGTCTGTGTGCGTTCAAGCATATATCGGGTTACATAATGCATATGTATTTTTGTTCCCGAGTCATAAATGGCTTCGAGATTGTATTGTAAACATAGAAGCTTGGGTTCTCTGTTACTGTAATCCTTTGAGATGTTAGTTGTATATCTGACAGGTATTGATTTTGAACGCTCGGCAGTTGTCGGTAAACGATGGATGGTGTCTCAGTTCCGTGAGGAAGTTCCTAGAATCCATCTCTTTACTAAGTTTGTGATGACTCACTTATCAGATTGCCTGTAACTTTAGTCTTGGCCATGGCTAATCATGGAGGTCTTGCGACTACAATCACATAACAAAATGTGTTGCCCCATAGCTATGGCACAGACTTCCAGCGAACATGAAAAAATTGCCATCTTACAAGGTTGAAGATGCAATTTGATTATACGCTGTATCAAAACGTATGAGCCATGAAATCCAGATTGGTTTCGTTTTGATCTCAGTGATAAAAGATACTGGATCTCTTATCTTTAATTCTTTATTATCAACTTGCAAGTTATTTTAGTGAGTTCGAATACCTAATGGCCATGAAGCACAGTCTTTCTATTAATGCTTATTTCTCAAGCCATACTATTGCAGCATGTGCGCATGACGCTTGTGCAACATGAACATAGTTGTAAGAACCAATGTAACCAGTCAGAATGCTATTCAGCATTATGAAACCTAGGTTTACATTCTCTCTCTCTCTCTCTCTCTCTCTCTCTCTCTCTCTCTCTCTCTCTCTCTCTCTCTCTCTCTCTCTCTCTCTCTCTCTCTCTCTCTCTCTCTCTCTCTCTCTCTCTCTCTCTCTCTCTCTCTCTCTCTCTCTCTCTCTCTCTCTCTCTCTCTCTCTCTCTCTCTCTCTCTCGTAATTAGTTACTTGGTCTTTCATGGAGGAGAACCACCACAAATGTACAGAATTTAATGAATAGGTGTCCAGCCACACGAGATTACTCCTGTGGGAAGCATCATCATCATATTGGTAATGAAAGTACTGTACGTATTTGAAAATAAAAGTACATTTCGTAGTTCTTTCCTTGATCACGGAACGGCCGGGTCTTGAACCAGCAAGCTAGGCACCAAGCACCTTGCCAAAAATTGGAAACGGACATATCCACTGTACCAAATCCCCACTTAAAAAAAATAGAAAAAGAAAGAAAGAAAGAAAGAAAGAAAGAAAGAAAGAAAGAAAGAAAGAAAGAAAGAAAGAAAGGTTCCACGAGTGTTCAAATGCGTGAATGCACATGGCCCAGTCCATTGTATTTAATCCAAATTTAGATCTTGAATATCTTCAAATTTTAACATATAAGAGGTGTTATTCCAAATGCTACTGTTATGAGTATAGTCCACATTATCCGCTAAATTTGTAGCAATTAAAGTCATACTAATTAGAGGCATTTTACATTTTAAAAGAGTATCTTGCAAAGTTACTCTGCGATGTACATACAATACCAATTTTATTTAAACAGTAAAACCTCTCTACAGTGGGAATCCTTTGGATCACGAAAAGTCCTAGATGAGGACGCATATGATCACGAGAAATAGACATTATTGAACAAACATACTTATACAATATACACATAACATGATAATCCAAGCGCAAATAAAAAAATTCTAAACATAACTGCCCTTGCCCCTTCATTACATAAAAAATGCAAGAACCGGTCAGATGCCTATGCTGTCACAGATGTACCTATGAAATAGAGGTATCAACTCGCTGGTTACAAGAAGTCCTCCACTGCAAGGTTCAGCGTACTCAAATTGAGATTGAGATGACACTAATGACAAAGAGATTGCTCCATGCTCTAATTCTGAGTTTATTATATTCACAAAGGTATCAAAACAGTAATTGTGGACTGAAAAACTCTTATGCAACGATGGGCCTAGCCACTTCAGCACTACTACCATTTGTATCAGGGGATTACACAGTGGAGGCTAGCTTCCACTCAGACGTGAAGTACTCTCTTGCGATAAAAGACAGGCTCAGTTAGTCCCAGAGTCTGAGGCACAATGTTCCGCACTAACCAGCTGACAGTGTACATTTATAGCATCATTTATCTGGCAGCATTATTATGGAATCTTTCAGATCTGTTCCACGTAAAGACTAATAAGAGATCCTGTCTTTTATTGCAAACCTAAGTTATCACACGGTTGTTGAGGGTTGTTCCCCCCGTTAAGTACAACACCTACACCTTTCAACACAGAGTTACTCTGGGCAGTAAGCTGCCTTCGAGACAGGTAGCGCAAACCTACTTAATATGCATACAAAATGATTGCAAAAGATAACGGATGTAGAACTACACCTCCAACATAAAAATTAGCTTTTCCAAAACCCAGGGAGTCCTAACAAAACCCAGGGATTTGTAAGCAAAGCTCTATGTTTTGTACTTGCGATGCTCAGTTATTAAGAAACCCAGGTTTATGTCGGTTTTTTTAAATCAAGAATTTGATTATGCTTCTGTTGTTTCACTTATCAACCAAACCCCGGCTTTCGTAGTGATATTTCAGGATTTGGTGCGTGCAATGTTCGATAATTCACAATACCCTGTTTTTTTTTTGTATCCTAAGAAAACCCTTACGAAACCCTGGGTTTTTATCTTCACGAAACCCTGAGAGTTGTGATGTCACATAATCCACAGTTTCGCAACAATGTTACATCTCCTTAGTTGTAAATATGTATAAAGCAACCATTCACAGAAAGCATTACATTTGCAACACAAGTTTGATGGAGGTAATGACATTTTATCACAAAACCCAGGGTTTTGGAACAAAGATGCAGCGGCGTGATTTGCTCAATTATTTACATTCTGTATAAAACCAGGGTTTTGTGACAAAATCCCGGGTTTCGTGAGCGAAACCCATGGTTTCATGTACAAAACCAAGATTTAAAAAAAAAAAAAAAAGCCCAGGGTTTTGCATCACAAAACCTAGGGTTCTGTACATGAAACCCTGAGTTTTGTAAAATATCAGACAATACTTTCAGAGGCGCACATGAAACAGATCGCAGAAGTTTGAGTCTAGGTAGTTAACAAAGTGGACAGGACAGAAATTAATGCTTTGTTTCTTTCTTTAGGTAGCTTCTTGTGCAAGATTCAAATGACAAACTATTAGCGTTGCATAAATAGGAGCCAACTGTCGATCACTCAAGGCAAAGTTGCAACTTTGCCTTGAGTGATCGACAGTTGGCTCCTATTTATTGGGATCAATGCACGCAAAACTTGTTGGTATTTCACGTCTGAAATAGAGCAGTTTGCTGTACTTTAAAGATTGAAAAGGGCGGAAGTACTTTGAATTCTTCCGGTATATCATTCCAGAGTCCATTTTTACAAGGTAGAAACGATGATTAAAACCACGTGACACCATACTTACACAAAAACAGCCTAAAATATGCATTGTTTTGTGTGCCTAATTGCTTGCTTTAGTTAATTAATTAATTAACAAAATTTCATTAGGCAGCCTTCAGATCAGAAACGATTTTGTCCGGGCCATATGTTTGAAACCATAAAGGCTATCCCTGTCAAATTTTCAGGGTTGGTAGACCTTAGGTGGGAGGTGTGCATAGAATTAAATGTATTTGGCTGATTATTTTTTATTATTAATAAATTTATTAACAAGGATGGTTAAGGACCTCAAAATCATCTGCATAATTTTGTCCGGGCGATATCTTTTAAACAAAAAACCCATAATGTGTTTAGGTTAGAACTCTGTCTTCATTCCCATATTATCACCGACAGAAACTTTTCACACTTTGCTTACTACAATATACAAATGTACATCATGGGTATTTACCACCAAGATTATTGTGGGCGGGAGATACGCTAGCGTCAGCAGCTACTTGTTACCCTGCACATCATTTTTCAATGACCACAAATGTAATCTGCAACTGAGCTGCACTCCTAAGTGAAAATATGGAAATATGAGGCCCCTTAAAACTTAAACATAATATTATGCTTCACCTCACATTAAATTATACAAAGTAAAGATAAATCCTGAATTTACTTTGTCCCAGCTGTAGAGAAATACGGGGGCTCGGACGATGGACCGTCGCGGCTGGTGCATATTTTGGAACTAATTCGTTAAGATACGGCCGAGTAAGCCTATTGATCAATTTGTAAAAGAACAGTACTTTGAAATAAAATTGCGACTCGCATCCACTTTCAGCAGTGGCCCAATCGCCTGACGTAAAATTTCAATGCACTAGAACAGATTTTAGTTGTTGGATACTGTATTCCTTCCACCATGTCAGATATTGTACCTGGGTACAGTTATCAAAATGTACACGGCCATATTCAAGACATGGGCAAACTTTGGTCATATACAGTTTTTCCAAACATTTCCTGGACAGTTTAAATGTAACTCTGATCAACAGAGATAGCTATTTACTTACCTTTGTTACAATTGATATGTAAATTTCATGCAAAGTCATAAGATTGATACCTAAGTTGGTGTGGCTTGTGGCTTGTGGCTTTAAATATTGCAGTGTCGCAAAGTTATGAGGCAGAGTTGTTTTCTTCATTGCGCTTGCAGGATAACGGAAAAGAGAGAAAAAATTAATAAAGCGCATGCGCCACACCTGTTGCTTCAAAACATAAACGGCATGTCATGTTTTTTTTTTTTTGATCAAAGTTAATTCACGTTCGTGGATATTTTCAAGAATACTCTTGTCGTCGGCAAAAGGTTTAATAGCGCATGTAATGTTGTCTAGAATGTCATTTACAGAGTTCCAGGTATAACGAAGACTAGGTATGTTGTTGCCCCTTAGAATGTATGAAGGTACTTATTTTCTGAATACCAGGTAGATTGTTGTTCTTTAACATATGTGCAGGTGAATTGTTTGTGACCATACAACTACAGGCAAATTGTTCAGAAAATCATGACTTATATTGATAAATTTCAAGCCATCAATGATAGCAAAGTTAATTGCAGCACAAAAGGCAGAGATTCAAGACTTAATAAAACATCAACATCCATTTTCCAACACCAATGTGAAGAAATAAATTTCAATCCTGACTTGAGACAGGGATACACCGATAAAAGGCAACTGGTGGTTTTAAACCGGTCTTCTCAGCCTTTGAAATATTTTTCATTAATCAACATCCATTTTCCAATACCAATGTGAAGAAATAAATTTCATTCCTGACTTGAGACAAGCAGACACCGATAAAAGGCAACTGGTGGTTTTAAACCGGTCCTCAAAGCCTTTGAAATATTTTTCATTAACTGCAGACATCATTTTTTTTTCAGAACATATAGGCCTAACAACTCAAAAGCCCAAAAATTTATCACATTTCAGTGAATCGTATCAACCACGTTTTGTGACCACGCAGCACTGTAGACGAAAGCTCGGGTTGTCGTTTGGGGAAAATATTATTTCGCTTTCGGCGTCGTAATGTATATATTCCAAACGAATCATGCTCTTTTCGCTTAAAGATGCAGGCCTATCACAGTTAGCCGGGAAAGATTCGCAATTCACGCCCAAGAATGCACATTCTTGAATTAGATACTGATTAATTAACAAACAGCTTTGAACCTGACTGACATATTTTTATTTAATTTTTGAAGGTCATTGCTTGCACGTTCTGTTCTTGCCTTGAGTGACAGCCACACAAAAACGCCCCCAGACAGGGCGAAGCGGCTTTTCGCAACAGATATGGCAGACGCAAGGTTTATTGTCCCTATCTTTCCGGCTGGAGTTCCCCGCAACAGTTAATTCCCTTCAATATATTCTCACATTACCGTGCGGTTGAAAGCAGGAACAATAGGTCATCGTTGATGGTTACTGTTGTAGGTTCCTTGATTTCACTAGCGTAGTTTGTACTATAGAATGCTGGACTCTTGGTGATTTCAACTAGCAGCAATACAAAACGTATGCATACTCATTTGAAAACATTAACCCGTCCTCGATTACTCGTGTGTGGAAAGACTCGCCAGTTGATAATTAAACATTCCAGTCTTTCTTGATACTCTGTCTTATGTGTTCATCAGCAACTATATAAATCAGTGTTCCGCCTGCACACTAAGCCCGAAAATCGGTAGATACAAATGACATTGTTTTTATTAATACAGTAGATTAATTGTACGATTTAGGAAATTTCAAAATATGTTAACAAATCTGCTCACTTTTTAATTCAGCTTGGACTTACTTTATCTTTCGAGACTTCAAGAAACTTATTTTTTGTGCATGTCTCCGTGAATATTTAGCTCCTGTCTTCGACAAATTAATTTTTCCATGAGTGTGTTTTGTTTACTTTAGCTCTAATCGTCGAAAACCAGCCTTTTTAAGGAATATTTGCTGGAGACCCTCAAAATTTTGTATGCACTATTGACCCTATATTAAGCGAAATGCTTTGAATGTTTCAGATGTTAAAAATTTCGTAGATATTATCTAACTCGGTCTGTATAAAATCTGTGCTTATATCATTAACAAACGGCAAAATAACGTGAAGCTACACACAACATTTCTCTTCAAGTTGTTCTGAAAATAATAATATCTGATGACACATATTACACTTTGGCGTCAGCATGTACAGAATTATCTGGACAATATCAGCGCAGAGGATCAATGAGATGGATGTAAAATACGGGGACGTGAAAAGACCCTCAGCCATGACAGAAGACGAGGACTCTGCGCATAAGGGCAAACTAATACTTTTTGAAATGCTACTGAAACATGACAAGTCTATCTTTCATCGCCTACTTACTTGAGTGGTGAGTTTGGCACAATTACGCTAAACTAGAGGTTCCAAAGCTCCCGAATGTTTGGGAGATCTCCTAAAATTTAACTAATTTCTTCTATCAAGTCTCCCGATTTCAAGAATTATCATTTTTTCCGTTAAAAAGTTCAAATTTTGCCGAAATTGTTTGTGTTGTGACAGTGTTTTTGTGTATTCACTACCAACTGACTGTGGTTAACAGCATTTTAAATGCGTCTTCCTATTCCATTTGTTACAGATGATTTTGAAATTTTAAACCACTATACTTACAATACTGTCTCGCGTCGGGACGTGGGGATGCCCCCTACCGAGCCCTCCAACCCATCGTCCGCGCAATCTCCTGAATTCCTATCGATAAACCAGAAACATCGCCTGAATTACGAGAAAATAACTTGGAACCTCGGGTTTGTAACCTCACATAAAGGAGATCAATGGTAATTTAGAGGCGCCAGCTATTCAACTTATAACCGCCACTTGTAGTCAGCAGAGATATGGGGAATGTACCTACTTGTTAGCCATGTAGTTTGCCTTTGTTACGTTGGGACAGGACCTGGAAAAATATTGGAAAGCGTAATGTATTTGCAGTGTAAAATAGGATATCAAACATGTGAAATTAACTATAAGCAAACAATTAAGCACATGATTTATTGCTTTGATTTAGTTTCGCCTAGTCTTACCATGCAACAGTTTGATACTTTTTTCTGCTGGTATCATGAACTAAGAACAATGTATCATGTAACTTAACTGAAGAACAAATCGAAGCGTGTTACAAATTTTGGTGATAGAAAGTTAACAATGGTATAGCTCGGTGCAGGTAACTTTAACATATCCCCTGACATGGTTCACAGAATGATATCCGCATTATATCGTTGGTGTTGCAAAAGTTCGGTTATATTAAATAGCAAAGGAAGAAATGCTGAACTTGTCTGCATCTATGTGGATTTTATATTCCATTTTTAGGTTCTGTTGCATTTTAGTGTCTTGTAGACTCTGTCAAAATGACTTGACAACATCTGGCACAATGACTTATTCTACAAATTGTGGTCTCATATACCTGCTAGTAACTAATTGAAATAGCATTGAAAGACATTATAGCCCTCATTTTTTTTTCATTAGCCAATGAGAATGCTCCTTCTGTGTTACCCTGACAACCATGGCAGCCACACTAGTCTTTGTGGGCCAGCAATGGCTACTGGAGATAAAAAGCAGCTGGTCATTCTGGGTGACAAAATTTTGCACTATGAGGCCCTAACTATAAAACAGGAGATTTGTCCCTGTACTGATTTCGAGACCCGAAGGGTCGAGGGAGGATAATGATTGAGGACATATTCGTACAACGGAGACGGTCTCATTATAGGTTAAGAGTCGGCACAGATTTTACATAAGTGTTTTGCCTACACTAATGATACAGACACCAAAATATTGACTTTGGTGCTACTTGATTGGGACAGCATTGAAAATAGAGATGTGAACCAGGTGCGTAATTGAGGACAGCACCAACTCCGCAGCAGGTCGGGGACCACCCATAAAGTTGATGCTGTTTTGCCTAAGTTGCAGAAGTCTGGGTTAACTCCAGCTTATATCAGCGTAGAGTCAACTTGAAGTTGAATTAACTGCGAGTTTGGTTTGAGCACGTCAGATCATGGTGACCCTGGAATAGCATTTTCTCACCATGCATCAAGCCAAGGTTAACTATGAGTTATGATATTTCAGGGGTCTGTGCCAATCTAAATAAAGTCTTATTTCCGTTCTTTGGATATGGAACAAAATACATGGCTTCATTAGGTCTTCTCTCTATTGTTTATTGGCTGTATAAAGTTCATGCACATTACATTTGCCGGCAGTCCAGTGAGAAATTTCCATGTAGTTGTACGGTGGTGTATCATCATGGAAAGACATTTGGCTCGATTGCGACTGATCTAGCTGCTAGAAAGAATTGCAAGCGTATTGCCGTATTGCTGTCATGCAGAAAGGAGGTAATCCATTTCAAAAATACCACAACAAGGGAAACTTTTTTTTTTTTTTTTTTTCGCTTTAGATTTCCAAAGCACGTGGTTTTAGAAGTTTTGCCTCTCATTCAAAATCAACAGCAACGGACGCAGGAAAAAAAATTAATTCCGCCTCTACTTCAACTATTGATCACACTGCAGTTTTATGGAAGTGGCGACTTTTGTTCAAATAGTTCTTATTCGCAAAAACACAACATATATGTACAAAGCTAATATTTTATGAAGTATATATAAAGAAAATTCACATTCTCTCATGCATTTTCTTTTTATGTCCACATGAGATTCTTTTAGTAAATTATAACAGTGATCTTTGATCTGCAGTTAATCTTTGTACCCAAGCAAATTTTAAAGCTGAAATGTGTGTGCTTATATCAGGTATACCCAGACCTCCTTCAATTTTTTGAGCAATAAGATATTTTCTTTTGATTTTGTCTGGCTTTTAGTGTTCCAAATATGACTAAAGATAATTCTTTCTACCTATTTTATCAAATCATTGAAGGGATCCAGGGTAACTGATGCAATATATATTAATTGAGACATAAGCTATGATTTAATAATGACACTTTTACCAAATAATGTCAAGTTTTTTATTGACCATATTTAAATTATATTATAAATTTTGTTGATTTTGGGGTTCGTGGTTTCATCGCTCTATCTCACTGACAGTTGGAGATATTTTAATACCTAAAACTATTACTGTACCGTTGGTTATGTATTCATGTAGATCGTCAATTCTATTTGTAGTCAAGTTTGTATATTTCAAGCTAACAATCCGTAACAGTTCAGTCTTATCTAGGTTAACTTTGAATCCCTACATTTTGTTGAATTCATCTTACACATAGAATAGTTGCTTATGCTTTTTTCCGTAACTAACACAAAGAAAGAAGTCTGTTATGCGGCAAATTGTAATAACTGCCTTTGTGTAATAAAAAAATGAGCAGGAATTGCATTAATTTGTAATACTTGCGGCAATTTGTAATGAGTTGCGGCAAAATGTAAAATTATTACATTTTGCAATTTGTAATAACATCTTGTAGCAAAATGTAATAAATCAGGTATGCCCGGTTTTTAATAACAGTGAGCTGAAAAATTGTAATAAAATGTAACAACTGTATGGAAGTATCATTTTACCTAATTTTCTTTACAATCATTCTTTGGTAGAACGTTGTAAGCTGAATACTAAATGCCCTGAATAGCTAGACACTGTGGCGTTCTGTGGCAAACTGATTAAATTTTCATTTGTTTCTTTTGTGTAAAGAGATGTAAGGTTTTCAGACGACCCCTGCTAGCAAAGTTGTTAAAGATGGACAGTCTCTACAAGATGAACGGATTTTACATCGATTAAGTATATATTCATATAATTGGAAGGAAAGGGTTCTAACCTATCCTTTTTATAATTTACAAAAGGGAATCAGTAATGGATAGAAATAGTCTTAAAACAGGTATCAACTAACACGTTTTCTATTAGAATAATATCACACTTCCAAGACTCATAAGTTTACACGGCCACTGCATTTTGATGTAACTGCAGAGGGTGCCACTGGAAGAGGCTAGACTGTTAGATTATAGGCCTACACCTTTGATTAGTTCTCCAGTTATGCCTTGATAACATGACCTTTAAATTTTATTATTGTTTCCAGTCTGTTGGTTGCTTTAATAGGCCTGATCAAAGTTCTGGATCGTATCACTATATTTTGACATAAAGCCTAATTTTCATGATATAATTTAAAGGTCCTTTTGGTCGAAGCCCTCTTTGTTTCCCCTGATTGGTCTAAAGAAGGTAAGCTATGTCTACTTATTCAAAAAGGGCAGATATTTGTTTATAATATAATCTAAATACTATTATTTCCCATGAAAGGGGACTATTTAGAATTTAATTTCTGACACAGGATGCCATTGCAGACACTTGTAAACATGTTTGACATCTTGAGATGCGGGCGACGATAAACACAGTGGAAATAGTAAAAACTGCAGGCCTATCTATTTTTCTATAGTTTCCTCTGTTGTTATTTTTACCTTTTTTGACCGAACAACTTGTTTGTTCCTAGAACAATGTCTGGACATAAGAAATAGATGTCTCAAAATTTATCATAATGTTTCACGGTGTAGTCTTATTATTTCCCCATATATTCATCTGGGGCTACGTTTTGTGGCATTTTTGTTGAATTCTATAATTGGGTTCATTTTCTTATGATTGGGTCTAACACAGTTTTAGGTCTTCACAAAGAAACTGGTCAAGGCCTGGCTGTGTTTGACTGTTTTATCAGGGTGGTTCCAAATTATGCATTATGATGCAAAACATGTGATTTGGGCGATCCATGTTTTCTGTGATTGCGATATGCCTAAGTGATCTGGTCAATAGGCCTAATGTGAGGAACTTGTGACAGGCTTAAGTGTTGATGGATAAACCGTGATGTGGAAAAGCGTTTTACAAATTATTGTGCCCTGCAAGCCTAATCAAGAGCGGATACCCACACCCTTCGGAAATAAACTTTCGGACGAGTTTAACTGGGCAAGGCTTAGATAGGAAATGTTGGTCCTAGTGTTTGGTGATTATTGGCCATATGATCAACATGGCAAAGCGCAACAGAGATCCCACTGGGTTTTTGGATGTAAGCCTAAACTGGGCAGGGCGGTATAGTGATCATGCAAAAGTCTCTATCAATTTAAAAAAAAAAAAAGAAAGAAATGAAAAAGAATTTTGCGTTTCATAGAAGGCAATAGCATTCATCTTTCTGACACTAGCATGAGTATGAGCGTTCGGTGAAACGGTCCCTCGTTCAGGGTATTTGGCTTTGGATAGCTTGACAAGAGCTTAGCAAGGCTTTCCATCCCCTCCCATACTCCCAGCAAGAGGCTCGTTATTTCCTGCCCCTGCTAAGCTGCCAGCGAAATATTAAGAATTTGTTAAAAATCAGGAAATGCAATCAGCACCATGTAGTGAACATATTTAATGGAGATTGAGTCAATGGACATTCCCTGCATGTTAGAAAGGAATCAAGCGCGCGCTTGGTTGGATATACCACAAACACCCAAAAACTCTTTAAAAACGGAATTCTCAGTGCCATATTATGAATATATTGAGCTTTAGGGATACTCAAAAGTTTCCCCATGCTATTTGTGAGAAATTAGAAAGGCAGTTTTTAAAAGATTTTTTTTTCATAAATTTACCAACCTCCCCATTTTTTTAAATCCAAAAATCATTGGAGCGAAACCATTTCAAAGATTTGGAAGCCACTTATCAAATGTTCTTCCCCACCATATTTGAAGTGAATTTGACGGATAATTTTGGAGAAGTTCAATGAAGTACCATAGGAAACCCTTTGACTTTACATTATTCTCAATAAAATTTGTATGCATTACCCATAAATACTCCAACTGAAAAGAAATTATAAAAATCAGTAAAGCAAAGCAAGGCCACCTGCTCATCAACTTTCTTTGAGCCTTGCACATGAAAAGTTTCAGCATAATCTGATTGCTGATTTTGGATTACAAGTTCAAATTACCAATATACACACAAAACATTAAAAAAAAAATTAAAAAAAAAAGGGGGGGCGGGCGCAAATACTGCCAGCACTATTTCTTGAAAAAAGTAAGGTTTAGGGGTCCCCAGATGTTTCTCTATGCAATTTCAAAGCAAAAATACCCAAGCTTTTTTGCAGAAGATTTAATTTAGCCATGATTGACTCCCCCCCCCCAAAAAAAAAACAGAGAAGAACAAAAAAAAAAAAAAAAAAAAAATCACTGGAGCGTGACAATGAAAAACTCTTTGTAGAGACCCCCCAAAGTATATCCCTACCAAGTTGAAGAAAACTATCCGTCGGTTTTGGAGAAGTAGTCGAAACTGTGATTTGTGGACGACAGACGACAGACATACGGGCGACGGACAAAGACCTTCATCGTAAGCATGGCTGATTGACAAGTCAGCTAAGCTTTATATTTTCCTGTCTAGCCCTGTGACTGATTATCATATTAGCAAATATGTGGAAGCATTTATATTTTGCCAGATATTCTTTTGTCACTTCAAATGATCATGAAAATCGTTGAAAATGCTTCATAAAGTTTCGATAAATTAAGTTGTTGGAAATTGATGCAGTTTTCCATACATTGTGTGTAAAGTTAGAATTGATAAAGGATCGCGAAGTCCATCAGTTGACCCTTGCAATCAGAGTATCGGACGTTCAGGACCTAACTGATTTACATCGATACGATTCGCCATTTATTTAGATCCAGTCAGGAGGCGTCACTCTTTGTGAACTGAGAGCGAACGCTTTAGGAGGAACAGTTCACCTTGGAAGGGTCGACTCGTGTCTGTGAACATGTTGTGAAGTGGTTTAACCGTGCAAGCCTGCAACTTTCTGTTAGAACCAACGGCCCAGAATAGGAAGGAGGGGAAGAGAATTTGCCTCTCCAGTAGTGCCCGACACATTCCCTGCACTCGGCAGTTTTGTTAAATATCGAGATTACAGATATTTAGTCATAGTGTGAAAGTGTTTTGAGATAACATTGCATGTTGACTCAATGTGGAAAAAATCAAGGTTTTCTGTTATATTTAGGTGTAAGGGATTTCACGTTTTCCGAGTTCTTATTATAGTACTATAATTTATACACTAATTGATGTGATTAATTTAAAAAAAAAAGAGAGATTGTACATCTTTTAAGAACTTCAACAACTGACGGGGTCATCTCCACAATTACAATTGGTGTGGGCGGAACATCTAAAAGAAAGAAAATTCAACCATAGCACCTCGGAACTTCTGAAAGTCGGCATTCAATAAAGATAGAATCGAGCTTTGAAGAAACACTTGTTTGAAAAGAGTATTAAAGGATATGTTTTTCAGGGACACTTCAGTATGATTATTACATTTCATTACATCCTTATTACACACATGATCCTTTACATTTTGCTGCGAGATATTATTACAAATTGCAAAATGTAATAATATTACATTTTGCCATAACTTATTACAAATTACCACAAGTATTACTGATTAATGCAGATTTATGCTCGTTTTTTATTATAAAAAAGCAGTTATTACAAATTGTCGCATAACAAGGTGTCATCTGCATATTGTTTTAATTTGTATTCTTTTGAGTCTATTGCTATGCGTTTAATTCATCATCTTTTCGAGCAGCTCTTGCAAATATTTCTACAGCCAGAATGAAAAGATACGGAGAGAAAGGGCATCTTTGTCGGACACCTGTCGTGATTTTCACTGCATTTTAGGACCGGCCATTGTTTACTACACAACTTTCAATATCACTACAGAATAATTTCACCCATTTCTGCAGAGACGGACCAAAAATGAAATATGTCAAGCATTTACTTATATAATTCCCTTCCAAAAGTTCAAAAGCTTTTTCATAGTTTACTAGCGTTAATAATGCTGCGATTTCTTCCTCGTCTGTATACTCAATCATGTTTAGAATTTTGTTAATATTTTGGTCCGTGTAACGGTCTTTGAGAAAACCTGTCTGATCTTCATTCATGTACAACAGTTTTCAGTACCCTTTCAAATCTGGTTGCTACACACTTTCCTGCAGGCTTATAAATCTACATGGAGGACAGACATGGGTCGCCATTTTTTAATTCGAGTATTTTTTGGGGGGGGGGGGGTAACAATGTTAGAATTCCATGTCCCAGGGTTACTGACAAAGCTCGTTTTGCATAAGCTATACTTAATGAATGAATTAGTAGACATTTAATTTAATTCCAAAATACTTTGTAAACTCGCAGGGAAATCCATCAGAGCCAGGTGATTTATTATTAACCATTGTTTTTAAGACTTCTACTAGTTCAGTTTCTATGAGGTATCCTTCGCAGGTTTGTTTTTGTTCTTCTAATAGTTTATCATTATCATCTCAGGAAAAATCATAATCTGTGTTTTCAGTATTTACATCGGTGGAAGTATATAACTTTGAGTAAAACTTTTTTTTCTTCTTCTGAAATCCCTTTAGGTTCAGTTATTGTTGTATCATTAATTCTGATTTTATTTGTAACTTAATCATTGTAGTTACGTTTTTCAAAATTGAAAATAATATATATTTGACGATTTTTGTCCGTTCTCGTACCAATGGATTTTAGCGCGTATCATTGCCCCTGTTGTATGTATATCCATCTCTTTCTCTTTTAAATCTTTGGTTTAAACGTATTTTATTAAAAAAAAGCAACTGGCCGACAGGCTCACCAGCCTATATTAGGGTCTCTTGTACAACTGACGGTATTAAATCTTTAATCTTTTTCTCTAGTTCATCTATATTATAGGTAGTTGTATTCATTGTTTGTTCTAGCGTATGTATTCCATTTCAGGGGTGTCTATTACTTTTTTCCTTACTATTTTCTTTCTAGCTGTATATTTAATTATTGATGCACAGATTTTCATTTTTGCTATCTCCCAGGTTGATATTGGGTCATCATTAATATTTACGTCTGTAAAGTTTTCCAGAATTTTATTTCATTCACGTAATCGAGTTCCTTTTACAGTGAACAATTTATTTTTTAAAAGCCAGGTCCTCGTTTGTTTTTATCAAAAGTTAATTGTTGTGGAACAATTTATTTTTTAAAAGCCAGGTCCTCGTTTGTTTTTATCAAAAGTTAATCGTTGTGTTATAGCTGAATGGTCAGTCCGAAAGCCTGGCATTACATCAGTTATGTTTGTGAAGCCCAGTAGTCCAAAAGATAAAACATAGAAGTTTAGTCTATCATATACGGGACTTGGTCTGCTTCTTCTCCGTGTGAATTTAAAATCATCTTGATGCTGATGTCTCCAAATGTCAATTAAAATAGTATCCTTCCAAGTTGATGTAATATTTAAATTTCTCAAATGTGTGGATAGTTTTTCGTCCACTTGTATCTTTGGAAACATCTAGAACGACGTTGAATATCCCTACCGATTACCCGGTGATCGATGGGAATCATATCTATTTGATTAACAAAATTGGCGTGAAAATTGTCTTGTAACTCATTTGGTCCATGAATATTAGCTAGAGTTAGCCATGTATTGTATATTGTTATGTCCACTATAATGTACCTGCCTGTATTATCTTTTATAATATTATGTATATTGAATGGAAAACTATTTGTAAAATGGATACTGACTCCTCTAGCATCTTTGGAGCCGTTACAAAAATATGTTATAACCCCATTCTGCATACCAATTTGTCTCAATGTCATTACTACTGTATGTTTCTTGTAGAAAAATTATTAAGACTTTTTTTGAAACCACTTAAATAGTTGTATACGTTTTACAAAATCTCGCAGATCTCTGACATTGAGAGAATGAATTTCTATTTTATGTCATAGTTTATGAATATGAGTGAGTACATTTTCTGCAAACAAGTTGTGTTTGTGATTTTTTTTATAAAAACGGAAAGAAAAGAGGCTGACTTGGACTCTTGCAAAAAATAAAAAAGGAAATAAAACAAAAATTGGTCCATTAGGTAACATGCTTGTGGTCCAGCACTTGGGTGTTACATAGGTTCATTGAAGCTTAGCCAGAGGTAGTTTCTCTATAATACGAACATTCTTAGATAAGCAGACGAAAATATAATAAGCTGCAACTGCATATTTACAGTTACCCTCGATTTAGAATTGTTATTGGATAAATAAATACGTATGTGAGTCCTTAGAGATAATATTAAAGCAGCAACTTTCTTCGAAGTACATCAGACCTTTCGGAAGTTAGCGTACGTTCTGTCAGTCGGATGATATTATAATGGCAATTTCTCTGTTTTGCAGGCAATGTAAATAAGCCAGAATACAAGCCGCCTCCCATGCACTGACAGGTTAGCGTGGTAATAGTTTGGGCTTTACAATCCTCTGGTGTGACTCAAGCAAAATTTTTTCGTCATGGAAAACGGTTTTTCAATTAATACACAGGTCGTAGGGGATGTTGATCTCCTGATCCGTAATCTCCTTGTAAGTAGGCAAAGATGTATGCACAACACACGAATTTCCACAAGAGCGAAATATGTGCTGGATTTGACAATCACGAGAATCAAGGATATCTGTTGCGACATAACGGCTACCCACCTAGACTATATTTGATGACCTCATTACTTCACCCAACCACTGCAGCAGAGCGGAGACACAATGCTGCCCATCTGAGGACAGAGTCACAATTTAGAAGTTGTTTGGGGTGTGAAAGATACGCTTTCTTTGCCCCTCAAGAACCTTATCACTCCAACTTGACACCACCCTGATTTTCCTTGTTGCATGTGGAGTTTCCCATAATCTAGCAAGGCAAAACAGCCTTGCAGACGTGCCTGGACTTGCGACTAAAAATCGTAAAGAAATGGCTTTGGATCCTTTGCCAAATCACAACCAAGGAGGCAAGTAATGTTCAAAGGGCCAGACTCATTGTAATTTTCCAATGATGTACAAAGGTATGTTGATGATAACAACATGTATATACATGTTATTCACCCGGTATAAGAAATTAATAAACAAACATCAATCAAACCTTACGCAAGGTTTAAATCCTTTATGTATGATCGGTCATAGTTTAATGAAAATGGTCCTGTAAGTCTGCATCGGCTGCAAGCATAACCACATTATATAAAATTCTTTATAGAAGCAGTAAAAGTTGTTTTTTTTTGCAGAATTTCCGGAAGCTGGGATCACAACAGACCTGGGCAAAGTGACATTTAATGGGCGATTTTTACAAGGAGTATTGCTGATGGACAATTCTTTCATCAGTATTTTTGTGTTTTTTCACGAGAATAAGTTCTTTCATTTTAAAAATTTTCATTTTCTTTTCAAGTTCAGCTATGGCAACCTTTTCGTCCAATGCCGTCAATTTCATAGTTTCTTCGTGTTCTCCTTCAGCTATATGAGCGACCTTGGTCTTTACTTTCAGGATGCTCTGACTGGACTTCCTTTTTCCTAGTTGCATTGAGATCCATGTTGCAGATCTGAGCATGCCCAGTGACGCCCAGCCTCTATCTAGGCTACATGTCATTAGGAATAACTTTCTCTCACTGAACATACTTTAATAAAAATGATACAAAAATTATAAATTCCCACAGCTATCATTACTCAAGAAGAAAAAGTATTATATTTGAGATGACATGATCATTACAATTTCAAGCAACAGAGGCACAAGACAAATCGTTCTGAATCTAATTGTCTGTGGCGGCAGCACAGGTCATGGGGAAATGTCATTGACCCTCCTTGGAATGTGACTTTTTCTGATGAAGTATCTACATTTTGTCCAACAGCCCATATTCTGATGGAAATCAGAATCATATGGTCATATGAGTATATTGCATTTGTATCTGATAAATAACAAGGAATTGAAAAGTATTTAATTAGAAATGTTTAGTTAATAACCCTTGTATGGAGTAAATTACGTTTTTCTTCATTTACAAAAAAACTCTTAACAGTGTCATTCTTTTTCTGTCCAATTGTCACCGTGGTATTTAGCGTCATCGTTAAAAGGGTTCTGCAGGCTTGAAATTTGTTGAGGTAACAGGTCAAGAGCCTTCCTCGAAAAAACGCCGATCTTTACCTGCTTCTCTTCTACATAAGTGTTGGTTTTTTCCTTTATCCTTAACAATTTCCTTTTAGCCACTTTTTTACAGTTTGCCATGCGTCCTGTCACTTGGGTGATTCACGACAGAAGCAGGTGCGTGTTTGAAAAGAGATCACAGTGTTGACCAGATGTACTTAGCATATACCCCGGTGGGACTCCTGCAAGACACAAGTGAACAGCACCATTGCTATGAAGACACTGGATCACAAGGATTGCACTTTTTTACTTAGAACGGATGGACATTCCCGGAGCACCTTAAGTGCGGTCTGCTACCAGTACTGGTGCAGGGGCTACATTAACCATAACCAATCTAGTTGGTACAGTGAGTCCTGGCAACATACACATAAACTTCGCGTTTGAAAAGAAAATACAATTTTGTGACAAAATTGGGTGGGATCGTTGTCATTCACCATTTTCTGTTTTGATCAAAACCATTGATTTATCTTTATTCCTTATAAAGACAGAAGTATTGTTGGGATGTTCACTGCATGTGTGTTCGGATAAATGTCACAATTCACATGTTTTACTCTGTGCTTTGACCATCAATGCATGTTAAGGGTTGGGTTGAAAAGGTTGGTGGACCATTCTGTTGCTGAATTTTTGCACAGATGCAAATAGCTCTAACTTGTTACTTGTTTCCCTCCACTGTTCTAGCTCCTGGTGATTGGTCATGTTGGGTCATCGTGACTACCTCTTGTTTATTATATAACTGAGGTAACGTCAGTGCATTTTGGGTATTATTTCTTACATTTAGATGGTTTTTGTTAAGAAGTCACTCATACCATTCCCCTCTTTTGGTTAATTTGTTGAATCTCAGGTTTAGTTACTTACTCCAGATTCTAAAAGTTCTGATAGGAAAAATAGTGAAATTTAGCGAGCGTGCTTAGTCATGCGAGTATTCTTCATGGTCTTCAGATGTGTTGGGGAGGTGGGGGAAGACGGGGGGGGGGGGGCGGCAAAGGGATTACGATTGAATCAGGCTCCACGAGTGAAGCAGGACAGCTGCTGCTTCACAGCGGATCCCTCCACGCACCAAACACATCGAGCGATCATGAAGATTGCCGCACGGGTGCACACGAGCTTGGTTTTACAATTCATACTCCCAGATCGTAATTTTGTTGAAAGAATTGTAAAGTAAAACTACAAAGAGATATCAGGATCGAAAAAAAATGTAGGATTTACAAGCAGGTACATGTAACCTATTGCGTTGAACTAATTATACGTAATAGCTTGGATTCACCAGTGTGAGAACGGTTCACCAGATTAAATGGGCGAAAAGAACCTGTCTACGTGCGGCTCACCAGATTCAATGGGTAAAAACCACCTGTTTAAGTGCGGCAAACCTCTTTTAGTCCCTATAGATTAAATGATTGAGGAATAAATTTGAAAATGGACGGAGACCAGAAACATTTTGGCAACGCAGTTAGGTTAATACAGCTGAAAAGTTTGGCCATTATCAGCAAAAACAAAGGAAAATACTTTGTACAGTTTTTTTTACAACAGGAATGCACGTTATTGAATGAAAGGAAAAAAATGAAGAAAACACGCGAGACTCGTCGCCATCGAATAGCTCAAGAAGCATGACCACTGTATTGAAAAGCTCTTTAGCTATATATAAGTGGCACTGACAAGATGATGCCCAAGCAAATGATGCAGAAAGCGGAATCTGATGACGGAGGTCTGTCAACTGAGGGTTCACAGCCGGTTGTTGTCGATTTAAATGGGAATATTGTCGGAAATGGAAACGCAGTTTTTCTTCAGATCCTGAACTTTCATATGAATCATCGTTGTCACTGCCACAGAATGATTTACATCTATCTCCAAATCCTGCGTGTTATTTAAAAAGAAGAGAGATGTGCGAAAAGCAGGTGGGATGTACACAATAGCAAAACAGGACCACATGCAGTTCTGTTCATCTGTCAATGTGTGCAACTACAACTTAAACCATGACAAGTCCTCTGTAAAAGGGACTGGTTTAGATACACCTACACTACATGCAAATCAGTTGTTCAGCGAAGATGGAGAAATTCGTGATCAATGTGATTCATATAGCCAGGACTGAACCTTCCCAACGTGTTATCCGTTTTATTTTCTCTTCCCCTTTGAACCTAGGGGGTCAATTTCATAAATGGTTGTGTTACTGGGAATACAAGACTGCTGACAAACTATTACATATGTATAGCTATTGAGCATGTTCTTCAGAGAGCCCTATGGCCATGCCGTCTTAGGAAGCTGTTTGCACTTTGTATTTTGATCAATTAATAATCGACTTTGTCATGTCGATCACTACGGTAGCTCAAAACCAAGATATTGCCATAAACTTTATATTAGTCTCTTTTAAAACCAACATTATTCGTTTGTACTTGTAAATAAAATATAAACACAGTAGTCTTCTGTGTTTTTAGAGACATCTTTTGTTATATGGTTTCAAAGCTAAGCAATTGTCTAGGAATAATACCCACGAAACTGATCACCCACGTTTACTTACTTTACTGTGTATATTTAAGTCTTCATGTAGGGACATTCTTTGTGCAATATCTGTTATTTTTGGGAGAGTAAGATATGTAGTATTTTTTCACAATTTCAATACATGTGTCGTCGATGGCCCTACCGCATGATACGCATATATGTGTATTGTACGACAAAGTTACCCAGGTTATCTCTTTTTCTGTATTTTTTTTTATAGAACTATGTACTCGTCATTAATGGATTCATGTGGTGCTGCTGAGCGAGTTTATTGCATATACTATCGTGTGCAGGACGATATAGTTAATCTAGGACTGTTATAGCCAGTTATTCTTTTGGCGCATATGCAGACATCGTGAACGACAAACATACATCTCATTTTATTCAGGGCCCGTATTACCCGCATCATTGTGTATCTATTTACATATTTTTGTGTACGAACAACATATCCACGCAGGCTAAGGGTACAACTGTTTATGAATTGTTCCTCTACTCTCTATGCTCATAAATATGCTAATTGTCTCAGGGAATTTATAATGCGGGATCTTGCCATGCTGGTGCTGTTAGCGCGAAATAGTCACTGGAACCCCGGAGCCCCCGTGATCTTTACACCTTGTAATCTTCATATTCGGAACTTAAATTCAGGCAAAAATCATATCCTCAAAAACTGACAGTGTTCCCAGTTTCGATATTAGTACACATTCGAAAACGTTTTTTTTTCTTCACAAGAGATTGTTGACAATGATCTCAGTTCCTCAGCAAATCACGACATTATATGGAAAAGACCGCCCCGGTTGTCATGTTAGTGGAGTGACTCTTCCTGTATCTAAAGAATTTGTGGTCGTTCGCCGTCCTAATCTAGACATACCAAATATTGAGTTTTTGTGGACTGGGGAAAGCGGTCACAATAAGACATTTTACTGGGTACTGTATATCTGACCGCCTAACCCACCAGCATCTTTTTGGGATAACTACAGGATAATAATATAAACTTAAATAAAATAAGTAATATACAAAATACTATAAATAACGACTTAAAGTCGTTTCCGTTAACTTGATGTATTATTTATCAATTTTTTTTAAAATTGAGAACCACTGTCTAAGTTGTAACGTACTCAAAAAGAAGAAAATATAGGTACGGTTTGCCAACCCTACACTGAGCGTGTGTTTGTTTATAAACGGTGTTCAGTAGTCCAAAACAAACCCTGTCAATTAGTCAGGTTGTCTCCGCTACCCTCACTGCTGACGATCTAGCGCAGACCCGTTGGGGTCAGTGCCACGTTTTTATGGTAAACAGAAAACTACATTATTATAGGGCAGTACGACATTCAAAAAATTCACCCCTGCGATGTTAATATGGATCGGAAAAAGCAATCTCGCAAGTTATATGTACAAATCTGAAAAGATACTGATAATGACTATTGGCGTACTACGTCCCACAAATATGTCGTTGACATTTATTGAATTAAGCATGGTCATTTCTGCTAAAATCAGCATCTTCCAGTGCTTTATTTTACTGTGAGACGTTATCGGAAATCACTTACTATTTTACAACAATGCATACAATGATACCCGGGTTTCATAGTTTTGTTTGTTTGTTTTTTTGTTTTTTGTTTTTTTTCGAGTACTGGGTTCCTCAATGCATTTGTAGGACAGTGTAACTAATGCCTGAATCAAGGGAAAAACCAGCAAGAGGCAATCCGCTCCCAAGCACAGTTCACAATCTGAACAGGACCGGTTTCCATCCATTGCTGACCATCAAGGTGTCCATTGTGACGTCAATCGCAAGTCAGGACCGCAAAAATACTTTTCTCATTTAAAACAGAATAATTATAAATAAAACAGAACTAAAGATAACCAACATAATTATTGCCCTTTTTCCATTTTATGAAAAATCTACAGTTCAATTTAGAATTATTGTAAACCTTCAAGCAGGAACACTTTCACAGGTATAATAGCGGATAAAAAATATTTGCAGTCTGAATTCGACTTCCTCAATGTGATCATAATCATGCTTTCCATTCTGCACCCCCGTTTGCTGTCAACATAATTTAAACAGAACCCCCATTTGTGATACATTCTTGCTAAAATATGTTTTGATTAATCATGATTTAGGTTTGAATAGTGAAACATTTCCATAGAATTGAGAAAAATGCCATTTATATTTGATAATGTATCAGTTTTAGACCAACATAGAGACAACTGGGCGTGATGTGAGTGGGGAAAAATGGTGCGTCAAGGTGTCAAAAATGCACATGAACTGATCAGTGAACAACTTGCTAAAATCTGTGCACCTTTGCCGGAAGGTGACAATACAGGTGGGTAAGGTTATAAGTTTTCTCAACAGACGAACAAATGTCATTTGAACGTCCCGCTCTCATATGGTGCTGGGATCGGCAATTTTACTTTTTACTTTCAGTATGTCTGCATATACCCCTGCTGAATCCTAAATTGCATCTGTGAAGGGGTTCTTTCTTGTAGGTTTACTATATTCATAAACTGAACTATAGATTTTTCAATCAATTGAAAAAAAGGTGATAATTAAGTTCGGTTATGTTTTGTCCCGGTTTTTAGACCCTTCTATTGCCTACGCAGGTACTAACTGAATCTGATTTTGCCTAACTGTAGATTCTTCCAAAATAGTCTTGTTTTATTTGACGATCGCCCGTTTCATTTAGCAGCGACACCTTATCTCATTTGTTGTCTGTTTTATTAAAAAATGTCTTGTTTTATTTTTTTGTCTGTTGTATTTGCAATTATTCTGTTTTAAATGACAAATATCTGTTTGTTTTACTTTTTGTCTGTTTTATTTATGATTATTCTGTTTTAAGTGACAAATATCTGCACATTTTTTGTCCGCTTTGTTTATAAATATTCTGTTTAACATGATATATGTCTGGGTTTTTTGTATTTTTTGGTCTGTCTCATTTATAATTAGTCTGTTTTAATTGAGAAATATCTGTTTCGCTTTATTTTTCGTTTGCTTCATTTACAATTATTCTGTTTTAAATGGAAATGTCTCTTTTTCGTTTTACTTTTTTGTCTGTTTTATTCGTGATTATTCTGTTTTAAATCAGAAATGTTTTTTTTTTCGGTCCTTGCTTGCGATAGACGTCACTGCTGAAACCAGAAGAGGCTTTGAGCTTGGTCTCGCACTGAAGTTTGCACGGAGATGACATAAGTCGCGTTTGGTGAGATATAACCCCAATTTCCAGAGCGAGAATATTTTTAAAGTATACATCATAAACATAATCCTCCTAAGTCAACCCTAACAAACTCTATTTTGAAATAAAATCAATCAATGGGCTTGGCAGTTCTTTAATCTCTGATTTCTCGGAATGCATTCTCGAGCGGGGCACTGGATCTGCCACGGCGATATATATTGAGTTCTGTTTTGTCGGATATTCTTCAAGCGAAGACTAACTTTAAAATTGAGGACTTGAGAGCCAAAACGTGTCGGCGACTGTTAATGAGTTTGTTCGGAAACTATTGGCATGCAAAAATGAAGACGTCACGTTCTCTTGGCAACATCGAAACGCTGGCCAAATTCCAACTCTGTTTTTCTTTCACGGGAGAACGAAGTCGTTTATAAAAAATACTTAATCGGTTTTAAAGTTTAATATACAAAGATGGATTAAAATGTTTTAAGATTGAATCTTTTTATCACAAAGTTTTCAATAGATACCGTAAAATTGAAAAGATATCCAGGTTCAGCGCCTTTTGGATCCTTGCATTATCTAGGCATTTGCCTGTCAACTCCCGCAGGTTATAAGCTTATAAATATAATGAAGTTCATTGCTTACTTTTATATTTTCCCTTTTGTTACCGGCTAAAGCCTGAAAATGTTTACTTTTGCCTGCTCAATCTTCGAAAATCTGCTTAATGCAAAAATTGTCACCAGATGGCGTAAACAGACAAACATAAGAGAAAATAGTTCACACGCTTGTTCACAAGTTTTCATTTTCTGCTTCACAAATATAATGTATAAACCAGAAACTTCCAGCATTTAATAATAAGCAAGCACAGTTAACAGGTGGCACGCAGATTTTGTGAAAAAAGTTTAGTTTCGATGAGCCTTTGCGCTTCAGCAAACAAACGCCGTTAACAAACATGGCCGCCGCCATGGACCGTGTGGGCCATGTGATTGGTTTACCTATGAAAATCGTGCAAAATTCGTATTAATAAAGTTTTATAACACGCGCGTTCCTCCTTTGGAATGATCTTATGAACATTTTACGGCATCACCAACATAGTAAGGGCATTGATTTGCTATTGATCGATCGATTTTGGAAGTAGCTACATTTTTCGTGAGGTGAGGAAGGTTTGCAACTTCATACTTATTCGCAAAATCGGCAAACTAGCAGGAGCCAGTTAAAAGGTTCCTGTACCGTGTGCCCACAAATAACGTGCCCTATAATTCTCTGAAAAAAATGCGGACTCTAAAAGGGCGCGTTAACTTCGCAGAATTACGGTTATATGAAAACAATTGTTAGCATGTAATGGCTTATGGAGTCATGGGAAAGTGAAAGTAGAACTAGGAATCATTGCACATTGTGTAGAGGCCATTGTGGTTATGCACAGATGGTGCCTATTCTTCTAATGCTATCTATCTATCTATCTATCTATCTATCTATCTATCTATCTATCTATCTATCTATCTATCTATCTATCTATCTATCTATCTATCTATCTATCTATCTATCTATCTATCTATCTATCTATCTATCTATCCATCCATCTATGTGTATGTATACATATAATAAATATATATATATATATATATATATATATATATATATATATATATATATATATATATATATATATAAAGGTGTGTGTGTGTGTGTGTGTGTGTGTGTGTGTGTTTATAACGGATGTTGCAAAGAAGTTTGGCGTTGAATTGCAGCCACGTTTCTGCGTTACAACTATCTTAAGCTTATCGGTTCTGGGTAAAAGAGCCCCCATGAGGGAAGTGTCCACAGTACGGAGGGTGTGACAGCATTTCTTCAACTTGACATGTGGTAGAATATTTTCCGGAAGCTGTTTGAATAAATGCATAGCACCTGATAAGCTACCGGGAAAATAATTTCGTTGAAAATATAAGAGTTGCATATAACTGCTTACCGTAAAAACGATGACCCAGCCCTCATAATCGGCTCACACAGGTAGTTGCGGGCAGCTGTTGTGGAGTTTTCATTCTATGCATTTCCTCCACTGAATTGAGGTTTGGGGAGAAAAGCTCTTACTGCTCCGGACAAGCAAAATATGGATTGTTCTGTGTTTTCTTTTCCCACTTCTCTCTTTAAATTATGCAGCCTGTGATTGGATACCTGGGAGGGTATTATTTATACAACTTGGTTGACAGCTTGTACATGTCTATGCCACACATGTTTAATTCTGCTAGGTGCAAAAGAAGATTTGACTTGGGCTCTGACATCAGATAAAGGCAATGGACGTTATATTGATAGACCTCCCTTTCACACCATATCTATGGTGCAAAATAAGCTGCCTTGTTCAAGTAAGCTATCCTACAATAAACTATTCATGCACATATGGCACAGTTGTGTCTCTCTTCAATTGTGTCTGATTTGTTTAATTTGACCGAATACTTCAGGGTGCAGTTTTGGAATAACACAATGTCTGACCACGACCAAAATCATAAATGCAAACCCTTACGCTCGGTCGTGTTGTAAAACATTCTCAAGAAATATTCTTGACCTAGCCTTCACGCCTTTCGAGGGCATAGGAAAGATATGGACTTGGCGCGTACAATCCATTATGATCTCTCAGAAAGCCCCATCCAAAATATTTATTGACAGCGCAAGATGCAGGTAAAATAATAATAATAGGTGATTTGAAAATTACCGGTTGTTGCCGACCGGTTTTTGCTGGAAAAGTGTTAAGAAAGTCATTAACCAATTCCCTTGGAAGCAGTATCTTCGGCCCATCTCGACCAAGACACCATTAATTAGGAAAATAGCTTGTCTGTCACTTTCGTAGGAGTATTGGCCACATACGTAGTTTGAGGAAACGCTAGGAGGGATGCGCCATGTCATAAAGATTGAGTAGTAAGGTACATGAGTGACAATTCAATATCATATGCTTTTGACAATTTAATATACAGAGAGCATTTCTGATGAACGTTTCTATACTTTGCAGTACAAGATATATCAGTCATTTCGTAGGTGTACTTGGAAATGGACATTTGATTCCAGATTTTCTATAAAGTGGTGGCTTGTAACTACCCAGTGCCATCAGTTCCTCATTCCATTATATTCCTTTTCTTCGGCGTCAGATGTGACGTGAAAAAGGATCTCACTTGGAATTAGACCCTGCTATATTCGATTGGTTTTTTTAATGTTTGTTTGCACCGATATTCTCTTTTCCCTGGAGTTCTTTCTTTCTTTCTTTTTCTTCCTTTATTTCCGCTGTTATACATTTTGCTTGAACGCCATAAAAGTGACAACTTTAAAAATTGATGAGAACGCTTCGTCTGTAATGAACCTCGCCTGAGATTGTCATTGTCAGGAAATCCCAAATTATGCAAATTTGGGGTAATTAAGCTTTTAAAAGTTTCATGTTGTCAAAACGGTTGTACTTAGACTGAAAATGTTAGATTGTGCATATACTTTTGTGACACCTACCAATGCAATGGACCATAAAAAGTTTTATCGTTTACAGCTATGCTAGTTAGGGCACTTAAAAATCTTAGATGTTAAACGTCTTCAAAATTATAAGGAGAGTTGCCATTCCCACCACAATTTGTAGGTTTGTACTATTTGTGTATTCAATGAACCATGAGCCAAAGTTATAACAATTTTGTTCATGCAAATTACTCGAATTGCCATGAGTCTGAAGACAGGACAATAGAATTCATCAATGTATGTATAAATGGATGGTCATTGTTGTCAACTATTTGTGATATATATGTACATTATATCAAAAGGCGATAATATAAGCAAGCGTTGACATGTAAACGACCTCCCCAGAAAGAACCAATGGTATGTCTCGAGTAAACTGCTCACACTAAGCTCTTTCAGTCCCAAGCCGAGGACTGACTCACAAGCTGTCTTGTGGACAGTTTGCAAGCAAAGCATGCAAAGTATGCTGTGGACTGCTGTTATCCTGGATACAATTTCAACGGAAACTACTATCTAAAGTCAAGGCTTGCTGGTGCTTGAATAAAATTCCTTTCCATGAAGCATTTGAATAATATGGTTACAGTGATTTAAATAAGTGTGACAAGAGTCACTTACAGTGCAGAAATATAATTTCTTTGAGGTTGCCCAGGTAACACGGCCTCTTGTGTGAACAGAGACGTGCAAGGCTGGCCACATTCAAGCAGACCCTGTGGCCATGGAGCACGGGAGTTTCCATAATCTGTGCATGTAGTGCTGTGTTAGATCACAGTAAAGCATAATTTGCTCAATAATAAAAAGGGAGGCAGGAAGGGGGAATGAATATCAGAGAGAGGGGAGAGAGAGAGAGAGAGAGAGAGAGAGAGAGAGAGAGAGAGAGAGAGAGAGAGAGTAAAATACATGCATACAGCGTCCATTTTGTATTGAAATAATTGAATAATTTGGTATGGTGACTTTAGACCAAGTAATGTTCATAACGTGACGAAAAACAAGGAAGTTGGTTCAAGGAAAGACTTGTTGACATTGTATTAATTATGCTCCTGTATAGACGGACCAAGTTTCCTGGATTCCTAGTTTAAATCATACTTTCCTTGTTTCAAACTGATATAAGATTTGAAAATGTGTTTAAACGCAGATAAAAGTTATTAAACGGTTGTTGGGAGAGTTTTTGCTCATTTTTTACGAGACCTAATTATACAGACAGTAGCAACAGTGCCACATCTTCCGCGTAGTTCTGAAAACACACACGCACGCACGGACACAAACAAACAAACAAACAAACAAACAAACAAACACACACACACACACACACACACACACAGTCCAATCCCTCTACTATAGCTAAATGAATCTCAATATTATCACGTTTGATTGACATAATATAAAAATTTAATACTTCAACTGCCAAATAAATATATAAACATCGTCAGCGGGACACCATCAAGCATAGTTCGCAGACTTAAATTCACAGATACATTTTTTGTGCTGGTGGCTGCTTGCCTTAACCTAGTGTTTGGCAGAGACAAGAGACTTGGAATTTAAAAATTGTATGAACGTGGAATAAAGAACAAGTCCCTGCTTACAATGACAAGACTCAGAGAACTAGCATATTATTGGTCTTTTAATCACAACCTTTTATTCCATCAATGTCTTCTAAAGTGGTGACTTTCATATACTTTTTGTAATTTACAATGGACTGACCTAAATTATGGCCTTGTGCACAAGCAATAATTGGAGGTTCTTTAGCTTACGTTCATCTGGAATTATTTTTACTGATATTTTACTTTGAAAAGGGATGCAGATTAAGCGAATTAGTGATTTTGTTGGTAGAAGAAATGCAACAAAAAGTCTTCTCTTTATTTTTATTACTTACGCCACGTGTACGAATCGTTGAAGTGTATGCATATATAATCGAAATTGGTTTTAGTTTGTGTTTCTAAATGTTCTATCTCTAAGTGATCTTCCAGCACGAATGCGTCTCCCTCTCGATTTCTGCTTATTTATTTTAAAAAGGAATGTTATCCCCATGAAGACTTTTAAAATTGGCAGAGCCCTCGCAGTAATTTCTGTGCTTGCACACGGACATTACTGCAAAGACCCTGCTTTTGGCACAGTTGCAGCCAAGCTGTGTATTCTGATTATACTCAGGCCAGTGAGCGCAACTTGCAGTGACCGTTGGGAGTTTTAACACCACCGTGTTAATTATCCCGTTGTTTGTCATCAATTATATATATATTTACTGGATGCCTAGAAAGACACAGCCATCTAACACCCAGTCCGAGCCTCTAGGTTGTTTGAAGAGCCAACTTTTCTGTCTGTTGTAGAGTTTGCAACAGGTATTTCTAGTCTCAGGCTCTGGTCAACAGAACACATGGCATTACACGATTGATTGGAAAAATGTCCAAATAAATATATTTCCAAATAAAAAATAAGTAACTTTGAAACTAAAGATCTCTTGTGTGTATTGAGTTACCACCAGCACTGAAAACCATTTAAAACAAAATAGCCTGCTTATCAACCGAGAGGAAATGGTACAGTAACATTCAACTGCGGCATGCAATGCCCCAACACATGTGTAAAGCAGGGTCAATCTGTAGCCAGACTAGAAATAGTTTAAGTTCAATGTTGAGATTCTCCGAATCATTTATAAAATTGGTAATGTCCCGCGGCAGTTGGTTGGCAGCAAAGAAACTGCCACTACATCTTACTAAAACTAGATATTTGCTTTTCCACTTTCCTCAAAGGAAGATTAATTTTATATGAAACATGAAAATTGACGACACTTCTATTTCGAGAACAGGACTATTTGTTTTTTTGGACACTGCATACATAAACATTTTCATCGGCATTCTCATTGCCAAAAATTAAAAAAAACAAAAAAACAAAAAAAAAAAAAAAACAAAAACAAAAACAAAAAAAAAAACAAAAAAAAAAAAAAAGAAAACAAACAAAAAAAATAAAATAAAGGAAATTGGAAAACAGCTTTCTAAAGCAATTGATATTTTTAAAGGATCCCCAATATGCTCTTTACTTAATCTGCACAAGTTGTGTACAGCTCTCCGTTCTTGTTTCTGTTAAATTTTGGTATCTTTCCTTGAAGATTTTGTTAGGATCGTATTTTCATATTACAAAAGAAGGCTCTTCGTCTTGCTTAATTCAATACGCATGCTGATCTACTGTTTAACCAGCTGAAGAACTTGAAACTTACAGACCTCCTGCGTTAAAAATTATTGACATTGTATCGCAGATATTCAAAAAGGAAGTTTCTGTTTTTTCTGGACATGTTTGAAACACCTTCAACCGTTCTTATTTTACCCGTTGAAATGCAGTAAATAAACACAGTATTCCGTTACCCACGAAAACAACAGTAAAAAAAGGCATTAG
Organism: Hermodice carunculata; assembly: GCA_964020975.1. Lineage (NCBI taxonomy): Eukaryota > Metazoa > Annelida > Polychaeta > Eunicida > Amphinomidae > Hermodice > Hermodice carunculata. The sequence continues at coordinate 93,286,875 of OZ026620.1, read as the reverse complement.
ATATTACATTCCTCACCTGTTGCAAAACACCCTTCGATGCATGAACGACAAACCTACACACATACTACAGTTATTCTAGTTTTTATAGTATGTATATATATATATATATATATATATATATATATATATATAGTTTGATGTATGTACCATAATAAACTTATTTGTATACAATATTTAAAATTCCTGTTCCTAGGAACACAATTTATGCACAAAAACGTTTTCTTTTCCCAACAAATTTTGATCCCTTGGACCTCGTAAAGTATTGCAATTGAGTTGATTTTCATTTGGTGGTCCCAACAATAGCGGGTATCTTAATCCTTAGCTGTGGTCATCCTGACTTAGCTGAGGGCATCCTGACTTTAACGGTCTTTGGGTATATGCCATTTATTAGTTAACGACTATCATTATAAACTTTGCTGTACTTCCATTAATTTGATATATGTTAACGCCTATGATTTTTGACATCACATATAAAACGTGTTCTGAATTTTGAGTTCTGAGGGTTCTATACTGGGAAGGTTTATATAGCTGACAGAGAAAGAGCTGTTTTGCTATGTGAGCATCATGCCAAGATAATGCAATGTACCTAACTCTAACAGGTTCTGGACTGGGAAATACATGTATTTTCCCCAAATGCTCAACTTCGCACAAAAATTATGTAACTGCTCAAGAGGACACAAGGACCAGCATGTGATACGATGCTTTTCAATGTGAACAAAAGTGACGGACTCTTCTAGGCCACCAGGGGGCAACTTCAGAGCCTCTGCAGTGCTAGCTGCAAGTCTTAGCCCCACCTGACTAACGCTCATTCATATAATGTTCAATATATCGTAAAAGTGATAAAAGACGAAGTTGCCAATCCAACCTCGATTTCCATGCGCCGTTATTTGTTTATGCCAAGTCAGGTTGTAAGCAAGAATGAACATTGAAAAGACTGCTGGTATCATGCTCTTCGTTTCTTAGGTCTCACTTGACATATAGCCTGTGGACGCAAAGTCAACATTGTTGGATTTATACAAGCTTTGAAGGTACGCATAGATGATTTGCTTTGATGCAGATCTTCTTTTCTAGTTTTTTTTGGTTTGTGTTTTTAGTTGGTATTTACACAATTTTGTCCAGCCATGTCTTCTGCTTTCTTTTTAGACCGACAGCGCAACATATAAAGAAAACCAATGCAAACGACAAAAAGAATACTTTATTGCGGCAACCAACAGACAGCTATTGGAGATATTTTTTATTGTTTCTCCAATATTTTCTTGACCTGGCCTTTTACACATTGCTTGAAAATAAAGTTCATGAGAATACTACCCATTTACTATTTTCAGAATGTAAAGGTTGTCTGGATTCGCTCTGGTGTAAAAAAAATGCCCAGAAAACTTGTTATTCAATCTCAATTTAACAGATTCAATCACTGCCTGACGGTGTGACCTATACATTTGAGAGTGGGTACTGGTCGATGTTATGTTACTTTTAGCAAATTCCTTTATGAAAGGAGTACACAGTTACATTGTCTGAAACATATTCTATTTCCAAAACAGAAAAGGGATCGGGAAATAGGTAATCACGAATGCGATAGATCCAAGTACGATGGCATTAGTGATATTGTATATGACAGAAATGAAATAAGGATGTCAATTTTAAGTTAAAACATATAATTCACAGATCATATATCTTTCATAACTGGTTGCTCTCATTCAATCGATATCGAAAAAAAAATGGACCCTTCATTTTCAAAAATAAATCGATTAATGCCAATATTTGATTCAAATTAACAAGTGAAAATTCTGGATTATTGTGATAGTTTGGTGCAAAGGAAAACGTCCTTATTCGATGTACTCTCACAAGGCACACCTTTTGCTGATTTACAGACAAACACAATTAGGGGAACTTATGGGCCACTGTTCAAAGATTGATGTAATCTCGATTTGAATTATAACCTGCTCTTTGTCCTTTGTCAACGGCTCCATTTTGCTGTTTAGTCAGCCACTCAATTGGCTTCCCTTGTAATGCCACATGTAAGTGTCTGGTGAGGTCATTTCTGTTCTGATGTCGTCTGTCCCAAAGGAGGGATAAATATGGGGCTAAGCCTTTTTTGAATATTTGTCCTATCTTGATTAATAAAATATCATACCTGGAAACTGTGTAAAATGAGCTTAAACCCCAAGAGCTGTTCATTGAGGGGCCAAGAAATCATGCAATTGCAATTAACCTCCATATCTCAATAGTTTGGTCCCTAACATACTATATGAGAGCTACCTAGCTATTTTTCCGCTCATTTCTTATAATTAAAAAAAACTACATAACATTACGCGCAACTCCTGGGACCAAACAATACGCGTAAGTGCTAAATGGAACTGCCCACCGAGTGAATATACATAACGTGCATGTGCATGCGGAACTTTGGCCAGGTGTACAATATTGAAGACTGGGTTATAAAAAAATACGACAGGATTACATTCCTCATCAGTCGACATGTCATTAAGCTCTCCGTCCTCTTTCCATGCATAGTCGATGCCGTTTAAACCCGCATGAATTTTCTCTATCGTATGTAGAGGCAGTAATTATACTAAAACATGAATATCTTGTGGAAATCCGTTATTGCTTGCTCAGTGTCAACTGAAACAATTTGCAAACTGTTTGCATCCCGTATGATCTTGTATGGGACAAAATGCATATAGAAACTCGTGTAGTGACAAGACTTTCATGGTAATTTTTTCCTCTAGATTACACCATTCCATAAACGAAAAACAATAATTTTTCGCCGCATCTCTTGTATTCATGTATGCGTCGGAAACGAAGAAAAACCAAAAAAAAAAAAAAACTGTCTGGATACATTATTTGATTGATAATCTAAGAGGTGTGTGTGTGTGTGTGTGTGTGTGTCTGTGTGTGTGTGTGTGTGTGTGTGTGTGTGTGTGTGTGTGTGTGTGTGTGTGTGTGTGTGTGTGTGTGTAACGTTTGGCCTTCACTTTTCTGGAACACTACGTTGAGTTCAATTTTAAAACTCTAAGAACTTTTTATGAGCAGCAGCAATATTTTCAAGCGGACGGAGACTGGAAAATTAGTTCAGTGTCAATGATTTCCACCTAGTACTGTCTTGCTGTGCGATCATGGACGCAGTTGTAGGTTAAATGAATTTTGACGCTGGCTTTCCTGATTTAGTATCCGTTTAAACTTGAACCACATTTATTCTTTCATGCGTTAAATCGATGACACATTTCTGTCACAGAGTATGCTCGGAACACATTGAATTAAAACCTATCTTATCAAATGAATCAAGGACAAAATATAAGGAACTCCATGCATTCAAAACATATTCCAGTATTTTAGTTTTTGCATAAGAGAGGAAGACGGCATGGCAATTTCTTTTGTTAGTAACGGAAATTTAACTTTATTTTACATTAAGTTAATGCCAAACTTTTACTATGAAATATTAATGATGATGATGATGATGATGATGATGATGATGATGATGATGATGATGATGATGATGATGATAATGAAAGGTTTGCGAGAAATGTGTCATGTGGGCTTTCATTGGTCGAATGATAAAAAACAAACAAAAAATCCCAAATCTGAGAGTAAGAAATATAGCACCTGTAAATAAAGCTCTATATAAAATATTTTGAGGTCGAACATAACTACAAGAAAGTGATTTGTCGAGAATGAATATCACTTTGGGATTTTTTTCCAGAGAGTCAAGTTAGACAAAAGAGACAGATATATAGAACTATGGCCAAGTTAGAAACATGAAAGTATTTCAAGGGTAATAACAACTCAGGTAACTTAAACACGAAAAAAAATAGAAGAGGCCAGCACTGGTCAAAAGGGACCAGACACCTACTTCCCTCCTTCCACCCTTTCTCTCTTCCTTCCTCCTGTTTTCCCTTTATTGTGACAAATTTATAAAATTAGAGACATGAATGTATTTTCTGGGTTGTAACAACTCGGGTAACTTAAACGCGAAACCATAAGAGAGACCGCTACTGGTCAAAAGGGACCAGACACCTCCCCCCTTCTCTCTCTCGCTCTCTCTCTCTCGCTCTCTCCTCCTTCCTCTTTCTACTCTCTCTCATTTTTTCTCTCTCTCTCTCTCTCTCTCTCCCTCTCTCTCTCTTTCTTTCTCTATCTTGTGATAAATTTACAGACTTGCCCAAATGTTATGTCCATCAAATTGGACCTCGCTACCCAGCGATTTTTTTCTGCACCTTTAAATGTAAACACAGAGTGGGTTACAATTAAGATAACACGATTAAAATTTATGTTAAAGAGACACTTTGTTTACCATAATATAACAAGCTTCTTTTGACTTTAAAGTAATTTTGTGAAGATAGCGACTCTAGTTATACATGACTGTATAAGGTGACGATCATTATTGGGGGGATGGGGGTGGAGAAGACAATGGTTTGGCACCGATTGAGAAACTGGGATTACAAAATTCCATTTTCATACTGAGGGTCATTAGATAAGAAGGCCTGGAATGCAATAAAACCCATTATTTTGAATTAACATCTGAAATTTGAAAAAAAGAAGATTTGTTGGGAGGACACCAGACTTACAAATCTGTTCCAATTACCGTCTTTCAAGTTTCAAACCCTCACATATCCCAACATCTACATTGTAAAACGTTACATCCATCTTATCGCTTGTGCTGGAGATAGAGTGAGAGTGAGAGTGAGAGAGGATAATTTCAAATCATACTCGGAATAGCAATATTCGATCAAAATTTTGGACGAACTGAAGCAACATTTATGCTGAAAATTGAACCATACATCGCATGCATAAATGATGTTACATATAAAACGCCTCACCAGCCCGGAATATGTTGGTTGAAAATGGATAAAAAGGACATTATATGCCTTTCTGTTAGTAAAAAGGTTGCAGCGCTCACATCTCATTTCATCGTGGCCTCATGGAACAATATCCGTCGTACTTTACTAAAATCGGTTTGTTGGTGGCTGTCTATAATGTCTAAAAGAATGTAACCACAAACGTGCAAAGGAATAATCTACCAAAAGGAACATGCTAACATCCACATATATGTTATTGAGCACCACAAATCTAACAAATATTTAACAAAAGTCTAGGCATTTTAAAATATACTAATTACAGCCATTTCATGTCTTATTTCTTGAATATCTCCAAAGCTGAAATACGTAGAGATGTCATGCTGTCTGCTACCCGTGTATTAGTGACAACATCGCATATATTAAATGTTAAACAAATCTTGGTATTTTCTATGAGGCTAGTTTGTGAAAATTCAAATGTTCAGCTTTTAATATCTTGAAAACAACAGATAGACACACACTTCCCGCTTTCACATAAACCTCCTTGATCATTTGTCACGTTTTGAATACTGACGAAAGATTCTAGTAATTTCAAGATTATGCTAAATATGGGCATTTTAAATTTTAAATTTTAGTTATCAATTCCTGTGAAATGCGTGGCCGAGCTTGGCTTTAAGCTGTCATATTAGAAAGCCTGCATGCACCGACCTATGAGGACTAAACCATCACATGTAATTGAAACGCACATTGAATCTAAAATGCACCCTCCTTTTATTATTATCATCATCATCATCATCATCATCATCATCATCATCATCATCATCATCATCATCATCATCATCAGTTTCTTTCTTCGTTATGTACACTCATATTTAATTGTATTTTTACGGGAAACCATGACAGCAAGAAACTTAAAATTTTGTGTCAACATAATTCTTTCGATAACAGTGGTGAACTTTGCTGGAAAAAAAGAGTGCAGTGAAAATAATGCATACCAGACTGATTTGAAATTTTAAATTTGTAAATTTTCAGAACAGTAATAGAGGTGCCGTATCAACATTTATACATGGTGTGGTTCACTGTCTATTTCATAAGGGAATTTGAGATAATGTGAAGAACAAACAAAAATCTGTGTTAAGTTCATTCAAAAATACTTTCTGGACCTTAAGGTGTCTTCCAAACAGAGATGTGTGTTAACTTCATTCAAAAATAAACCAGACCTCCCCCCCCCCAAAAAAAAAAAACAAAAAAAACAACAAACAAAGAAACAAACCAACAAAACAAAACCACAAACAAAAACAAAACCCCCCCCCCCCAAAAAAAAAAAACTTTCTGGACCCTTATCTTCCGATAATCCAGGTCGCACTTACATTGATCACTTTGTTCTGGGCGATTTTTATATCGCTTTTCCTTCATTATTACTTTTTATCAAGTTCGTGAATAATCTGGTTATGAATGCCAGACTATAAAGGCGTGTATTTTTTGTTGCGTTTTGTGAATCAATCGTTTGGTGACTATTTCCAGATCTCATACTATTTTGACAGTTAATGTTTCTCTCTCTCTCTCTCTCTCTCTCTCTCTCTCTCTCTCTCTCTCTCTCTCTCTCTCTCTCTCTCTCTCTCTCTCTCTCTCTCTCTCTCCTCTCTCTCTCTCTCCTCTCTCTCTCTCTCTCTCTCTCTATCTCTCTCTCTAATGTCCATCTTATCTATCTATCTACCGGCTGTGTACCTAGTTATCTATCTGTCCCTATTTCTAATTATCTGTCTGTTTGCCTATCTACATATATCTTCTCTTTGTCTAGCCTCTATCTCTGTCTCCTCTTCTTTGACATTTTGTGGATATGAATGGATGATATTCAATCTCTTCCTGTTTATCTTTCCTTTTTGTTTGTCAATTGTGTCTTTTGTTCTTTGTTTTCACATTTAACGGCAGCATATTATCGTGTGCCCAAAGGACGAAATGACAATATCCACCATTTGGTGCTGTAATTATTTGAAGATTGTTATTGCCACAACGATATCTCCAAGACACTGTGGGTTTGAAACCTGCCTTATATAGTGATTTCGAATGTCGTCCCCAATAATGAGCAACACACCACCCGTCCTCAGAAGCAACAATATTCATCTGGTTTCTAAGTGCAGTGCCATAAACTATCGCTCATGCATTTAGCAATGTCTTGCTGTCGGGATTTGGTACAAAAGCTTCTCCCCCAAAATGGTTAAAGGGTGGGGCATGCAGAGGTGTTCCGTTGCATCTTAATAACACATTAAATTCACACTTGACTGCATCGAGTATGCTGTAGCATAAAGGAGTTTCTATTGAGACGGAAATGCCTCCTCAAATAAATTGAAAGTTGAAAGAAAATTACTATTCTTTACAGGTTATGTTTTTCATTGTTTCATATGAAGATTTCCCCTCCAAGAACCGTGAAAGATTGACAAAATCAAGGTCGGTCTTTCTTCCATAGTTGCCTCCTACGCACATAAAGCTTTGTGTGACACGAAAATTCTATAATATTGAAATAATTTTTAGTGTTTGGAGATGATATTTAAAGGCAGATCAAGGCAACAAAGAAGTACATAAAGTCAATTAAAAAATATATTGTACATGTCTAATGTAAGACCAAGAATTCGAAATCGGTCAGCTTTTCACAAATCATAGAGTAGTCAGAATAAAATTCATTGTTCAGATTTCCTAGCAGCTGACTGGGCACATTGCTGGCAGCCCGCACCAGAGAAAACTGTTGACCTGGAGCGTGCCATCATGGCTAGCTACAAATCTCAGAAAAAAAATTCTATATCAATATTAAACTCACGTGACAACTTACACTAGACCGCTTTTAGGCGATTTGAACGCGAAAACGTTAATGGAGGGGTACGCTTGACTTTGGTAACGGGTCATCAGGCCAAAGGATGTTTTAAGATGGGCCATCTGAGAAAGGCAGTTTCGTTTTAAGGGGATATTTTGGCGTTTCATCTCTAAAAGCATGGAAAAATGTAGTCTTACTGTTAGAATGTTGAAAAGAGACCTATTACAGGGTCACAAAGAATGTAGGAAATTCAAACGCAAAACCAAATCACACGTACACTCAAAAGACAGGAAAAGAAATGACTAAAATACCAGGATGTATTTGTAGGGGAAACCGAGGTCCGATTCGGTTATCTGATAACTTGAATACACGTGAAATGCGATAGAATTTACGTGAAATGCGATAGAATTTACAATTTTTGCGACATCTGTGATTGCGATAGTGGGCGACACATGTGATTTCAATTGCAACGTGGATTGATGAATGTTCTGTGACGAGGGCCTTGGGATTGACTGTGGCCTTGCCATTCCTCTGAAATAGGAGTCCAAGGGAACAGGGTTTAGATCGCCAACCCTGATTGTTTTAGTGATTCCTGGTTTGACCAAAGAACCCAACCTATTCCGGGAGGGTCTTTGGTTTGATTATAAGGGCTGTAAAAGGAAAGTTCTCCAGTGCACGGTTCTGTGCCCGCAATACCGGGATATCGAGATCGGCAGTAATATATGTCCAAGATATTGGCGTAATTTGCCATTAATTCCCACAGAATATGGAGTCAAAGCGGAAGTCAGGAACCTAACAGTAGAACTGGGATCTGAAAAAAAAAGTTTTCGACAGTCGTAACGGTGTGCTTGACGATTTGCCCACATGTCCTCATCCCTGATATATGCGGTTTTTTAAGGCATATTTGCTACTGTGAATAAAGTTACGTCCTAAATCCTGCCAACATTTGTTTTGTTACGAGGCTTGTTTTCTCTCTTTTTTTAATTTTATCAAAATCACAATTTTTAGCAAAAAAATAAAAAAATGCAAAAAACCTTACCTTTCAAACGTCACAGTTAATCGTCTCAACAATTCCTTTCATCCTTTGAAGCACAGTTCTGCGCAATACATTACATTTTTTTTTACAACAGATATATATGCGTTCACGCAAATTTGCAACTCTCGCCTTGGCAGCAGCTCTGGACCTTTTGTGCCTAATCAACAGAATTCACCCAACTTGCCAGCATACCGTGTGAAACTACAAATTTTGCTTGATATTTTTATCGCACAAATTCCTTGTTTTCAGTGGCGAGTCTGTCATTCTCATTTTACATATATACATTTTATGGCATGTTATTGTTGCTCATGTTTCATGCACATAGTTTTGATTTTTAGCAAATTTACTACATTTTTTAATGTTTGCCCTATCATTTCCATCATGGGTGTTGTTTAGATATATGTTTAAGCATTACCGCTATGATACGTCAATGCCTTTATTCACACATCAGCTTTCCCATGCATCGCACGGGCACGGGCATGGGCACACGCACACGCACGCACACACACACACACACGCGCACGCGCGCGCGCGCGCGCACACACACACACACACACGCTTGCTTGCCACGTCATCTTTATAGTCTGCTCTTTTTGTTATTATTCTTATCAGTGACCTAAATATACGAGCTTTTCCAATAATCAAAATATCAAAAATCAAAAGGCTCACTGTCTGTTTTTCATAAGTCATGCGACTAATTCATCAAATTTTCTACTGTATAATTTTACAGCAGTTAATTCCCGGGGCAGATCTAGGGTTGCAGAATTCTTTTTCTGCGCATGAACTTTTGTTATAAATTTCGCCTACACGTCATTGTGACAATAAACCATCCCATCATTTTAGCACCTGGTCTCACCCTATGCTTTAACTATTTTGGGCTCTTCTTTATTTGTGTACTATGTGCCCATCATCTACAATTCTTATTATTCCCACCGACACAGGGGTTGATGCAATTCTATATCATTTTCATATTTACTTAATCTTTGACATCTGCATCATCATCGTCTTCTCAGTCATCAGATGTTCATTGAACGTTCTACTCGTGAAGATTGTAAATAAAATACTCCCTTGTGATGTCTGAATTTTACTTACATTTCCCAAGCGTCAAATCAATCTTAAAACGTTTAACAATTATAATGTTTTTTCAGTCCATTCTAAATGACAGCAATATCGTACAATGTTGTGTTTTTCCCTTAAACTGTTTCATCAGCGATGATTCCACATCCCTTTTACCTGATAATCATGGAAAATACCTGTTCTTACTTTCGCGGAAAAACCTGCAACTCATATCATATATCAAATAAATGAAAAATTGTTCATCATATGCATTTAATCATGACACAAAATATTGGGGTGATTATTTCCTAATTTTTCCCTCGTTACAGCATATTTGTACCTGACGTGCTTCACGAGTGGTCCACCTAAGATATCATTTTATTAGAATAGTTTATTTGGTACAAGAATACACATTTGCACCCTGCTCTTGCCAGCCTCCGTAAACCTAAAACTAGAGACTGCAAAAGTGAGGGCGGAAAGCGACCACTTGTTCATGTAACCCAGACCTGCCGGGGGAAAAGCACAGGTACGAATCCCCTGCATTAAAAGCCCAAAGACCACATCTGTGGTATTTAGCTGGTGTGGTAACAATACTCTATCTCCAAAATGTCTCGCAGCTGCAACGCCTCCCTGACACATTTTGGTTATATCCTTATCATTCATATGGCAAAGGATGGTGTTGATTTTTTTCAAAGGACAATCTTTAGAGAATGTCTGTGATAATAGACCCCCGAGTGAACATGTCTCCTCAATCACCCTACTCGTCAGGTGCTTAGATGACACCGTTCATTGGTGGACATCCGAGATAAATTTTTCGTGCAACTGTCTCCTGTTGTTGAATGTTACAATGTTAAAAATAACTCGTCCTGGCAGTAGATTTACACTTGTTCCACCGAAAGTCCATCAGATGATTGAAAAATACCCATGTAAGATCATCTGAACCATCAATCAACATCACCTAGGGTCTTCCACTTTTACTTCTTCATTGCGTCGAATAAAGCGAAGGTCCACAGACTCGTGCCTCCTGTTGGAATGGTATTGAAGGTCCCACTTTTAAAAAAAATCTCGTGATCACCACAAACACGACTTCCATGGCAGATTTGAAAGCTAAATTTGAGGTTAAGGGGAACAACTGTACCAAAAGCATATATTTCAATTATTACAAAAAATACAATTTATCAACATTTCTCTCACTTTCTGTAGGTATCTAAATAGTCCATGTAATTCTGAGTATTATCTAAATTCAATTCTGCGTCAATGTGGTAGGCGTATAACACCGTCCAAATGTATTTGTTCTCAATATACAACTAATAGCTTTACTGTTCTCGATCTATACTTATCTGTCTGTCTATCCATGTATTGCTACCTACCTACCTGTCCATTTGTTTACTAACTACCTACCTGCTAACCTAAAGCTAAATACCTGCCTACCCACCCAAAGCTGCTTACCTGCCTGTCCATCTATATCTACCTGTCTCTCTCTCTCTTCCTGTCTCCTTATCAACTTAAGAATATGATATTTAGATTAGTACATCAGGGAGAGAGATGAGTACAATAAAATGATTACAATACTAGTTATATGTGATATTTTGTAAAAAAAAAAAAATCAGAGTTATTCTTTTAAACTTGTCACAGCTTATCATCGCTGTCAGTGTGCTATGATAAAGCCGTCGGCGCTTGCAGGTAAAATTGAAACCTACCATTCCAACATGAGGTAAGTACACTGTGTATCCATGTAATGCCTATATAGCCGGTGGAGCAATATTTATTTCTTCAAATCCCTTTTTCCAATGAGAAGTGTTATTTTCCGACATATCGACACACATCAATATAATTCCTCACAAATGTAAATCTCTGATCTCCCATGTGCACTCTACGACCAGAACGAACTGTGAAAAAACTGTTTGAAGGGTGTATATCCCCGTGTCAGCACTCTTCAGGATGTCATTTAAAAAAAATCATATCGCCACTGTGATCTAATCGGAAATGACGATTCCGTAGCAAATGAAAAATCTATTACATCAAAGAATGTTATCACAGCAAATCCCCAAGAAAATACTAAGGCAACAAATAACTCCTCGAATAGCAGGGGACAAAGAAAGGTCTGATCCTGTGGATAATGAATTAGAAATGTATGGTGAAAATACGATATGGCATCGTCGGTCTGAGTCTACATACAAACTTTAATTTTCTTTGATTTTAAGATTTTGAAGCAAATAGATTTATTACCCATCACACCAAGTTTGTATTAAGGTGTTTCAAAATGCAGCGACAAATCAATAAAAGAGGATAAACAGATTTTCGGCCTATCTTTATCTGCTTTTCCTCGATATGTAGATGATTACGAAAATGGTCATCTAGGTTTGAGGGGGTTTCAACGTACTGATGTCACAAAGCATGTTTTCTTCAGTGTGGTATAATTAAACTAATATTAAACTTAACGTGGTTGCAGTTTTTTCACATTCGTTTCTGTTCAGCTATGTTAAAGTTTCGTTGTCCTATAGCATCAGCGCCCGAAAATGCAAAGTAATATAAGTGTTTGAGTCAAACAGTAATCCAACTAGAGTAAATATATTTTAACTTCACAAAATACCTGGTCTGGCAACTTGGCGGATCAGAGACACCGAGAACTAATTTTTACGTGTTCTGTGCTCTAGCTTCCATACAAAATACGATGCATCTAGCAAAATATTTTCTGAAAGAAACAATTACGTGTGTACCATCGCACAAAACCATGATAATGCACATACAAAGAAGTACAGGCAATGGTAGTCTCAAATCCTCAACGCTAGAAATAAAAACTTGAACGTGAACACCATTAATTGCATAACTAAATCACTTACGCCTTAAGCAGTCATTCAATAATTTTGAATAACTATAACCAGTAGAAAGTGTTTGTGCTAAATTTGAGTGAGTTCTGTCAACCAATTTAAGAAATGGTTAAGAAGAAGAGACACATGGACTGATAAACTAAAACACAATGCCTCGTAATAGCAAATTATCATCTGGCGATGAAGAGTGACACCGCACTGACGTCATAACAAGGCGTGCTTTCTGCAAAGTGGTATAATTAAAAAAAAAACTTACCTGGTTGCATTTTTCACATTCATTTCTGTTCAGCTATGGTTTACTTTCCCCAACCCTTGGAATGTACGTTTTCAACACCACAGTAATGTACTTTAAAGTAGATGCGTGAAACAGCTACCATGCCACAGTAAATGTATTAGGCCTTCACAAAATACATGTTGATAATCTAAAACTTATCGATCCACTAAGAGACCTGGTTTGGTATCTTGGGGGATCATAAGAGATTTAGAACCAGTTTTCAGGTGTTCTATGCAAGAGCTTCCATATCAAATATGATTCATGCAGCAATCATTTTCTGAAAGAAACATTACGTGTGTACCCCTCCGCAGAAGACCATGATAATGCACACACAAATAAGTACAATGATGAATTTCAGATCCTCAACGCGGGGAATAAAGACTTGAAAGTTTACACCTTTAACGCATGACTAAATGTCTTGCACCTAAAAAAAGTCATTTTTTAATAATTCTTACCAGTGAAAAGTATTTGTGCTAAATTTGAGTGATTCCTGTCAACCAAATTTTTGAAGTGCTTAGGAACAATAGGACACATACAGATAAACCAAAATCACAATGCCTCGCTATAGAAAATTATTTGGCGATGAAGGGTTATACCACACTGATGTCCCAACAAGGCATGCTTTCCGCAAAGTGGTATGATTCAAACAAAATTAGACCGAATCACTCGTTTCTGTTCAGCTTACTTACCTGGCCGGTTATGTCATATTCGTTTCTGTTCAGCGATGGTTTACATTCCTGCGCCATCGGAATCTACGTTTGCAATACCAAAGTAATGTACTTCAAAGCAGCTTAGTGAAACAGTAGCCCAGCCATAGTAGATATATTAGACCTTCTCAAAATAAATGTTGATAATCTAAAACATATAAATCCACTAAGAGACCTGGTCTGGCATCTTGGTGGATGTCAGAAATTTAGCACCAATTTTCACATGTGCTATGCTATAGCTCCCATACAAAATACGATTTATCCAAAAAAGTATTATTAAAAGAAACATTTACGTGTCTACCCTTTCGCAATAGCCCATTAATGCGCACACAAAGGAGTAACGACTATAATAGTCTCAAGTCATCAAAGTCGGAAAAGATATTTGTTCAACATTTCAGCAAGTTCTGCCAATTTATGACAGAACCGACACGCGAACCAACCAAAACACAATGCCTCTTTATATTTTTTTTTTCAAAAAACTGAACTCACTTTATATAGTAGATTTCCAAAATGCAAAATTTGGTTAAGATAAGGGAATGGCTGGGCTTTTCAAGCATCTTCTTTGGCTTTTTTATGTATGGATGATTGACAAAGTTGTCATATAAAAACAAAGAGGCTGCTGATGTAACAAGGCGTGCTCTCTTTGATGTGGCATAATTAAAACAAAAACATACTCGTTTGGGCTTTTTTCATATTCTTTACTTTTAGCTGCCTGTTACGCCACAATTAATTTTTGTCATCCCCGGAACACTGCATCTGTAATATTCTGAATGTCATAAAAAGGACAATGGACCTGGTGTACATCTAAAATAACATGCCTCGAAATCACGTCCAAATAATGATAATGAATAATCCACTTACACTACATAATGACGTCACCACAAGGCGCGCTGTCTTTAGTGTGGCATAATTTACACAAAAACATACCCGGTTACACTTTTTCATATTCTTTACTATGAATTGCCTGCTCTGCCATTATCAACTTTTGTCATTCCCTGGAACCTTCAGTCTGTAATACCAAACTAATATACTTTAATGTAATTCAGTCAAACAGCAAGGCAACAACAATAAATATATCACGCATTCAACAAATGTATGCCGCAATCTAAAAAATACCAATCGACAAGAGATGTGATATTGCACTTGCCGCAGCTTTAATAGAAATTACGATTCATTCGACGAAGTAGTTTTAAAAGTAACAAAGAAAGCCCTAATCAAAGAAACAATTAGAAGTCGTGGTGAAAACAAATATCCGCTGTGGTCTGTGTCTACATACAAACTTAACCTCTATTTTAATCTAACGTTTTTGAATCTTAGAGATTATAGACAACTAATCAAACTTTATATATAAGAATAACAGAATGAAAACAAAAATATGGTCAATATTACAGAATCGATAGATTTTTTCAATTATCGTCATCGGTTTTTCTTTGATGTATGGATGATGCAAACATACAATTCAGCGTTAAGAAGGTAAATGACGTCTCAACGAGGCAAGTTATCTTTAATGCGGTTTGATTAAAACAAAAACATACCCGGCGGCTTTTTTTCACACTCGTTGCCTGTTCCTTAATTATTCACTTTTGTTTTTTCCCGATAAATTGCGTCTGCAATACCAAAGTAATATATCTTAATGAATTGCAGTCAAACAGTAAGGCAACTACAGCAAATATACCAGACATTCAAAAATATATGACAATTGAAAACATACCAAACCGACAAGAGACGTGATATTGCACTTGCTGCAGCTTTCATAGAAATGACGATTCATCCGACGAAATAGTTTTAAAAGTAACAAAGAAAGCCCTAATCAAAGAAACGATTAGAAAGTACAGTGTGGTGAAAACAAATGGCCGCTTTGAGTCTATGATTACATGTTAATTATTAGTCCTGGTTTTAATTTCAGCTTTTGAAACCTACAAATTATAGAATACTAATCGAAATTTATATAAAAACGTTCCAAAATGCAAAGAAAAGTCTGCCCAATATTAGGGGATCGAAGAATTTTTTAGCATTTTTATTTGCCTTTCTCAGATGTATTGATGACCGGAAAAAAAACATCTGGACCAAAGAAGGCCGTGGACGTAAAAAACAAGACCTGCTACCTTTGATGTAGTTTTATAAAAAAAAAATATACAAATACCTGGTTGGATATTTTCACATTCGTTACTTTTAGCAGTCTGTTCTGCCATTAACTTTCGTCATCCCTGGAATCTCCATTTGCAATACCAAAGTAATATACCTTAATGGTATGGAGTTAAACCGTAAATAAAGCTAAGCACAGTGAATATATCAGACACTCACAAAATATATATCCTGACAATATAAAACATACCAATCCAATAAAAGACTTTTTATTGCGCTTGGAGAAATGATGATTTACCAGACAAAGTATTTTCTTACAGTAACGTTTTCGTCAGGATTCGACAAATGTTAGTCTTAAGTAGAACGGACCAAACTGTGGCAATATCTATAAACTTGACAGGATGACATTTTCGATATATGTGTATATTGTAATTATAATTTAAATGTGATTGAGTATATTCTGGTCACATAAATATGGAGCCAATTCACCGTTCAACTTAGCCGGCTATACTTTTCTAAATGGATACATGTACTTTCTTTTGTATCAAGTTTTCCTCTGAATACGTGTGACGTCATATTCACAAAGAAAAAAGACCAAATACAGCCGGTGTAGACCTACAATACCATGCCTGATAGGCACGTCGAAACAACAATGAATACTCGGAATCCACTGGAAACAAAAAATCCATCAAGTCAAAGTAATGTCACTGAATTTGCCCTTCACGGGGAAAATGGAAAAGCAATAACATTTTTGAAATAACAGGGAAGAAAGAAAGCTATGATCCATGAACCAATCAGAAAGTGTGGTTAAACATGTGGCCACTGTGTGTCTATGTCTACATAAAGACTGTCAACATTTTTAAAATTATTTTTTGAGGCTTTTAGAATATTGAAAATTAATCAAGCTTTATATGAAAACTTTGCAAAAGGCTAAGGGAAATCTAGTCAATATATGCAGACCGATGGACGTTCTGCGTATTGTCATTGGATTTTCTCTGATGTATAGATAACTGAAAAAAAATATCTAGCAAAGAGGTTACTGACGTCACAACAAGGCGTGCTGTCTTTGATGTGGAAATAAAACAAAACGAAATTAAAAACCTATCCAGATGCTTTTTTCACATTTGTTACTTTAGGCTTACTTTTCCGCCATGATTCACATTCGTCATCTCGTGGCATATGTGTCTGTAATACCGAAATGTGAACATTGCAAAAAGCAAGTTCTTGA
>OZ026620.1:93248812-93269862 GCA_964020975.1 Hermodice carunculata | reverse complement strand
TTATTTTTTTCTTTTTTGGCGACGCAGAATAAGTTCTTTTTGAAATTTCAAATAGCTGATACATCTGGCCAGACAACAACAACAACCAAAACTCTATTTTCGGGATTTGAGATTGACAGAACATATTTATAATTTTCACTTCATATCGCTACTGGTTGCTTGGTTGGGGCTTTTCATAACATATTTGTATGCTTCCAAAGAATGTTTTCAGCCTCATATGTTCTTCTAGTTCCCTTTCCCACATCGAACCTGTATCTAAAGAATGGAACGCATTTAAAGATCAATGATATTCTGAATGTCAAAGCCTTGAAAATTCAATTTACTCATACCCACAACAAACTACCATAATATTTCACCAATGTGTTTGCCTCCCTGCCTTTGATGCATTCCTACTCCACCGTACGCATGGTGTTCGTCGTCCTTTCATTCTTTTAAGAAATACCACAAAAACGGTATACGTTTTGGGGTTCCCAGTTTACTTCAGACCATGACTCCCAATATCACTAATCAGAGTTTTCACACATCCATATGATGGTTTATCTCGATACTTAAAGATACTTTTTTTCTCTAAATATTCCGGAATATGCACAATTAAAAGCTCATATGTGGTAGTTGAAGTGTTATGTTATGCTAAAATTTTCAGTTTGAAGTTAAATTCAGTGTAAATATATATAAATATATATATATATGTATATATACATATATATATATAAATATATATATATGTATATATATATATATATATATATATATATATATATATATATATATATGTATATACATACATATGTTGTACTTAATTTGTCCCAATTAATAATCTATATTAAAATTATTATTTTGAACTATCTCTGGTTTAATCTCTAATGTTTATATTTGTTGTCTTTCATTTTGTATGTTGAGTCAAATAAAGCTAATTTGAATCTTTAATCTTGAATCACGCTTAAAAATTGCACAAAGCAAGTTTCCAACTAATGATGTGGGTGGCGCCCCCATTCCAAATGAAAGCAAAAATGAGCAAAACCATGCCCGGAAGGCATGAATGTCTAGCCAGCATAATTCAACGATGCACATGTAATTGTATGGTTTAACATATTAATGGTACTCAGTAAGGCTGTAGAAACATTGAAATAAATTTCAATGTATATAGTGAAAACATACTACTTTTTGATGGAAAATGACCATTAAGGTAAATCAATGTTCTCATATGAATCATAACTTGACAGAGTTTCAATGCGTATCAATGGGATTCACATTTACACACATTCATATCTCTTAAACAGGAACAATGTGTCACAGAATAGTATGATTTATCATCTGCATTAATGTGCACAGGGCATGCTGGAATACAAAGGACCAAAATTGTAGTTTCAACTTATAATGCATTACAACCAGTTCTAAAACATCAGTAAAATACCCACTTGTATTATATGCATGTGCTGTTATGATCTTTGAGGAAAGTGCCGATCTTCTGTTGCACGGGTTGTTTAAAAGTTTTGACATCACGCCATATAGAATAAGACAGCAAAATATATCTTTGACACTGTAGGCTATAAAATATATCAATGTCAAAATACTGAAACTGCTATCCAAAGGGGATTATGATAGGTGAAAATTGACTCAAAGGTACCATATTTAAGTTACCTGTTGCATATATTGGTAAATACAAGATTTACGAATGTATCTTAATCAGTGGTTAGTTCACATATAATATGATGAAAACCATATTCACCCATAAGGGCTACAAGTGACTTGTACTTTGAAGAATCCTGGAGACAGTAAATGTTAAAACCCCCCAGTATTATTGTGGGTTTGGTTTGGTTGACTTCATGTTTGCCATACAAGGTTATGATGGCTGCTGTGATTGAAGAGATGTGCTCGCATGGATGATAGTAAAGGCAAACAACCTGTACAGGCATGTCAAAATATATGTATAGTGCCACTTGTATCTCAACTTGTCTTAAATGGGCAATAAATGTGTAGGGGTGCTCAGGTTTTGAATATATTGCTGTACCATATGGTGATCTGCCCAAACTGTGACCATTTAAGAATTAAACTTCCTCTCTAGTGTAATTACGGGCACATGGTTGCAGTTTGTGTGACAGTCATTTCTTTGATGACGCGCTACCGCGCGTCATCAGAAATGCCTGTCACACAAACTGCAACCATGCGCCCGTAATTACACTAGAGAGGAAGTTTAATTCTTATATTTACATTTAACATCAATTTCTATTGACATAAGAGTAAGTATTATCATTGATAGTTGATTTAAAATCGTTTTTAGCTTGTTAATTTACAAAAAAAAATCGCCTTTTTGTTTACTAGTGGGAGGAGCCAAGTAGGCGGGGCTACTACATCAGCCATCAGTTGTCAAGGCAACTCCTGGAACACAAAACTAGGAAAAAAATAGTTCCGAATAACACAACAACTTTATTGCCTCATGAACTACACTACCGTTCCTATTCTTTCAATGCTAACAAAAATAACAAATGTAAATATTATTTTGTAATTTGTGTACATTTCAGTCACATGCCAATGTTGTCAATATTTAGTTTGGATTTTGTCCGTCATGAGGCGCTAACAATTGGGAAGTGGAAATAGTCCCAGGCCAAGCATGAGGATATTATTGCGCAGCACGTTGGTTGCACGAGATGCTCTAGTGTACCCATTGCCTCATGAACTACACTACCGTTACTATTCTTTCAATGCTAACAAAAATAACAAATGTAAATATCATGATGAAACTGGAACGATACAATTTCATAGTCGTCATCATCATGGAGGGAGCTGAGTTTTGATCCTACAAACATGATGAGATGTGAAGCCAATATATTATAATCATAAAGTATATCTGAATGATGAAGATGCAAGGACTCTATATTATGAAAACATATGTTAAACAAATTTGGCAGAAGTGAATAAATTGGTGAAAAGCTGAGCTCCTATGGCTTTTTACGCAATTGCTTCCCATTTCTCTTCACATTTTCAGAAACAGTTAACTTTTGCTTTATCAAAATTCTTAACAATATTCAGGTCTTTGAGTTTTTGTGCTCTACTTAAAGCAACATAATGAGTATGAATTCTTCTTTCAATGAGAGGTTCAATGGCAACAGACTTTAAGGTGCTTCCCTGTGAGTGGTGGATTGTTTTAGCAGCTGATGGCTGTAATAGAAATTGGGAATTGCAACCTTGCAAATTTGACATTTTTTGCACTTTCCATAAGGATAGTGCAGAGTAATTATGTGATTTGGACACCAGTTCGGGTGGATTAGTTTGTATTGATTTTGTAATGCTTTCCCAATATTCACTTCACATATTTTGCCCTTCTGGATCCCCAGTGTGATCAGTATGTGCTAAAATTTTGGATCTGACTTTGTCTTTAACATTCAGAAGAATAGCATTCTTGGCTTGGATTATAGGTTTGTTGGTTTGAGCATTGGTCCACAGAGTATCATTGTGACTTGTCCATGATTTATTATAACAGGCAATGCGAACTGAATCTGTTGTTATGTCTTGCCGATTGCTAATAATCTTTGTCTTTATTAGTTTGATGTCATCAGTGGTATGTAGACCTTCTCTCGGTCTGTTTAATGCCAATGCAAAGGTATGGTCATCTTTTTGTCGCATAATTGATGCAGTTCATATAAATGAAAATTTGTTTTCCAAATATTTAGTGCAAGTGCAGAATATTCTTGACCAGTGCAGCATTCAGATATGCATTGATCTTTTCATTGGTTTAAGTTTAAAGAGATCACCAAATACTATCATGTGCAAGCCTCCAAATGAAGTTTATTTCCCATAATGCCTGCAATCTAAAATTGATGAAATTTAACATGTTTGCTCCTGCCACGGCAATTTCATACAGACAAGTACTTTAGGGGCAGCAAATTTCACACGCATTTTGTTCAATTCTGTAGCAGACAGTGGTTTGTATTTATATCCTTGATTTGGTTTAATATGCAGGTGAGAATGGATTGTATTGCCATCAACTGAATAAGCTCCAATTGCAGTTGGTGCTGCTACAAAAACTGAATTTGCTTCTGGGTTTGAAGCTGAAGAATTCAAGTACTTAAGCATTGTCTGAACTAAAATTTTCAAGAGTACATTTCTTGCCATATGAAACATCATACATTGCAGCAAAAGTCTGCTAAGCATTATTTACTTTTAAATTTGGCTCTCTTTGTGTATCATGATATAACATTTTTTTCGCAATATCTGTTGAGTCATCAGGCAGACTTTCAATATCACTGAATGGTTTAAACATGATAGGTCGTACAAATTTAGGTGAAGTATTTATTAACTGGACAGATCTGAAAGAGTGTCTGAATGGTAGACACACACACACACACACACACACACACACATATAGATGGCTTCTTGTGATCCAATTTTGATACTGCTCAAAAACTGATTTCCAATTGAATGGGCTTGATACGTAATCAACTTCCACTTTCCTTGGCTTCAGCACCTGCTTTTTCCATTACATCACTCATACCCCTCTGTGCCTTGCTGATGTAGCTTACAATATACATTGCACATGCATAGGGGTCCAAAATATATTGGATGTCTAAATTAGCTTTAAATTTCAATATCTGTTAAATAGTTGTTTTATGCATTTATACGTCTGGCATTTGGTTGCCTTTTGAGCATCAACTTTGACGATGTGATTGAACATCTTCCTGTTCTCAATTATCCTTGATCTGTCAAACTTAACTGCAGCAAGAACTCTTCATGGGTAACTGCATATTCTTTCCATGATGAGACTTTACATGAATTTAGTTCATCGCACACTTTTTTTCCAGTAGGCAGTATCAGCTTCTGTTGGATCATTTAATGGATCCAATGTGCTGGTCTGACACATTGGTGGAATAGGGAAATTGAATTTGTATTTGTTTTCATTTTCGTTTTTTGGAGGATTGTTAAGGGCTATGAATCTGAAGATTGATTGCTACTTTATTAATACAAACGTTTGGTTCACAGGTTATATAGCGATTAACAAAATTGCATACCTCATTTGAGTCAACTTCGTACTGTGTTGTATCTTTTTTTCTAGATCATCATGTGTATATGAGGGCTGCCACATTGCTGAAAATCAACTATATACATGCAGTCATCAATTACTCCTATTGTGTGCAAGTTGCTTTGTAAAACATCAAGTATGAATCAATGACCTTGGTTGTTGAAATACCGAGTTGCAGTCACAGGATCTTACTTAATTAAAAAACACTTAATGATATGTTACCAGGTAAGATTGTCCAAATGGCAATCTGAGTAATCAATATTATCTACTGTTTTACCAAGAAGACATAAGAGGTCCGTCCAATGGGTTTCTGCTGAAGAGAAGCTACAAAAATGTTGGAAGACCAAGCTGTTTATTCATAGCAACTATGTCTTTTTTGACAGTTTTCAAAATAAGGAGAGGATCCTTGTAAAGTACAAACTATTTTGTACCCTACATCTAATTTTGATGAATTGTTTACTGTCACACGATCTTTCAAATATTTGGCTTTCAGCTTTTTTCATGTTTTACATCTCTTCGTTGATGACCAACTCCTTTCTTAGATTTGTTTGATTTGGCGTTTTCTGGCCATGCTACTTATTGACATGACTGCACGTCTGTCTCGTGTCCTCAATTATGTTTTCACAACTGTACTGTAGGAAACTTTATTACTATATTTCCTTTTCTGTCCACAAAATTTAGTTGGGTAAGCCAGCCATTTAATGTCTTTAATTAACATACTGACCAGCTGATGACCTTCAGATAGTGTATAAGTGTAAGTCTGATCCCCCTCTTCCATAAAAGTCTCAGGATATATCAAAATATCCATATTTCCAACTAGGCAGCTATCTTGCTCATCTTCATTCCATATGTCTTCTTCCTCCTTTCAGATTCCATCAATTCTTTTTTGTTAGAAAAAGAAACATTGTCATGTTGCAGAATTGATCCATCTGCAAGTATGAGGTTTATTGGTTTCTATGCCATCTTCTGATAAATCTTCCACAGTATTTTCTACGTGAGGATATGAATGCACTGGCTACTATGGTTATGTATGAACTTATGCCACTGTTCATATCTTGATTCCTCTTTTGTTTTATAAAGCCAGGTGTCATCAATTCCATCAGTAACATATTCTTTATATAACTTTTTTTGCACTGGCATATTTGTTACTTCAATACATTCAGCAGATTACACATTTTCATAAAAAAGTGTGATTTATAACGCATTCTCCTTTTTAATATAAGGTCGTAGGATGGGATAGCTTCATACAATGGCATGAGTGTTGTATGCGGGGGACATTTAGCACCACAGGGTTGACCTGTACCCTGCACGAGGCAAGGCAGCATAGCTTTGAGAACAGGTGTGGCAGGTGTAGGAGGGCTGAGACCTTGGGGGTTCAGTGGCTGCCATGAGGTTAGAGCTAGAGGGGGTGCAAGACAAGATCAGGCCTGCAGAGGACATGAGTAGGGAGCAGGAAAGTGCTAGGTGGGTAGAGAGACAGGCTATAGGGGAGCGTGTGTAGGCATGCATGGAGGAGGTAAGAGTAGTAGTAGATGGTAGTAGTCAGGAGGAAGATGGGAGACAGGAAGGTGTAGATGAGGTTGTAGTTGGGACGGAGAAGAGAGACAGTAAAGTCAGAGAGGACAGGAAGAGGGAGGAGAGAGACCTGAAGAAGCAGTGGTAGTGGGAATTACTAATGTGAGAAAGGTAGACAAGGTATTCTGTGCAGAGGATACTGCAAACAGGGTAAAAGTCTGTTTGCCAGGGGCTAAGAATGTAAGTCTGTGGAGGAACAGGTGGAGGGATAGTAAGGTCAGGTAAGACGTGTCCTAGGGTCATCGTGCAAAATGGGGCAAATGACTTTGAGAACAGGTTAGAGAGGGAGCAGAGAAAATGAGAGTGTGGGGAGGTACGGGAGAATGCTAGATAAGTTGAGAGGGTTGGATTATGAGCCACTCATTATGGGGATTTTACCTTGGCTTAGTGTGACTGGATGGGAGGTGAGAAGGATCTGTGCAATCAACAGGCAGCTTGGGAGGATGTGCAGGTAAAGACAGTTTGTGTTTAAGGATGTATGGGAGTGTTTTGCTGGTAAAAGGAAAATGTACATTCGGGATGGGATGCACCCAAGTCATTTGGGAGGGAATATGCTTGGACAGGTGCAAAGTGAGTGGGTGGATAGCAGGTAAACTAGATATCCCTGCAACTACCAGGGCTGTAGTCACCCAAAAAGACATAAGAGAAACCAGCAAAAAGATACAGAAAAAAAGTGGAAAAGTGAAGAATGAGTTGAAATTGGGCGACATAAATTGTCAGGGGTACAAATGTAACATAGTTAATATCAGAGAAGTTTTGGAGAGTGAAAGTTTGGACCTTGTTGTGTGCAGAAATATTCAGCATGAGGACATTGGGATGGTTGAAAGCCAGGAATGTTATATGATTATAAAGGGAAAACGGAATGGCCAGAAAAAGTGAGGTGGGGTTGGTTTCTTGGTTAAAAAAGGGGTAACATGGCGTGAAATTAGACAAGACAGATGAAACGATGACAGCAAAATCAAAAATTGAATTCAGTACATTGGTTATGAATCAAGTGGGAATAATATAGCACTATCCATGGTATATGTCGGACAAAAGGCCTGAATTAGTGGAATGACCAATTACATGACAGGGTTATGATGATGACAAAAACATACAACAACAAGGATAAAAGATTCTCATTGCAGGGGACTTTAACGGACACATCAGATATGGATTGGAAGGGATTCGAGGAGGGGGCAGGAAAAGGAACAGAAATGGAATAAGACTTCTCAATTTCACCCGGGAATATGGGCTACAGATAACCAATAGAGATATACAATAGTGCATTGACTCGAAACACGCGACCCCATCCACACCCAACCTCTATCAATATGCCAAAAAATGGGTTCCGAATCCAATTCTATTCAATTTTTAATAGCCGACTACTTTCGATATAAATAAACAAATTACAGATCTATGTGCATTTCTGCCTTGGTTACTGTCATCTTACTTTTGGTGCGCCTCAGTTTATGTTGCCGTTTTCAATAAGACTTTCTTTTAATTGATTGATTAAACTGTTTTCCACGTTTTTTGTCCCTTGAATACTGGAACATGGATCACACTTGTTTATCCTTCACATGTCAGCATGGCTGCAAGCCAAAAGCACACATTGAGCATTGTGTGGAAACATTTTGAAAAAAAAGACACACGTGCAACTTGCAAATTGGGAGTACCAGCAACTAGTGTGCCCTACAAGTACTTGTTCTCAGCATGTGGGAATGTAATAACTAAAAAGCGCAGTTCTCTTGGTGCAGAAACAGAAAAAATACTAGTTTTCCTGAATAGGAATAAAGAATCCAACAGCTAGAAGTACAGCTAAAAATCACATTATCCCCACTGACAGTTATTTTGTGCAAATACGAAAATTAATGCTACGTAAATTCTATAGTGTCCGATCAGCTACAAGGGACACATACATGTATGTAATGTTCTAATGTTGTTTTATTTCTTATTCTTCTTTCTCTCAGAGATAGTCGGTATGTCAAATGGTGGAATTCTTGTACTGTACTTGAATTGAAACAAGTTAAAATATGTTTCCGTGTTTTATTTCGGTCTGGGTTTTTGCCCCAGGTACCTGGGTACCCAGGTCCTGGGTAATTGTTACAGGTCTTAGGTATTAAACATAGTTTATTTGTGGGTCCCAGGATCCAATTTTTTCCCCTAAGTCAATGCACTAACGTTCAATGTAAGGGAAACTGGACATAGTCCGTGGGACAAAGACAGACAATAGTAGATTATATTCTGGCAGAAAATGATATATTCGGCATGACTCAGAGATGTGAAATAGATAAGGAAGAGAAACTGGACTTGGGGAGTGACCACAACTGAATGACAGCTGTCCATACAATTCCGGAAAAGTGAAAGAGGGGGTTTAAATGGGTGTGGAACATAAACAAGGATTCGGATTGGGAAGGCCATTGAGAAGAACTCCAAGTTGAAGTTGAATGAAAAACGAAATGGGCAGCAGAGGGCAGGGTGCAACAAATGAATGATGACTTGGCAAAAAGAATCCTTAAAGTAGGACAGGAATAGAAAGGCTGTGACAAGGTTCTTATTGATGCAACAACAACAACAAAAAACAAAAACAAAATAGAAATAAAGCATGTAGACTAGCAATGAAAAACAGACTTTCAGAGGGTGAAATAAAAATAGCAAAAGGACTATTTGGAATATAAGAAAAAATATAACAGATATAAAAGGATAAGGAAATTCAGAATAAAATAAACAAATAGAAAACAAACAGAAAATTATGAAAAGTGGGAGGGATTCAACTATCTTTTCGAGACAAGTAAAACGGATTAAAATGGAAAAAAAAGTCGCAAGAAATTACACAAATGGAGAAGAAAACGGATAGCATAGAAGAAATTCAATAGGCACTTAAAGACCACTGGAAGAAAATTAGTGATACATGCTCGGGGGAAGAACACAGTACCACAAAGTCTGACAGTAGTTAGACAGGATCAATGGGATCCAGAACTGTTTCATAGAATAAATACCATTAAGGTCAAAGATCTGAAGCCAGCATTTTTGGATAACTTCTAATCACTTTTTAACATATTGGATAGTTTGATACTTAAACAACATGCTTCCAAAAGCTCAGATGTGAGAACAAACAATTTATATGAGAAAACTGAGCTCAAAACGTTTGTTTACACTGAAGAGTTCTTTATTGCTGACCACAGGGGACCTGTTTGAACAAGCATTATAATGACCACCATGTTATTGTTTGCAGTCATTAGTCCATGACCCCTGGAAACCAGGTATGCCACTGACAAGGTTCACTCATAGGGAACGGGAAAGCATTAGCCATGGAGAGAAGAATGGGCTAGTAGAGACTAATCACAACCATTGTTCTGACTACTTTGGAACTCTCTGTTGATGTAAAAAAATCAAATTATCACAATCCACTTACTGGGCCCCAAATATGGAAAGCCACATGTGAACCCACACCCAAACAAGCCAAGTGCAGTTACGTTTGATGTTCCCAAGTTTACAAAAATGGATTTTTTTAATGGCAGCATCACAGAGGTAAAGCTAAAGTTTATTTCATACAGTAATAAAACCACAGGAAAGAAGAAGTGAGTATGTCTCATATTACAGACATAAATGAAGAAGAATTGGCAATATTTTCTTTCAACGCAATTTTCTCGGAACTCTTTTTACTGGACACCCTATGCAATTTTTATCTAGCCTCACAAACAAACAATTTCCCTTTCATATTATAACCAACGAATATCAAAAGAAAAATATCCGGAAGCGGATCCCAGGATTTTTTTCTGACTACCCCTTCCATGACTTTTCGGGCAATTTTGAGAAAGAAAATTAACAACAACTTAGGACCAGCATAAAAATTTTATAACTTTTTATGTATGCTACTTCAGGACTTACCATTGAATTCGGTATCGGACATAGATACACATTTTCAATTTTGTTTATTTCAACATAAAAATACAACTCTGTGCTAAGTCTGCGTGAAAAATTTGAAAATCCTACCAAGTGAGGAAGAATACTATTAAATCTCATACAATTCCAAATATTGCAAAAAACCTAGAGTGTAGACTGTGTTTATAATATTCCAGATTCATAAATATCACAAAACGATGTAAGCCTACTTTTTTCTTTTTGCTGGAAACTCAGCTGACTGACAAATCAGGAGAACTAAAAAAATGATTGGTCTACCAGGTCTATTTTTATTTTGGCAGAAGTAATAAAATTTGGGTTTTGAGTGGTTAGGCCTATGCACTTTGAAAACGCAAAGTCTTTAGTAAATGAAGAATATATCAAAGGTTGAAAAAAAAACAGTTTAAAACCGCCATTTTGCCTGTCTCAAGTCAAGAGTGAAATTAGTTTCTTCTCATTGGTATTGAAAGATGAATGTTGATGTTTTGGTAACTCTGGAACCTCTTTACTGTCATTGTTGGGTTTGGAATTTATGAATATGGGTCATGTGTTTCTGTGCAATGGGTACAAATCTATGGATATCTAATGATCATAAAATATATAGGTTGAATGTACTTGTAAAAAAAAAAGGCATAATATTGATCCAAAGATGCAGGTCTCACTGCACACAAGCTTCAGATCTTCCACCTTAAAGTAGAGATAGCAAACGAATGTATGCATCTTTGCAAAGTTTTGGGCACGGCTAATGTCTCAAGTGACTTTGTCAAAAATGGACCAGAAGAATTGCAAAAGAGATTACAAATTCTTTTCAATAGAATAATCAATGAAAAGTAACGGAAGAGTGGAACAGTCTCACAATTACATATATTCAAAAAAAAAAAAAAAAAGTAGTCAACTGGACCAATGTAGGGGTATTGCAATCTCTTCTAACTTGGGAAAGTTTTCAGCAGAATAATGTACAAAAGAATGGGCAAAATAGTAGAACACCTTGGACAGCTTTGAGATATTCAGAATGGCTTTAGACCTGGTAGACAAGTAAGCGATCACATTTTTAGACTGACTCAGATTTTGGTATGGGCAAAGCTGAACTGCCCTAAAGTATACATGGCTTTTCCAGATGTGTAAAAAGCATTAGACAGGATGTGGGGGATGATCCGTGGGAGAAACTCAGTGGTGTCGGTTTTGGTGGCAACTTCCTTAACATCCTGAAAGCCCTATACAGAATTGTTGTTTGCACACTAAGAATAAGGGTGGTTGAGGTTGAAAATGTGCTGCTGAAAATTGGGCAAATACAGGGTTGTGTGTTTTCTCCCATTATCTTTGCACTGTATATCAAAGAATATGCGACAATCGTATGGAATGTAACAAAGGGATAAAAGTGGGCAAACATAAGATACCCTGTCTTTTCTTTGCAGACAACATTGTGCTAATGGCAGAATGGGAATGAGTAAGTGGAACTTAGTAGACATAAAAGAAAAATCACCACCCTTTAGAAAAACCAGATGCGAATAAGAAATGGAACATTGGTAAGTTTAAAATTCAAGAATGGGAGGACGAGTTCATAGAAAGTAGAGAGATTGATGATTATGAATACCTTAGGGTAAAGATTAAAACCATTGGCAGAGGTATGTTCAAATGTCGCATAGAGAAATATTGAACAAACTTGACTGTACAAAGGTGATGTTCAATGGTTGCAAACAATGCATATCAATGGGGAAAGTTTGTATGCATAGAACTAGGCAAGAAGTATTGTGAAGATTAGTAAAAACACTAGAAAGTATGATTGGAGAAGGTACAAGATCTTCCCTTAAGTGCGAGAAAAAGTATGAAGGTAACAAAAATATAAAGGATTTCAATATTGCAGTTGTTGAAACAAATACATGTTACACCGAGAACTCTGTATTGTGTCCTTTTGTGGAAGTGATGCTGCTGAAAATACCTGTCATCAAAACCCCAAATCCCAAGGTGTGAGTTGAATTCCTTTTGATTGACAGATGGTAAGATGGCTTATCGCAACTTCCGAAGTCTAAATGACTAAAACAGGTTTGTTAGCAGTGACGAATGCAAAATGGCTGTCATTTAAGCTAAACATGGGTATTTGGAAGGCTATAGAGAGAACAAGTTTCAGAATTTTGTAACAAGAAAGTCAAGTATTGTTCATGGTAAACATAGGTCCAAGTTGATTCACAGATACGTTTCACAGTGTGGGGGTAAAGTTCCAAGAATATTTGAATATAGTGCACAAAGAAAAATGTAAACTGAGTGCTCTGGAGAATTTTTTTTTTTAATGTGATAATTTGACAAAGGGGTTAGGACAGGCAGAAACGGATGCATGGACATTGGTGTGTGAAGTCTCAGCTGGTGTTCAGATGGAAAGGGACATAGATACGATTCCGTTTGACATGTGTAGGGACATTGAATACGATATTAATATGGTATTTCCTGTATATGATGAATATACAACCACATGGCCCGTAGCTGAAAATGCAAACTGCAGAATAAAAAACACAGGTTTGATGAAACATATTCTATGAGAGGTAGTATAGATTTGATGGACATAGAACTGTCTGCAGTAGTGACTGCAGTCATAAAATGTGCATCACAGGCTAATCAGTGAAAAACTGGGTGTGATGTCCTCATTAGCCCTCTGAAAACTTCAGACCAGATATACAGCAATTGTCATTTAAACTGGCCTCTCAAGCAATGCTCACATTTTAAGTTAGAGAGTAGCTTTTGTCGGTACAGCATTCCAATTGTGTCACAGAAAATTTGTCAAGCTTCTTACCATTATAGTTAGAGAGCGGGAATGAACAGACCACAAAGTTTATTTGGTAACAAGTGCGACACCTTCAGTGTAAATGGAAAATTAAACCAGTTATTGAATTAAGTGCTTTTAAGTGCTCTTAGATTTATGAATATATAAAGAATTCTACAGCACATTCGGAAACTGCTGGTCAGGAAATAGGCTTCCAGCCTTGTCTATACAGGACAGATGAGAGTTAGTAGAACTACACCACAACAAATTTTAGCAGCAAAGATTAGAAGTCAGCCTATGTGTTGCACAGATTGTGATACCAATACAAAGCATACACTGCGTCAGGTCCAGACAAGATGTCAGCCAGCTGACCAACATGAAATGCATCATTGAATGACTAAGCCTGATGCAATAAAAATAAACTCATTGAAAGAATATTCAGGTGTTGGAAAAAA
Source organism: Hermodice carunculata (assembly GCA_964020975.1). Lineage (NCBI taxonomy): Eukaryota > Metazoa > Annelida > Polychaeta > Eunicida > Amphinomidae > Hermodice > Hermodice carunculata. The sequence continues at coordinate 93,256,178 of OZ026620.1, read as the reverse complement.
ATGTTTGAGAAGGTTGTTTTCTTTCAAAGGGGTGATAGTGCAAAGGGGAAGCATTACCAGCTTGTTTAGGGTGGAGATAGAAATTTACAGATCATGAAAGATTATGCCTCAGTGGTAAGTGATCACGGTGTTAAACAAGATTTGAATTTGGCACATTATAAAACTGCAAAAGCTACATACTGGGATAGTATAAGGTAAGGCAGGATGGGGATTGCTGTTATGGATGTCAGAATGATTGTTTTGATTTGGAGAGGTCAGTGTACGCATTGAGTCAGTGCAGAGTCACTGAGTTGGCCTGCTTTGTTGGGGAGACTCTGGTGATTTTGTAAACAATTGGAATGGTGACCTACATTCATTGTGGAAAGCCCCAATTGGGTCCACACAGGTCTCAGTCTGACCAATTGGAAAACTCTGCAATACTGGCAAGAGTTCTTCGTCTAGATATATAAAGCATTTCATGAATGGGAGAGGGAGGCGAATTCTGAGATCTGACAGAAGTTGTGTGACTGCAAACCAGTGGAACTGCGAGTCATTGCTATTGCCAAGGAGATACTAATTTATACATTCTACCTGTGGAGTGTGGATAGTGCCTTTGAGTGAACTGATATATTTGGTGTTTAATTGTACCACATTAGAACCAAACTGTCATTCTGTGAGATTTGGATAATCACCGTGACTGTGTACCACATTGGAACCAAACCGTACCTCTGTGGGATTCGGACTGGACTATTTGGCACCTGCCATATGACTTGGAACTGTGGAACGGTACCTATGGAAAATATCTCACCATGGATTAGGATTTACCTACAGACTGTTTAAGAATAAGTGTATAACTTCATTCACCTACTTTGTACTGATTTTTTATTGTTAATGTATTGTAATTGTTAAAGTTATCTCATTGTTGTTATTCTTTGGCGAGTTCTGCTTTGATCTATAATATTCTAAAGGTGGGAAAATGTAACAAATTGTGGGGCTCGTCCAGGATCAATCCAAGACAAATGTGATCAAATTCAAAACCAAACATTGAGTTATTTTGCAATAAGAACAAAACAGTTGAATTACCTGGAAAATTCTGGAAGTTTCTAAACACTGAATCTTACAGTTTAAACTCAACAAAGGATATCAGGTATTTATAACCATAGTTGTTGGCCAATAAATGGACAATAAGACAACATATTAATAGGTCCAAGTGTGTTTCTGAGTAATGAGGACTTAACAGTCAAAGATTTTGATAAATTGTTAAAGGAAGACATGGCACATGTGGCCAAGTACTTAAATTTAGAGGTACCATCAGGTATCAGGAAAATACCCTAAAACGAAAGATTTTTTTTTCATTTGCTTAAAGGTTTCCTTGAGAATGAGGGATCAGAGGACAAAAGTTTGTCAATTCATTTGGAATAAGCTTAAATTAAAACTTTAAAGTGAATGAACAGCAAGAGAGCATGAGCTAAAATTAACAAAAGAAGCTGATCAAAGAAAACCGAGATAACCAAAAGAAGCTGATGAAATGAAAGCACAGGCTCCAACAGAGGCAGCACAGGAAGCAAGAGAGGCTAGAGAACACGAGTTCAGAGACCCTGAACTTAGACATTCTACATCGGATAACTCCACACAGTCAGGACCTTTTGATGTAGAAACGAATGCACGTTTAGTACCAAAATTTGAAGAAAAAGAAGTATCAAAATTCTTTCTGTCTTTTGAGAAAATAGCTGAAACTTTAGAATGGCCCAGAAGGGTGTGGCTGCTTCTTCTCCAACGTGTGTTTATTGGAAAAACAAAAAAAGTTTATTTGCCCCTCGTCATAGAACAAAGATCTGAAAGCATATGAGTTTATAATAGTACCTTTAGCTTACAGACAAAAATTCACGGACAGATGGTGTGCCTCCAGGAAAATAGAAAATGATTTTGACAAATTAAGGGAACTTATCTTGGTAAAAGACTTTAAAGCTCGCATTACAAAAGAACTTAAAACCTACCTGGATGAATATAAGCCAGATAAATTACATGAAGCCACAGTTTTGGCTGATCCCTATGAGTTGACATATAAAAGCTTCTTTGGAAAACCCAGACAGGGTCAGTTCAGATCTAAATGTAGAAAGAAACCAGAGGGAATGGAGAACCTCTCTCCCCCCCCCCATCAAAATCAGAACAAAAGCCCTATAATTCATCTTAGTCTGATAAACCTGTTACTCAGAAAACAGGGCGGAAGTTCTTTAGTGGACCCACTTGAAGTTATTGCCATAAAAGGGGTCAGGTCAAACCTGAGTGTTTTCTACTCCAGAGAAAGACCAATAATATTGGAAAACCAGTTGGTGTAGCCAGCATTGAGGGGCACCAAACTCTAAACATGTCTGATGGACATTTTGGTATTCTCCATGCTAAAATTGAAAACCAACTTCTTAGGATAGCGGAGTCCATATTGGATGGCTATGAAAGTTTCAAATCAGAAAGACTCGTGTCACAGAAAAAAAATGCTGTTGACCAGAAGGCATTTGTTATCCTAAGGGATGCTGGCGCTGCCCAGTCTTTATTGTTGGAAGCTGTACTTCCTTGGAAATTACATAACAGTCCCGCTTCACAAATTTTACCTTAAGTCTGATTTCAAATTTGGACCAGTTATTGTGGGTGTTGTTCCCGATAGAAAGTGTGACCTTCCTTCTAGAGAACGATATAGCAGGGGATAATGTAAAAGGTAAACCAGTACCATATTTGACTCTTGAGCCAGTCACGAGAGAGGATACAGAGAATCTTGAGCAGGAATTTCCAGGCATTTTTCGTGCCTGTGTTGTTACAAGGTCAATGGCTGTTGAAGCTTCTTAACAAGAAGCCAGTGACAAGGATGATGAATGTCTAGGGCTGGCAGAGAAATTCTTCGCTGGTAACCTGCAGGATCAAGTAAGCCATGAAGGAAACTTGAGTCCAGAGTTAAGCCATGATGGTAACACCTCTGACCAGGTAAACCAAAATGATTTTCTGGGTCAAATTCCTCATTTAAATGGAGATAAGGTTGATTAGGGAGCAAAACGTAGACCTTCAATTAAGAAAATTAGCAAATACAGCCTTAACCGAAGAAAAGGCACAAGAAGACCTGGTCTGTTATTTTATTAAGTCAGGAGTGTTGAAGAGGAAATGCAGACCTCCAAATACTTCCAATGATGAAGAATTGAGAATCGTTCATCAAATAGTGGTTCTCCCATCATATAGAGCACAAGTTTTTAAAAACAGTTCATAATTTACTTTTGGCAGGACACTTGGGTATTAGGAAGACTCAAACTACAGTATAACACACTTCGTTTGGCCCAAATCACATCAGGATGTGGTGGACGAATTTTGTAATGTCAAGTGGTCGGAAAATCCTATCAGAACATCAAATTTGCTCCCTTGATTAGTACCCCTGTTCTTGTAGAAAATTTTGCAGGGTAATTATAGATTGCGTGCGACCACTTTCAAATAAGGGGAGGGGGGATAAGTTTCTCTGTACTATCATGGATTCAGCCAATGGGTATCCTGAGGCCACCCCATTAATCACATTTAAGCTCCTACTATCACTCATCCTTTAATAAAATTTTTCACTAGAGTAGGACTGCCGATGGAGAAACAAAGTGACCTAGGGTCAAATTATGTCTGCAGTGTTTCAAGGTCATCCACCAGTTAGGCATTAAGCAAATTAAATCTTCAGTCTACCACCCATAAACACAGGGGACTCTAGAAAGATATTATTAAACACTAAAGAACGTGATGAGAACACATTGTTTTGAAAATGAAAATCAATGGGATAAAAGTATACAAATGTTAATATTTGCCACGAGAGATATACCAAATGAGTCGCTGGGGTGCAGTCCATTTGAACTGATATATGGACATACTGTGAGAGGTCCACTAACGCGTATGAGAGAAAAAAAACGGTTGCTAGAGACACACGATGAACCTATCTTGCAGTATGTGTCCAAATTCAAAGAAAAGTTGGAAAAGGCTTGTGAGGGGGTACAGTCAAGTCTGATTAAGGCAATGGAAAAATGGAAATATGGTATGATAAGAAAGCAAGGTAGAAAGTTTTAAACCAAGGGACAAGGTATTGGTACTTTTGCCCATGCAAGGGCATTCAATTTCTGGCAAAATTCTGTGGTCCTTACTTGATTGAAAGAAAGTTGAATGTTGTGGATTTTATAATATGTACACCAGATAGGAGGAAAGCTAAACGGCTGTGTCACATGAACATGCAAAAAGAATACCATGAAAGAGGAACACCAGTATGAATTGCCAGGGCCACTATTTTGAGGAATGATGGAAAAAATAATGAGGATGATAATGATTCTTTTTCAAATACAGACTTGAGTTCTATTTCCAGTGTAACAATGCAAAACTCTGACATATTACAAAATCTTGATCGCAAGAGCAGTCATTTTGAGCCTGCATAGCAAGCTGATGTAGCAAAACTTATTCATGAGTTTGAACATTTGTTCTCACACCAGCCTGGTCGCATTCCAATATTATGTCATGATGTAGATGTTGGGGATGCTGGTCCAATAAAGCAACAACTTTGTCGGATGAATCCTCTGAGATAGGCTGCAACTCGAGAAAAAATAAATTACATGCTGGAAAATGATATTATAGAACCAAGCCACAGTAGCTGGAGTAGTCCTATTGCATAACAGCACAACCTGTACCACACTTGTTTGTAAACACACTGCAAATGGAGATCTGCTGCTACATGTATTTATGTGACCATTTGTCTGTCACTAGCGGTAGTTGTAAATGACAGATACTACTGAATTAAAAAGATAAATATTCAGATAATATTTTCTTATGTGACCCATTTGGGTTATTTTGAATGAACACAGACATATTTGCTATCTATCAAATCTCATGTTGACAGGTAACTCGTAACTTTATCATGTAATTTTGCTAGTTTACTTGTAGTCTGATTTGATCATATAGTCTTAGTGATTTTACCATATAATCTTGGTAGTCTAAATGAACCAAGAAATTGTGAAATATACTTTAATGCATTTAGCAATAGTCTGTGTATTTCTTTACATATTGAATACATTAAGTACAAGAATTTAAATAATGATGTCCTTTATCCCCAAAACTGACAGCTTTGTGGTAGGACTGACACACTGTGAAATGTCAGTCCTGGGCACTGCTAGGATTTCCGAGGAAACACTTTATACAAAACGTAACCAGACAACAGTCTTAATTATCAAAGTATTCTTCAGTGCTTTAAATATTTATGACTTTCTGTTTAGTGAAAAGCAATATAATAAATACAGGCACAGAAATGTCATTATAGTTTGTTTCATAAAAGCAGGTCAATAATATATTATTCAGATAGGACTCACCAGAGTATAAAAGGATTGATAAATATTAGGGACTGTCAGTCCTGTGCATTGATAGCTTCTCATAGTGTAGTTCTACACCTGCACCATGAAGTACCACAGGTTACTAATGGTTGAAATATTGAATAGTTTAGGATAATGTCTATCTACCTATGACTTAAGGCTGTACTTATTGGTACATTTCTCGATAACTAAGATAAAACATGTTGTAATATAGCTAAAAACACCCTCATTTGATTAATCATTTTTTCTGGTGACATTGCTGACAGATGGCATTAATACAAAACCAGAACATAAAAAATTTCAATGAGTGGGAAGATTAAATAATTTTGTGATGTTGTGGACAAGTTCGAATGGTTATATATATTTGATACCAGTTGATTCTGTTCTTGATGAAAAATCATAACATACATGATCTTATTAAAATGCTGTCAATGGCAATGGTACATGGATATCATTTGATGTATTACCTACAATTACTTATTATTGACACACAATAAACATTTCATTTACAGTTGTATAGGTAATCACGAACAATATCAATTAAAATACTTTAGGGTAAGTTAAAGGTAGGATGACTACATTTGATGGGGTGAGGTACATGACATAATAATTATATAATAGGCCTTGAACTTGCATTGCACTTGCGACAGTTTAAAACAAACATAACTGACAATAAAACTGTCACAAATTGATATTGCAAACTAAACAAACGCTAAGGAACTAAATTCAGGATTTGAACATTGCAGACATGAATTTGTTTGGTACTTTTTGTCAATGGAAAGAAAATGTGACCTTGATGGCAGTCAAAGAAGGATTAAGTAATTTGTGAATCATTTGCCCTTTGGCAACGTGGAATGACACCCCATCACTTCCCCAGGTTTTGGAGAAGTTGTAGTCTTATGTTACGTTGTTGTAATTATTTTTTTCTTTTTTACTTTTCTTTTTATGAAAAGGAAAGCTTTTTCTGGCAAAATATGCTATTTGCATCTAGAGGCATATTCTCATTGAAGTTTTAATTCTCTTTGGCACAAATCATAGTTTCATGAGTGTGAAGATGAAATAAGAATTATTTCCACACTCACAGGGTTGTTCAAACAATACCATTGCAAAACAAAATAAACATGTCATGTGTGTCTGAGAACTGTGAATAATCAATACATGGGCAGTATGGGAGAAAGCTGACCTTTAAAAACCAAGTGCAAGTCTGTGGCTTCTTTCAGTCCTTCCAAGTCTCAAGATGGATTTTGTGGCAAAGATTATCTCTGACAGCATCTGCTTAGACAAGCACTGGACATTTCCAAGGCCCAATCGGACGTTGATAAAGGTGTACCCCAGTAGGAAGACTTCAAACATCATGCTCTACATTGAAGATGTCCACTGCCAAGTAAAATTCCCCATTGTGATTTTCAATGTTTTTTTTTCCAATTTGTAATGAATTATATGTTGTGGGAATATATAAACACACCACAAATAATGTTCTGAGTATGTGTTATGTGTGATTTGAAGGAATTTAAAGATTGGAAAAACTCTGTCAAAGACCCCATTTTGAAATCGCTGAATATCACAATAGGATGTCTGGTTGTGGGTTGGTACAGAGAGTGCAAACCTTAAGGGTTAGTTCTAGGAGCAGGTTAGAATAGTGGAAGCCAAGGTTTTTAGGGAGGAGGCACGTAGAGGGGCAGAGGACCAGGGCAGGGGGTAGCAATGGTGCAGAGGGAGGTCAAGGTCGTGAGTAGAACTCATCCGCTGAGGTTGAGGAGTTGGGATGGGATAGCATTTATACAATGCTAGGAGTGTTGTATGTGGGAGGAATTTAGCACCAGGTGTGGCAGGTGTAGGAGGGCTGAGACCTTGAGGTCCAGCTGGCTGCCATGAAGCAAGAGATAGAGGAGGTACAGGACAGGAACAGGGCTTCAGAGGACAAGCGTAAGAAGCAGGGGAGTACTGGGAAGGTGGAGGGATAGGGGGCATGGCGGATATGCAGGCAGAGGACGGGGGAGGAAGTAGTCAGGAGGGAGATTGGA
>OZ026620.1:93179355-93248612 GCA_964020975.1 Hermodice carunculata | reverse complement strand
GGGAGAAGGGGAAATGAGACAGTGTGGGGAGGTACGGGAGAATGCTAGATAAATTGAGAGGGTTGAATTGTGAGCCACTCATTATGTGGATTTTAGCTTAGCTTAGCATGAGTGGATGGGAGGCTAGTATGATCTGTGCAATAACAGGCAGCTGGGGAGGATGTGCAGGCGGAGACAGTTTGTATTTAAGGATTTGTAGCAGTGTTTTGTTGGCAAAAGGGAAATGTACATCCGGGATGGGCTGCACCCAAGTCAGTGGGAGGGGGGATATGGTTGGACAGGTGTATTGTGAGTGGGAGCAACAGTAGGTAAACTGATATCCCAGGGACTATCAAGAAATCACCTGACAAGACATATAAAGGAAAGCAGCTAAAAGACAAACAAATGAGAAATGAAAAGGTGGAGAATGAATTGAAATGTGGCTATATAAATTGTGAGGGGTGAAAAGAGAAGGTAGCAGATATCAGAGAGGTTTTGGAGAATAAACGTTTGGCATTGTTGTATTAGCAGAAATACATATTTGGCAAGAGGACAGTGGGATGGTTGAAAGCCTGGAAGGCTATATGATCCATGAGAGGGAATGGCCAGAAAAAGGGAGGTGGGGTTGTCAAGAAAGGGCTAACATGGCATGAAATTAGGCAAGAAATATTGGAGGATGACAGTGAAATATAAAATGAAATTCAGTGGATTGATATTGAATGAAGTGGGAATAAAATAGCAATAGGTGTGGTATATGTTGGACGGATGGACTGAATGAGTGGAATGACAAAATATACGGCAGAGTTAGGATGATGACACATGACACACAACAACAAGGATATAAGATTTTTTCATTGCAGGGGACTTTAACAGACACATCAGGTATGGATTGGAAGGGATTCAAGGAGGGGACGGGGAAAAACAGAAATGGAATGAGGCTTCTCAAATTTCACCAGGGTATACGCCTACAGATAACCAACAGAGATGTTCAATGTGAGGGGAACTGGACATTGACCTTGGGACAAAAACAGACAATAAGGGTATAAATTCCAGCAGACAAAGATATATTTGGTATGACTCAGAAATGTGAAATAGATGAGGAAACTGGACGTGTGGAGTGACCACTACTGGATGACATTAACTTTGTGTATGCAATTACAGAAACGTGACAAGAGGGGGTATAAATGGGTGTGGAATATAAAAAGGGATTCGGATTGGGAAGGTCATTGAAAAAGACTCTAAACTGAACTTGAAGAATGGAAAACAAAATGGCGAGCAGAGCTTTGAGAAGTTCAGAATGGCTTTAGACCTGGTAGACAAGTAGGCGATCACATTTTTACACTAAATCAATTATTTGAAATGGGCAAAGCAAAAGCGACAAAAAGTATATATGGCTTTCCTAGATGTGCGAACAGCATATGACAGGGTGTGGGGGTTGTTCTGTTGAAGAAACTCAGTGGTCTTGGTTTTGGTAGCAACTTGCTTAAAATTCTGAAAGCCCTGTACAGGAACATTGATTACGCAATAACAATAGGGGAGGTTGAGGTTGAAAATGCGTATCTGAAAATTTGGCTAAAACAGGGTTGTGTGCTTTCTCCCATTTTCTTTGCACTGTATAACAAAGATAATGTGACCATCTAATGGAATATAACAAAGAGATAATCCGTGGGAACATAAGATACCCAGTCTTTTCTTTGCAGGCGGCATTGTGCTAATGGCAGAATGGGAATGAATGGAGACCGGATCTTAGTACAGATAAAAGACAAATCTTTATCCTGTGCAAAAAGCCCCATGCGAATAAGATATGGAACATTGGCAAATTTAAATTTCCAAAAAGGGAGCAGAAGGTGATAGAAAGTGGAGAGGTTGATGATTATGAATACCTTGGGGGTAAGGATTAAAGCCACTGGTAGAGGTATGTTCAGATGTCGCATAGAGAAAAATTAAGCAAAGTTGACCGTACAAAAGGAGACAATTATGGTTGCAAACAATACATATCAACAGGGACAGTTTGTATGCAAATATCTAGGTAAGAAGTATTGTGAGCATTTGTAAAAACACAAAGAAGTATGTGCAAGATCTTCCCTTACGTGTGAGAAAAAGGATGAAGTTAACAAAAATATAAAGGATTTCGATATTGCAGCTGTTGATGCAAATACGTGCGACACCCTGGACTCTGTGTTGTTTCCTTGTGCGGAAGAGATGCTGCTGAAAAAACCCGTGATATAACGTGCATCAAAGTCTAATCAGTGTAAATCTGAGTGTGATGTCCTCATCAGCCCTCTGAATACTTAAGACCAGATATGTAGCAATTGTCATTTCAACTGACCTCTCATGACCAATGCTCACGTTTTAAGTCAGAGAATAGCTTCTGTTGGTACAACGTTTCATTTGAGTCAAAAGAAAATTTGTTAAGCTTGTTACCATTATAGTTAGAGAACGGGGATGAACAGACCACAAAGTTTTTTTGGGAACAAGTGTGACAGGATTTACCGCAAACACCTTCAGTGTAAATGGAAAATTAAACCAGTTATTGAATTAAGTGATTTTAAGTGCTATTAGATTTATAAATTTATTGAGAATTCTATGGCATATTCGGAAACTGCCGGTCAGGAAAATAAGCATCCAGCCTTGTCTGTACCGGACAACAGAGACAGATGAGAGTCAGTAAAACTGTACCACAGTGTAGTTCTCCTACTAAACTGTGTAGTAGGAGAACTACACTGTACCAGACTTTAGCAGCAGAGATTAGAAGTCACCCTATGTGTATGACAGGACATGATACCAATACAAAGCATACACTGCATCATGTCCAGAGAAGATATTGGCTAATTGACCAACACTATATGCGTCATGGCATGACCAAGCTTGATAAAATAAAAATAAACTCATCTTTGAGGAATATTGAGGTGTTGGAAAAAATTGTGTGAGAAGGTTGTTTTCTTTAAAAGGGGTGACAGTTCAAAGGGAAAGCATTACCAGACTGTATTGGGTGAGGACAGAAATTTACAAAGCATGAAAGATTATGCTTCAGTGGTAAGTGATATTAAACAGGATTTGAATTTGGTACGTTTTTAAACTGCAATAACGACATACTGTGGTAATACAAGTAAAGGCAAGGTGGTGATAGCCTCAGTCAGTAACTGCGGAGATAGTAAGAGTCTCACCTTGACTTTAGAGATTATGCCTTCAAACATTCCTTGCAGTGAAGCCAGGTATAAGCATCTAAAGCAACTGCACAAATTTGAAAGTAGAGATGGTTTCTTCTGGCTTAGACCATGTTCTGAACATGTTGCTTTTTCACCTTTTATGCAACATGACAAGGCATGATGCAATGAAGTGCAGTATTACATCAAGGACTTCAAAGAACTCCGTGTAATTTCCACATGTTGAATGCATTTTGCGTGCACAAAGGTGAGGACAAGTATGTCAGATTTTTTTTTTTTTTTTTTTTTTTTTTTTTTTTTTTGGTGGCCGTTGGAAACTGGGATTAACTGTATTATGCGCAGCTGGAATTAATCAATGTGATTTTTTTTCAAAGCATTCCAACGGTTTTTCAGGGATGACATTCCCAACAACCATCTGCTAGTTGAAAGTAAGTAAATTTGTTACTTACTTGGAAATACAGTGTTTAGGTAAAATGTGGGAGGAAACCTTCACTGCTGAGGTTAAGTATTATGTCCACACAGCCTATCGCAGGAATCCATTAGTTTTGACCAACAATGTTACAAGAGATAAAGTTAAATGAAATAGAAGATGTTGAGTTTAAAAGTCATCTGAATAGATCAATGGCCGAACATGTAGAGGTGCTAATTGATCACAGTCTTTTCACAAGGACAGTGTTGAGAAAGAGGCTGCGGATACAGGTGCGGTGAATAAAATGCCCGGTTTTTTTCACAATACAGGTAAAGAAATGGTATATAAAAAGGCAAAAACGGGTCTCGTGATGAGAAAAACGTGGGCAGGTAACTGAGCTTCCTGATGAGGATGTAAATGGCTGGTGCGCTGTCTGCCCAAATGAGCAAGTGAGATCATACCAGCAGGTGACAGAAGATTTCTTTTTGGCACAATATAAAGATTTGGATATTGATTGTACATCTTCAACTTTGCCAAAGTATCTTCATATCATCACTAGAGAAATAAATTCAAAACACTATTATGATGCAGTCACCAAACCAAAAAAAAGAATAGTGTATAGTTGAATGACATGGCTTGTAAGATGCTCTACAATTAGAATATAAAAATTTTGCCGCCTGAGGAACAAAGCCAGATAGAACTAGAAGATCACATATGTAACTAAGTTGTGCACATGCAATCGTTACATTTTTTGGTATATAATGGGACAACCTTACTTTGCAAACATTTATATACTTGAAACACGTTGGTGTAATTTTTGATATTGTCTGTTGGGTATGTAATGACAGCTTTCAGTGTATATGAAGACAACATTGTATACTATCATTAGTGTATACATTTAAAGTTAATGTGAGGATGCATGCAGTATAAATTAAATGACATTCTTAAAGTGCTGTTGTACTGCTATGTTCCTTTCATTGTTTTTAATGCATGTTGATGTTTGTAAACATGCATGATAGGGTTCTGTTCGAAAAAAAAAATGGAATTATGATGAAATATTTTTTGATATTGTCTGTTCGATTTGTAATGACAGTTTTCAGTGTATCAAAAGACAGGATTGTATGTTATCATGACCGCATATATTTAAAAGTAATGTGAGGATGCATGCTGTTTAAATGTGATGCTTAAGGTGATGTCATGTTCCTTTTGTTGCTTTCAAATGTATGCCTGTGTTTTTGTATGTGTATGTTATGGCTCTTTTCCAAGATCCTGAAATGAATTAAAAACACCAAAGTCTATTTTTTTTGTGTCTGTTAGGTATACAATGACAAGTTTGCTATTTGTTGGGAGACAGCAATGTATATTAACGTGAGTGCATAATTTTAATTTATGTAAGGATGCTGTTTAAATGACATTCTGAAGCTGATGTAGTACTGTTGTATTCCTTTCATTGTTTTCCAATGCATGCTTATATTTCTGCACATGTGTGTTAAGTGTTTTGTTTCAAGATCATGATATAAGTTACCGCTATGATAGTGTATTTTACAGTGTATATCAGGTATGTAATGACAGTTTCATTGCATCAGGTGAATGCATGTACATGCGTGCTATGGTTCTGTTCCAGTCAGGATGGAAAAAGCTTAAAAGATGCAAATTGAGATATAATTAGTGTCTGGTTGGTATGCAAAGACGGTTTTATCGGTGAACCCAGAGACATGCATGTATATTATCATGAGCATGTATCTTAAGTAAATGTTAGGACGCATGCAGTTTAAATGACATTCTGAAGGTGATCTCACACTGTCATGTTCCCGTTTTTGCTTTCTATGGAGTGCTTATGTTTCTATACATGATTGATGGCATAAGCCTTTGTTCCACTTATATAAGCAATACATACTGTAGATAGTTACGCTAGCTGCTTATAGTTACGTTAGGTGCTTATATTTGATATTTATTTCCATGAAAATATTACACCACTGAATACCTTAACATTCATTTCTGGGTGTTGTTATAATTGATTCTTTTTATCTTTCCGATTTTAATACAGCAGTTGTTTCTATTCCACATTTTCTCTATCATTGTGGCCAGCCATTGCCACAACAATGGCTGGCCACAGTGACGGTAGCATTTTCACATCATCAGTATAGCCATTGTTGGCATTTTCAATCTTTCTTCAGAATCACATCACCTATTCACTTGTGTCATGACACCATTCAAATAACAAAACTATAATTTTTTTTGTCATTTATGTAACACTTTTTTTATCTTCCTTTATCTATACGGCAATATTGGGCTTTCTCTCTCTCTCTCTCTCTCTCTCTCTCTCTCTCTCTCTCTCTCTCTCTCTCTCTCTCTCAGGAATGGGCACAGGAATATGCAAGAAGTTCTGATGCGAGCCTGTTTCAATTTCCAAAGGACCCACATCTTCGCCTTGTTTGGAATCATGCCATGTGGATTCATCGGGCCAACTTTATTTGGAACTTTTCTCACTTTTCTGACAAACCCATGCCTCAACATGATATAGAAAAAAAAAACTATAAATTCATAATTTATTGTTGCATGCAAAAGCACTCAGTGCAGACGGTATCACGTTAGGAATAAGGTAATGTCCAACCTATTTTGGCTATTTTTGAGGCATTTTGGTAATATTATTTGGGGGGGGGGGGCGGGTGGGGTAAGATTTATATGCTGTGTACACTTGCGAAAAATTTGAAAGTGCTAACTTGGTTTTAAAGCACAAAAAAATGAGAAAATATATAGCTACCTTTACCAAAGCATGGGCCAGCATGTGTTTGCTTACTGACAGGAACGGTCATTTGGCATGGCTTGTTGCCAACCAAACGAACAAGTGCCACAGGTCAGCAACCCGTGAAGTGACCCTTTAAGCATAATCATGTGATGGTCATGTGTGAATACACGCTTGGGTTGAATTGTAAACAACGCAAATCTTCAATGTTTCTATTGAGCTTCTTCCAAAGTCACAATGAATTAAAGCTACAGTGACTACAAATAAAGGTGAATTATCATGCATAAAAGACCTCTAGAAGTGATATAAAGGCTTCTTTTTGTCCCAACATGCGATTTTTTGACGAACGAGGCCGCCAACTGGATGTACACAAAACTGGAGTTAAGACAATGGAGCCATGCTTAAAGAAATCTGCAGTGCATACCTTCGACTGGGCAAAATATTTCACCCCAATAAAAATTCTCATTTTGGTGCTGCAGACAGATTCAAGTGGATAAATACTTCCACCCTGACACTGTCAAAGGAGCTCTGTGATATTGAGGGCAATAATATGGGGTCCGCATCAGGTTAGCTAATTTTAAGAGCAAACAGAGCACCCGTGCAGAGAATCAGTATGTGTATTTTGTACAAAATTTGTGGGAAGTGTCCAAAGATTTTTCAATTTGTGATAAAATATTTCTTCTGGGAATATCTTAAGACACTGCAGGGGAAGTTCTGAAGGTGTGTACGAAGTGATTTGGAAGAATGCAGAGATTTGTTGTGAGATTGGAAAAAGTAGGTGAAAGACGCCATTTTTAACTTGCGGGAAAACTAAATTTGTTAAACATCAAAGTTTAAACAAATGAGGAGGTTTGGTTGTGAGTTGTCACAAAGCATGCAGAACTTGAGGAGAGTTAATTGGGTGGGATCCAAGGTTTTTAGGGTGGGGCACACATAGGGGCAGAGGCCCAGGGGAGGGGAGGTAGGTGGGGAGGGTGCAGAGGGAGATTGAAGTTGTGGGGAGGACTCCCCAATCCCCTGAGGTCGAGGAGGTAGGATGGGATAGCTTCATACAATGCAAGGAGTCTAGTTGTATGTGGGGGAAATTTAGCACCACAGGGTTGACCTGTACCCTGCAGGAGGCAAGGCAGGATAGCTTTGAGTACAGGTGTGGCAGGTGTAGGCGGGCTGAGAACTTGGGGGTCCAGGTGGCTGCCATAAGGCTAGAGCTACAGGAGACACTGGAAAAGATCAGGGCTGCAGAGGACATGAGTAGGGAGCAGGGGAGTGCTGGGAGGGTAGAGGGACAGGGAGTAGGGGAGCATGTGCAGGGTGGGGTGGGGGAGGTAGTAGTAGATGGTAGGAGTCAGAAGGGAGATGGGAGACAGGAAGCTGTAGAGAAGGTTGTAGTTGGGAGGGAGATGAGAGACAGGAAAGTGGGAGTGGACAGGAAGATGGAGGAGAAAGGCTTAAAGAAGCAGAGTGTGAGCTACTCATTATGGGGATTTAACCTGGGCTTAGATTGAGCGGAAGACAGGCTAGTAAGATCTTTTTGATCAATATGCAGATTTGGGAGGACATGCAGGCAGAAACAGTTTGCATTTAAGGGTGTGTGGGAGTATTTTGCAGGTAGAAGTGAGATGTACATCTGGGATGGTGTGCACCCAAGTCAGTTGAATGTGGGGAGGGGGGAGGCTTGGACAGGGTTATTGTAAGTGGGTGTGAAAGCAGGTAAAATAGATATCCCAGCTTCTACTACCAGGGTTGTAGTCACGTCACAAGACAAATAATGGACACCAGCAAAAAATTTAACAGAACTAAGTGGAAAAGTGAAAAATAAATTGAAATTATGTGATATGAATTGTCAGGGGTACAAATATAACATAGTAGATATCAGAGAAGTTTTGGAGAGTGAAAGTTTGGACTATGTTGTGTTAGCACACACATTCAGCATGAGAACACGGGGATGCCTGAAAGCAAGGAATGTTATATGATTAAAAAGGGAAGAGGGAATGGGCAGGAAAGATGAGGTGGGGCTGCTTTTTTGGTTAAGAAAGGGGTAACATGGCATGAAATTAGACAAGACAGATGGAAGGATCACACCAAAATCAAAAATGAAATGAAGTGGATTGGTATTGAATCAACGGTAGTAAAATAGCAATAGCCATGGTATATGTTGGACAGAGGGACTGAATGAGTGGAATGACCAAATATATGTCAGGGTTAGGATGATGACACATGACATATAACAACAAGGATAAAAAAAATTTCATTGCAGGGGACTTTCACGGACACATCAGATATGGATTAGAAGGGATTCAAGGAGGGGACAGGAAAATAAACAGAAATGGAACGTGGTGCAGAAACAGCAGAAATGCTAGTTTTTCTGAATCAAAATAAAAAATTCAAGAGCTAGAAGCACAGCTAAAAATTACAGTATCCCTACCCACAGGTATTTTGTGCAAATAAGAAAATTAATGCTACCTTAAATTTTACAGTGTTTGACCAGCTACAAGGGACACACACGTACATGTAATGCTCACTCTAATGTGTGTGTGTGTGGGTTTTTTTTTTTTTTTTTTTTTCTCTTCTCTCAGAAATAGTCAACGTGCGGTATGGTGGAATTTGTATACTGTACTTGAATAAAAACAAGTTCAAATATGTTTATACGATTTCAGTAAGGGTTTTTGCCATAGGTACCCGGGTAATCAATAGAGCTCCCCGGTATTAAACAGACTTTTCCCCCTAATTCAATGCACTAACGTTCAATGTAAGGGGAACTGGACATAGACCTTGGGACAAACACAAACAATAATAGATTATTTTCTGGCAACCAATGATATATTCGGCATGACTCAAAAATGTCACACAGATGAAGGGAAACTGGACATAGGGAGTGACCACAACTGGATGACAGTTGTCCATACAATTCCGGAAAAGTGAAAGAGATGGAAAATATATGGTTGTCGAACATAAACAAGGATTCCGATTGGGAGGGCTATCCAGAAAGACTCCACGTTGAACTTGAATAATGGAAAACAAAATGGGCAACAGAGGGCTGGGTGCAACAAATGAATAATGACTTGGCCAAAAGAAATCCTTAAAGTAGAACAGGAATAGAAAGGACGTAAGAAGGTTTTTGATAAGAGGCTGGGGTATAGAATAGACTAGGGGCTAAAAGGTGCAACAAAGACACAAAAGAAAAAAAACAGAAATAAAGCATGGACACTGGCAATGAAAACAGACTTTATGAGGGTGAAATAGAAATAGCAAAACGCTATATTTGGAACTTAAAAAAGTAGCTGACGTGAAAGCATAAAGAAGATCAAGAAAAAAATAAGGAATAGAAAACAGACACAAAAAATAATGAAAAGTGGGAGGGGGTCAGCTATCTTTTTGAGACAATTAAAACGCAGTAAAACAAAGAAATCACAAGAAATTACACATTACGGGAAGAAAACCGATAACAAAGAAGAAATTCAAGAAGTAATTAAAGACCACTGGAAGAAAGTCAGTGATACACACTGGGGGCAGTATTCGGTACTTCAAAGTCAGACAGTATTTAGACAGGATCAATGGGATCCTGAACTGTGCCATAAAATAAATAACATTAAAGAAGAGATAGCAATAGAGCGTATGTGACTTTGCAAAGTTTTGGGCACGAGCAATGTCTTAAGTGAATTCGTTAAAAATGAAGCAGAAGGAGTTGAAGAGAGCTTATAGATTCTTTTTAATAGAATAATCAATGAAAAGCAGGTACCAAAAGAGTGGAACAGCCTCAGAATTATTTATATTCAAAAGAAAGGCCATGGAAGTCAACTAGACGAATGTAGGGGTATTGCAATCTCTTCAAATTTGAGAAAGTTTTCGGCAGAATAATGTACAGAGAATGGGCAAAATATTAGAACACTTTGGACAGCTTTGAGAAATTCAGAATGGCTTTAGGCCAGGTAGACGAGTAGGTGATCACATTTTTAGACTGACTCAAATTTTAGGAAAAGCATGGCAAAAGCGACAAAAAGTATACATGGCCTTCCTAGATGTGCAAAAGGAATACAACATGATGAGGGAGTATGCTCTGTGGAAGAAACTCAGTGGTCTTGGATTTGGTTGAAACTTCCTTAAAATCGTAAAGCCCTATACAGGAACGTTGTTTGCACACTAACAATAGGGGATGTTGAGGTTGAACATTGGACTAAAACAAGGTTGTGTGCTAACTACCGGGCCCTTCTTGACAGAAACATCAAAGGGAAGGAGCTCTTGTCGAAAACCCTAGATGACCAGGAAAGTGAAATGAATAAACGTAGAATAAAATACACAAGAGACAAGCAGGTGATTAAAGTTTTTAGGCACAGAGCAGGACAGGCTTTACACCATGTGTCATACAAATAAAACGGAGTGTGACAGGCTAATCACGTGAGGTGAATCTCTTGAAGTTGAGCTCTGTGAGCCATCTGATGAAATGAAAACAATGAAAAAACTGTAACGATCCTACATGGACAACGACCATAAAGGCCTTTAGGTGGTGAGTAAAGCAAAGGTACACAAAGGCTGTGGTTCATCGTTTGAAGACGAGTGTCTCACCAAAAGTGTTCCTGAACATGGTAGAAAAAACCCACGTGATTAGGTGTGTCAGCCAGATAATGAGCTTGACAATGGAAAATCTAGCGACAAAAGGCCCAGGGGAGAGCAGGCCACAACCAAAGCAGACCTGTTTGCCACACTGTTTCTACCTGTTCATGTATTCAAATATGGCCTGTGGTTCCACAATTCCATACTGCGGAAAATAAAAACTGGTACATAATTTAATTGAAGCAGTTTGTAAATTTGTCTGCTATCTGCATTGAACTTGTAAGAATCCCTAGTCATTATAAGTAGCATTGAAGTTGGCAGTTACTACCAGGGAGCATGAGATTATTATACTTGGTAGGATGCAGATTTCTAACTGTTGCCATACTACATTTTTGGGAAGTTTGTACCATAGAGCGAGGAGGAACATGGTAAAGAGCCTGCCTCAATGTACAGATCTAAAATAATAGTAGTACACCAATGAAGAAATCATGCCAGAGATACAAAGCAGAGTGTCAGCAAATGCGTTCCTGCATTCGTATTCTTGGAAGGGAGAATACACATTTACTGTTCTGTTTTCAATGCATTGTCAAAAGTACAATACAGGCTTCCAGCTCACACATGTCTACAGTGGTGAATTGAGCCTCAAGAAAAGGAAATATCCAGGATCCACCTTGTTTTGAAGGTCAAAATGGCCACCAAATGTCAAAATAAAATGGATTCCTGACCCTCAAATTAGCCCTTTGCGACCACTCAGACTTCTGTTCTTTTGTTAACAAGTTATGTACTTCTTTATTTCAGGTACTAATTAGAATAATATCTTCTAATCAGATGAGTCTGAGTATAGAAACAAAGTCTCTCTTTGGATTTTTTTCTCTTTCATTTTAACTTAAGGAACATCGGTGCCAAGTGGGACCTTTGCACTATAAAACGCAGTGTTCACTCTCTCAGCAAGTCTACTTAACTAGCCCAACTACCGGGCCCTTCTTGACAGAAACATCAAAGAGAAGGAGCTCTTGTCTAAAACCCTAGATGACAGGGAATGTGAAATGAATGAACTTAAAACAAAATATATAAGAAGCAGGCAGACGATTAAAATTTTTAGGCACAGAGCAAGACAGTCTTTTACCATGTATAAGAAAAATAAGACCGAGTGTGACAGGCTTATCACGTAATGTGAACCTCTTGAAAATGAGCTCTGTAAGCCGTCTGATGAAATAAAAACAATGGAAATACTGTAACGATCCTACAGGGACAACAACTATACTGACTTTCAGATGGTGAAGAAAGCAAAAGTACGCAAAGCCTGTGGTCCATCGTTTGAAGATGAGTGTCCCTTTAGAACATAGCAGAAAAGACCTACATGATCAGGTGTGTCAGTCAGATGATGAGCTTGGCAATGGAAAATCTAGTGACAAGAGGCCCAGGGAGAGCAGGCCACTACCACAGCAGACCCAGTTTGCCACACTTTTTCTACCTTTTCGTGTATTCAAATATGGCCTGTGGTTCCACAATTCCATACTGCAGAAAATCAAAAATGGTATATAATTTAATTAAAGCAGCTTGTAAATTTGTCTGCTATCTTCATTGCATTTGTAAGAATCCCTTGTCGTTATAAGTAGCATTGAAGTTGGCAGACACTGCCAGGGAGCACTAGCATCTGACAACCATATGACCTGTGCTCTGGCAGCATGAATATATTGTACTTGGTGGGATGTACATTTCTGGCGGCTGCCATTTTACATTTTTGGGAAGTTTGTGTCATAGAGCGAGGAGGAACATGGGAAAGAACCTGTCGCAATGTACAGATCAAAAATAGTAGTGGTACACCAATGAAGAAATCCTGCCTGAGATACAAAGCAGTGTGTCAGCAAATGTTGTCCTGCCTACTGCCTCCTCGGAAGAGAATAATGCACATTTACTGTCCTGTGTACAACTTTCTGTGCAGTCACAAAAGGGTGGAATGACTGCGAACGTCATATAAACTTGAAAAACCATAGGGACAATGCAAAATTAAAATTGGTTAACCATTAGACGGACTCTTTTCTTGGAAACAACAAATCAGAAGACACACATAGGGGAGTGGTAGCAAGGGCTGACGCAATCCTATGGCAAATTGCAGCTCACTTGAACCTGACTCTTAGCACAGTTGGCTATCTATCTGTGTCACCGTTTGAAAAGGTGTCACAAATAGATCTGCCGGTACACACATCGATCTGCCGAGATCCAAGGGAAAGTTCTAGAGCCATGCCAGCTATGCATTAACCAGATGGACACTTTTTCTTAACTAATTGGACACTTTTTCTTAAAACCACAAGGACTATGCAAAATTCAAATTGGTTAACCATTTGACAGACTCCTTTCTTGGAAAAAAAACAAATCGGAAAAATTACATTGCAAAGCGGTAACAAGGGCGGAGGCAATCCTATGTAAATTACAGCTCACTTGAACCTGATTCTTAGGACAGTTGAATATCTGTGTCACCTTTTCGAAAGGTGTCACAAATAGATTTGCTGGTACCCACATCGATCTGCCAAGATGAATAGGGAAAGTTTTCCAGCCTTGCTAGATACTTATAAACCTGCTGGACACTTTTTCTTAACTGACTCATTGGGAAAACGTATAAACCCATCCAAAATTGGTAAAGGCCAAAAAGTGACCTTAAAGGCCATGTCTCTGTGATTGTCCAAAACAAAACAATCTCAATCCTGCTGGCCACAAATGACATTGGGAATGGGACTAGTGTGCAAAACTGTAGCCAGCAGTACGCGAAATTGGTAACGGACATACTGGACTCTCAAAAAGAAGCAAATTTAAAGTCTTCATATTTTATATAATTCCACGCATCAACTTAGAACACAGAAACAAACAAGCAAACAAAGAACTTAGCTGAATGCAAATCTAAAAGCCGACACGCAGGATAACACTTCAATTTCTGAAACTGGGATTCACGAAAACCCCAACTTCAATATTCCTGATGGTGTTTATACGTCTGCCGAAGGGATAGCTTTCATAGCAAAAGCTTCGGCCATCCAATAAAAACTCCAAATAGCAGTGCATGGAGATCAAACATGCACAGAAGTCAGCAATATTTTCCCGTGTTACAAGATAATGGGCAAACGAATCATTATCAGCGACATAGTCAATACACAAAGCAACCTAGAAGCTCAAGATGACAAATTAGAAATCATGAAAACATTGTTAATGAAGTTGATGGGCAAGGGGTAATGATATTAGCTATTTAATTATGAAGAGACATTCATACACTGTCCGTAACACGTACTCAACGATATTAAAGTTATAATAATGACGGGACATTCACACTGTATTATCACAATGCCACAGGACTTAAGTTTTCCAAGTTGGAACTTTTCCGCAGTATCCATTATGCAGCCAGAATAACCTGATGTGAAACTTGTACATGTATTAGGGATGGGACAGTCACACAATATCTTTATTTCCATGTGGCTGTTGATTTAAGCAAAAGTTGATGTGACACATGACATGTATTACCTTCTCATGTATACAATATTCCAGAAGACTGCGCCAGACTGACAACCACGGATATCTGAAGTGTCTTTCTTTAAGGTTTTCCAAGGATGAAAATCAGTACCAAAAGATGATGACTATTTATCCTATAAAATTTAACCCATCAGGTTTGTCTGAAATGAAGTATCTGTTAAAAGTAGCATACTGCATATATGGAATATCAGTACCAAAATTATATAACTATTTATTAACAATTACATTTTGACCAGATGAATTACATACTGTCCATAGTATTGGTCAAATAGCAGATGTGACAAAACACATCACATTTGTATATTTTAGTAGAAACAAGGGGATTAGCATTTCAAGAATGGTAAAAGTTGGTTTAAACGTACTTTATTATGGCAAACAATAATTTTGTACATCAAATAATTTGCAGCAATTGGGAAAAGAGCATTGTCTTTTTTTTTTTAAATCTCTCTTCCAGAAAGAGGAACGATATATAAATTGGACTTTACTTAACATACACGTTACTTGAACGGTCAATGTTCAAAGTTGTCCAGTCATGCAACAGGAACAAGATCAAGAAGACGTTTACAATGGGCAAAAGACAGATAGAGGGGCATACTTCTTAAAATTTTATCCGGTTATTTGTTTTAGAGTAGAAATACTCATATATATTCTGAGAAACCTACATGAACTTAATCAATATCTTTGGCAAAAAACGAGAAGAAAAAATTATATAATCTTGAAAAAGCCCCAAAAAATTTTTTTTCCAAAAAGGACACAAACTGGAGAGCTGTATAGAACCATTTGCAAAGAAAAGAGCATATTTTGAGACCTTTGTATGAAGTTCTGAACGTGCCACAATATCTAATGGGCACAAGAAAAAAAAAGCGCCATACATCTCCGCAAGCTGCACTTAGGACTTTCACACACATATTTATAAGATGGGAGTTCAACTGACTGCTGCCCAAGCATGAACAGGTATGTAAAACAGAAGTATATCTGTTTCCAAAGTTATACAATTCTGACAGCGGATTAGGCCGAGAAGACAAATTAAGTGATTCAGGTTTAAATATTGACAGCAATGGCGAATTGCAAACGGTAAAAGTTCACAGATCAAAACAGAAAGGAGCAGGCTTGAACTTCTGCCACTGGAATGTCGGAGTAATTAAAGGCGTAAAAGGGCTTAAATCGGAGAATGAAAGGTTTAAAAAAAGAGTTAAAAGGCTTTGACATATTGCAATGACAGAAACACACATAAATAAATAAAGATACGAACATTTGTCAAGAGGGTTACTTCACATTCCAGGTAGACACACCTAGAAACATCAGAGGAAAGAAAGACTCTGGTGGAATATTACTGAAAAACACCATTCAGCATGGTGTTGCCTTATATAGGGGTGATATACTCGAAATTATATAGATAAAGATAAAGAAAGAGGTTCTTAATATGGACAGTGGTATATTTGTAGGAGCTGTACATATGGCCCCAAAGAGATCTACCTACTCACTAAGAGTGGAGGAAGACTGGTATGATGGGCTCGAAAAGGAAGGTATGAAATGTGCTGAAAAAGGACAAATAATACTGGTTGGGGATTTTAATGCAGGGACTGGCCGACTTAATGAGCTGCTTTTAAACGATAATTTAGATGAAGCCTGGTTAAAAAATCCCAATCAATTTTGTATAGGTTCAAACTAAGAAATCGTGATAATAAGATGATATATACTAACGGGAAGAAAGTCCCAAGATTTATGCATTATGGCCAGTCTTAGGATTTAAAATGGCACAGGTATGGAGGACATATTAGGCAGAACCACATGCCATCAGTGGAATGGAAACAGTGTTGTTGAATATGGCAGAATACACAGAGACCTGTTTACACTAGTTGATTCTAATCGGACGACCCAAGCAAATTTAAGAAAATTTCAAGCTTATGTTAGGAATGAAAATACAGATAATGTTTATGTATATGTTGACAAATTTACTCAGATATTAGTGGATGCTGCTGAATCAGTCTTATTTTGACTCAAAAGAAAGAAACATAAGAGTAAGAAGTAGGCAAACAATTTCGAGATGATGTAAAACGTTGGGGAAAAATGATGGGCAAATATGCGAGAAATAATAACATAGGACAGCTATTTTTTCAGTAAAGAAGAGATACAAGCAACAAGTGGAACATAGTAAGCGGCATTATAAAAGTCAGATCATTAAACATAATAGGAAGTGAGCAGCAAAAGTGGGCTCTTTAGCTGTGATGTCATCCTACAGTGGTCATGCGATAATTTTCTATTTTTTCAACTGTGTTTGTGGGCTGGGCATGCGGACCAGGGTGATATTGGTTGAGGTGTTACCTACTTCCTCAGCTGGCAAGAGATTATATACACTTGTCTGCCCCATGCATATAATTAACATACCATTAACCACCTGGTGGTAGCAACACTTCTCATTCCCTTTAACAAACAGAAGACTATGGCAGAAAAGAACCCCAAGGTATGTTGGAAACCTGTGAGGATTTAAAGAGGGACATAAATAAAAAGTTAGATAGTCTAACCTTTTACCCGTGTGAGTTAGCAGGTCACTTTAATCGTTTGTTGAATGTTCGTAATATAGAAAATGAAGCGTCTTGCAATCTGAATAAATTGTTTAACGAGCGCAAAAACAATGCAGCCCGCATATTCTAGAAAATGATATCAGTGCCCATGAAGTTAGTGCAGCAATAAAGAAATGAAACAAACAATAAAGCATGTGACTTGGACACTGTAACTCATGAGATGTTGAAATGTGCAAGCGTACATATTCAAAAACCATTGTGTGAACTGTTAAATGAAGTTTATAAATGTGGGAAATTTCCAGAAGAGTGGAACATAGGTTACATTGTAATTCTTTTTACGAGTGGGAATGCATCAGATGTTTACAGCTACAGGGGCATCACAATTAACAGTGCCCTGGGCAAAGTGCTCAGCATCATTATGACTGGAAATTTAGAATTGTTACTGGAGGAAAGAAGTATTGTAAAGGATAATCAAATTGGTTTCAGAAAAAAAAAAACGGACTACAGATCACCTGTTTGTATTAAAAACACTAGTTGATAAGTATGTGATACAGGACAAACATAATCTGTGTGTCTCTTCTGTAGATTTGAGAAAGGAATACGATAGTGTGGTGCCAAGGCCTTTTCTATAAGCTAGTCACACATGGTTTAAATGGTATGTTTTTAAATATACATGAGAACATGTAAAACACGACAAAAGCCTACATAAAATTTGATAATCGGATACCCAACACATTCAGTGCAAATGTTGGTGTAAAACAGGGGGGGCATTATGAGTCCATCTCCGTTCAACTTGTTCATAAATGACTTTCTAGAATACAGGTGCTGAAAACAATGATCCTGTACTTGATAGTGAAAAGATCAACTCATTACTTTATTGCAATGACTTGCTCCTGTTGTTCCCATCGAAAGATGATCTGCAAAGGAGTTTAAACAAATTAAGAGTGTATTGTAAATGAATGGAGGCTGATTTTCAATGTGGAAAAGACTCGTGTTTAATACAAACGGAGCACCATGCAGTCAAAATTTTTATATCGATGGGCATAAATTGGAGAATGTTAAGGAATTCAAATATTTGGGGGCCATGCTAACAGATACTGATAATTTACAGAAAGCAAGAGAAAATATGATGATGAGAGCCTTGCGAGGAGTGCTCAAATTAAAAGCGCGACCAGGGAGCATAAATACAATCCCCTTGGGTGTGCATCCCCTGTAGTTAACATATCTTATTTTCATGGTCTTTGCTTTTCTATTACCCATTATCCTTGCATTTTCCTTGTTTCTACTTCTGACAGTTTGCCCAAGAGACTGCCTGGGAGACGCTGGGATTTCTAGTTTCCCTGCTACTGCACCCACTCACTTTAAGCCTGCCCTAACCTCCTACCAGACTGGGGTGCAGCCCTTCCCCGGCAAACAACTCCCTCCTACCAAGAAATGCCTTCCATACCTCCCTGAACACTATACCCCTCTTCCTACACATCCTACACAGCTGCCTATTGATCCCACAGATCCTGCTAGGCCCCTCAGATACTTATCTTAGACCTAAGTAGAATCCCCTTCACTAACGGCTCACAGTCTAACTGCCCTTTATGGTCTAAGAGCCCCTATACCTTCCTAAAATTGTCTCAGTACCCACCCTTCCTACTCCCCCTCCTCCCTTTCCGACAGGTCATTAGTCCCAACCTGGACTATGACCTTTGGGCACTCACCACTACTCTTCACTATTCCCTCTAAATGCTGCTCTACATCTCTAATCTTTGCCCCTAGCAGACACACCTTCACCCTGTTCTCCCTGTCCGTCCTACAAAACGTCCTGTCTATCCTCCTAACAATACTACTCCCACCACAACTGCACGTCTCATACTAACCCTCTCTACTCCCTCTTCCCTCCTGGCCTGTGTCTCCTCCCGCACTGTCTCCCCTGCCATCTGTCCCTCCTCCCCTCTGCCCTCCTGTCCTCTCGTCCATGCCTCTACCTGCGCTGTCTGTCTTATTGCCTATCTCTTCCCTTCCCTGTTCTTCACCCTGCCACCCTCCTGTCCCCCCATCATGCTAACTCCTCCCCTGCAGCCCTACTCCTATCTAAGTCTGTGGCATCCTCTAACTCTATCTTGAGAGCTGCTAACTGGATTTCTAAAGTCTCGGCCTTCCTACATTTTCCACACCTGTACTGAAAACTCTCCTCCCTTGCCTCAAGGGTACAGCCTGGGCCCAATACAACTAAACTCCCCCCACATACAGCACCCCTCGACTGTATGTATCCCTCTCACCTTGCCCCTTGCTCTCTGTCTACCTCACTCGACTCTGTACCTCCCCCCCCCCACCGTCCCCTACCCCTTCCACTGCTCTCCTCTCATCCTTCCCCTCTAAATGCTCCCATCCTACCTCAACCTGTACACCTTCTGCCTGCTTCCCCCCTCCTGCACACCTTTCTTCTGCTACCTTCCATCATCGTGCACCTCTCTTACTCTGTGGCACACCACGATCCGGCATACTGATATAGTTTCACTGTTTATGTGTTCCTCGATAAAGAAACTCAAAATGGCGGCTGCCATGCTAACTGTCCTGTTTTCGCGCGCCTATTTTTCCAATTCAAAATTTCTAAAAATTTCCCGAATTTATCACTCTTACTTTCCCGCAATATCTCTGTGCGTTCATAAAACAAATCCCGTTCCAATTTTTTCTCACTAAATCTCGCCACGTCTTGTCTTGAATACTTGAATAAATAAATAAATTAATGAATTAATTGATAAATTAGTAAATCAAATAAATGTTAAGAGAAGATGTTATTAGCGATAAAACAGCCAATCTGAGAGAGAAAGGGATTAAATGACTCTAAAATCAAAATTATAACTGACTTTTTCAATCAAATTAAAACTAAGAACAGCAAAAGACATGAAAGAACAAGTATGCTAAGATTTTTTTGGGAACAGAAAAAGTAGAATTATTTTGCACAGGTGAGCATTATGATTAGTGTTAGGGTCCAGGTTGCATGGGTGGAAAGAGACCAGTTCACACTGCTATTAATAGTACTGCTTTTTTATTGAGCGGGGTTAAATTCGTATCGCTGTAGCGTCAGAAACTTTTAAAAAGCTACCACACTGAAAAGGGTCTGTGCATGCAGGCAGAGCCCAAGGAGTAAATATCTTTATTTTTCAGCACAGAGATGTCGGATCATCTAGATATCATTCAGTTTGAGGCCCTTTTTAGCGAGGTGTTGCATGATACACATGATAGATCATGATAAATTAGCTGAACCTTTGTTTGTTTCTCTAATGCAGACGTGAGACACGGCACGATCATTACAAGAAAATTGTCAGCATTATCTGTTTCAAGGGTAAGAATTATGCCAGGAGCCCCCCTGTGGAGACTGTTTCTTTGAGCCAACCCTTCGGCAGTTCCCCCGGATAACGAAAGGTCAGAAGAGCTTTGCATCGGTGCTTGTGATTGCATACAAAAATATGGATCACAACTTGCCTTTCTTTGATCCATCTCATGATGCAAAAACACAAATTGACAAAATTGAGAACACCCGGGACCTGGAATACTAATTTAGGCGTAATAATCAATATAGCTACATTAGACATGTTGAAATGCTCTATGAATATTCATGTTAGTGGTGAAACTGAAGAAATGAAAATCAATGTTGCCAAGTGGTCTCGGCCAAAGTGTCATCAGCGATATGCCTTTGTGCTTGAACATTAAGATTACCTGGTTAATATAAATCCTATACAGGGAATGAAATCCGTATCATCACAAGAAACAGAATTAAACAAACGAAATGATATGTCTTTATGTAAGGCTCATCAAACAATAAAAAGAAACAAAGAAGTTTCATGTAGAAATTTTGACAAAACTATTAATGATGCAGAATCATCCCAAGGTACTGAATCTAGATGAATGAGATGATGTGCCTCTGATGAACAAACAACACAAGCAAACAAATTCTCAGCACAAATTGCAGTGGAACAGAAAATGATACAGATCATCATTGGACATAGAATCAGACAATTGTGACTATGTACTCCTGTCAGAACTGAATCAAAGGGCAAAGAACAATAACCAAAGTTCAAGCAAAGAAAGTAATAGAACTGACAAGCATAGAACCACAAATAAAGAAAATTATCATGAAAGATGAAACTTGGTCACATACCCATTGCCTACGAGCAGTATTATAAATCCCTTATTCGCCTCGCTTCTGATCTAAAATGTGACACAGATGACAGTGACCTATATGCAAAGTCTACATAATTAACCCCTTAAGTTCTTAAAAAAGATATAGTCATTTTCTCTTCAACATGACACCTGTAGACAATGAATTAAGGTTCAACTATCTCACGAAGAGGTCATAAATGTCTGAAGCCAAAAGTAAGTCTTGTATCGAGAAGCGGATAAGTAATGGTGGTATGCGCATGTGGATGTTTGTCAAAAGTAAATAATAAACAGGATAATGACTCCAACACATTCGTGCCTGCAGCCATAGAACTGGCTGGTTAAATAGGATAGAAAAAATGTGTGCACAAGTTTTGTAGCTTGCTCCAAATTAAGTGTTTTTACATTATCGGAGGTAAACATTGACAATGCAGTATAGTATCTACGTGCTTCACATTATTCTACTTCCGTTGAAAGTATGATAGCTATAATTACTGTGTGTGTTTTACCAGCCTGATGCCCGAAACGTTTCACAATAAAGAAAAGAGTTAATAGACACGCTAATTTTAGAACTGCAACCTCAATGTTAATATAGTGCTATGCAGACTGCCTCAAAGGAAGTGTGTTTTTTTAAATAAACTTAATATGTGCAAAGTACAATCCTGCAATTTACATAAAAAGCATGATAAAACAAAATGTGCATGAAAAGGACAGTTACGTTTTAAAATTAATGTGAATGAGCATTGTGTTCCTTATAAATTGTTTAAAATGAACAGTGTGGTGTCTTACACATTATATCCCATGCTATTTCCCTCTGAAGTTTCCTTCCAATCATTTATATTTTACCACCAAGATAATAAACTTCCTTCCAAACCCTTCTGATTTTAAAAAACGTGAGATAATAGTAATATTTTGCACATCCCTGAAATAAAGGTAATCATCTGTCAAAAAATATAAATTATTTTTACTTTTCATCACTATAGGCTTCTTTATAGATGATCGTAATTCTTTCAATTTCCAATTTCATGAGTCTGATATTTTCATACTCAGTTTTCCAAAATGTTACTTTTCATGAACTTAAGCCTTAAATTACAAAGTTAGCCAGTCGGTTGCTCTTACTCAAAGCAAGAAGTCGCAAGTCGCCACATGTAGGCTACCGATAGTAAACATCAAGATGCTTGGCCTACTACCCTGCAAGCTATCATGGCCAAGGTGAAAAAAGTGAAAAGCAGCAAGAGGGAAACAATTGGTGTAACATCCAACGTGGGGAGGACCTTATACAAAATGAATAAATTGTGTCTGTCAGCCAAGTATTTGAAATTTCTATGCCAGCGATCGGCATGGTTAACGACACAATGTTACTATATATAAATATTCATAGTAGATAACATATACGACTAGGTCTTCTGTTCAATGTAAAATTATACAGCAGTTTGAATTTTACCTCAGAAAAACACTATTTAAAAAAAAACGTAAATTGAATATAGATGGAAACCAAGATGGAAACTTTCCTTCCAACATGCAAGTTGACACTTGCTGAGCTGCTCACGCGCCATCAGACATGCGCACTCGTTAGACCACTGTCTGTTTGTTTTTTACAACAGCTGTCACTCTGTATATAGCTGTATCTGTCTGTCGCGGTGCATTCTCTTGGATATTGCTTTAATTGAACAGCGGTCCCAATTCTATGTTCCTCTCTGTTGTGTTCATCCAAATATTCTTTTTTTTTATTGTAGCACAGGTGAAAGGATTTATGCGTTTATCCCGAATACAAATTTTTCATATTCTTGTGGGTGTGTTTAAACAAAACTTTGGGTTTAGTGTTTAGCTTTCTTCTTTTCCGTGGTTGACTATTTAATTCATTTGGCTTATGTTCTGTGTCGCTTTCAGGAACAAGTTCACCTGTAATAAGTTTTTACTCTGGTTTACAGTTTGGGTCTGGCTGCCCTTATCATTTGCATCTCCCCACCCCCACCCGATGTCGTTCTCTGCTATTTTCCGGAAATTTTAGTTTTGGAACATACGGGTCAATGTCTTTTTGTAAGTCAAATTTGGGTTCTTTAAGGGCATAGCCTTCTTCCTTGACAAGCCCTTCCTTATTTCGATAACCTGCTTCATGTGGCGTTCTAACAGCCTTGCAACAAAGAATGCAAGGCACCTGTACTAATTGACTGCCGTGTCAGATTTTGAACAAAGAACCCTCACGCGATTCATTATTTTCGTCTTCGTTACCTGCATGGAATTGAGATAGGTGTCTGTTGACTTTATCAAATATAGCCTTTGAATTGTATTTGAGTCTTTTGTCCAGAACCACTTCCTAGTAGTCATTACCCTATTCCGCAACCCGAACTCTTCACTCTGTATGAGCTTACTCGTCACTGTCTAACCTATAAACATATGGAAGTACTATTGTCCATATTGCAAACGTTCTTCTGTTGAATTTTGACATAGGCTGTATTAGTCTAAATAAACTAAAGGGTCTTCAATTGGTAACTACTCAGAACATGTTTCGGAACCTGTATCCGTATATTCTCTCAGTAGCGGCTCCTTATCTAAGCTAAATATTCAGCAAAGACAACCCACATAATAATGAATAAATATGCGCGTGGCAAATGATGAATTAGTTAAATACGTGAAGTTTTGCTTATAAATGCAGAGCTTCATTATGAATAAAGAAAAGCTGTCAAACCAAATATAATTACTAAATTGGTATGGTACAAGTTCAGATAAGAACAATTTGACATACCCTTGAACCAGTATGTACCCTTTCTAGCTGGAAAACCACTTGCCAGTGTATAATTGAAGTAGAAACAAGCTGGGACATTATATTCAGCCCTAGTGATTGCAAAATAAACAGTTGCAGCTAGACCACCTATACAAACCTAGGGAAATCCTAAAAAGTACTGCAGCAAAGGACATCGTGTACCAGAAATGTAAAACAAACCCGATGATGACACCTACGTCTCACTTTGAAAGTCTCCAAACAATAAAGCTCTATTTTGCCGCCAGCCGTGAGTCAATGCTTCAACATAATGGGTGACGTTTGTGACATTTGAGCAAGTACTGTCAAGTTTGAGTATTTTCCGGACATTGAGTAAATAAGTACTGAGGCATGTCAGAAAAGAATGAAATTCATTAGCATTTCAGTCAAAAACATGTTATCAAAACATATTTTTCTTAACTAGATTTGGATCTAACAATCTTTGGACAGTCACAGCAAAATTTGTAGGGCTAGTAACATTGAAAGTCATTAGCTTTTAAGTCAAGAAAGTGCAATCAAAATACATTTTTTCTTAATCTGATATCAAGTACAATTAGGAAAGCTTGTAACTCTTATAGGCCACTACTTGCAACCGATGGGGGGGGGGGGTTGTTAAAGTAACAGAAAACAAGCTGGCATAAAAAGTCTGATGGGTGAATATTAATACAGAATGATGCCAAAATATAAAATTCATGTAACTCTTTCTTTGGACTGTGATCACAAGAAGATGAAAATGAATTTGGAATTTGGGGCATGGCCCGATGATACAATTCTATCAGTTTGTTTGCATTATCTTCTGCATGTGCAAATGACAGACTTGCAGACAAATGGCTACAAAAATATGGCTGACCCATAAAAAAAAAGATTCATAGCAGGTGCATGTACATAATTTTATATTACATATGTATGTGTTACTTTCAACAGATTTCTTTGATTCTGGTATCAGCAGATTTAAAGTCTCTTCATGAAAGGAAACATATTGCAAGCAATGTCAGTTAATTGGAAACATGTTGCACGCAGTGTAATTTAATTGGAAGTGGGTTTATTTTGATTTACCTAAAACATCATAGTTATGCTTAATTTGTTTAGATAAAGACCGAATTTGATTGGTTGATTTTTGAAATCCCCCTTTGTATATTTCTACATCATCAAATGCAATTGGTTGATTTTTGGAAATCCCCCTTTATATATTTCTACATCATCAAATGCAACAAAGAAGTCATCAGATACATCTTTGTGTGTAGACTGTTGACTCCCTGATCTAAGTAAATGCTATCCATTCTCGTCTCAGTCTGCTGCTTGCTTGACTTTCTTTTGATTTCAAAGCTATTCCTTTCACCACCTAACACATTTCCTTTCCTTTATTTCCAAATGATGGCTTCGAAGGCTGCGCGCATTTTGTCTCAACCAGGTCTCTGTGAAGTGTTTCATCGAGTAAAGTCCATACAAATTCTGCCATAGACTGGTATAAATGACTGCTGAATTCTGTCTTATCTATTTCCTTACATCTGCGCTCTGTTACATTATTGGCTAACAATAATGGATTTCGACGCACATTTTCTACTGTTGGTAGTAACCTCTCCAGAATGTCTATCGTAATAAAGCTTTTGTACTTTTTTCAAGTTTTTAAATTTTCTCGCATATTTGAATTCCAAGATTCTCATCACACTTTTGACCTCAGTTTTTAGAGGCCTAATAAGCATCTTCAAGTATTTATCCTCACAAATATGCTAAAATCGTATTGCTGTAAGACCATGGAAATTGCACAAAGAGGACCTCAATTTCAGTTGTTAACTGCATTTATAATGTCCATAGCTTTCTCATGTAGAACCATAGGCGCATGATTTGGGTTGTTAAAAGAACACAAGGTCTGATGTGAAAGAACCCATCAGAATCAGCAAGATGAAAGGTTTCCGTGAAAAAAAAATGGTCTCCCGTGTCAGAGAGCTGTATTTAGTATTATATCGGTCACTTTAATCCTCTGTGAAGAAAAAAAAAACCTTTTAAGCTTGTAGTCAGCTAGCATTTGGTTCGATGTATGCAGTATTTCATGAACCAGTATTTGAGCACCATATATACATACCATGGGCCTATGGCCTAAAGTAAGAAATAAAAGGAAAAAAATAATCTTTCACAGCACCAACATTTATTTTTTTTTTGTACTTACATCATGCCCAACATTTGCAATGAACACAACCTGCATATTGTCAATACTACTATCCCTGTACAAACTAGAATTTTCATTTGCTAGACCAGGCAAGTAATTCCATACATCACCAAACTGTCGGATAAATGGTTTAGTCCCAATTTGGGGTTTTTTCAAGGTTAAAATGACACCTGGTCCATTATGTTGTCGTTTATCCTCCTGTCGCTGGCAAGGGAAGCTAAACATGATTAGTCGATTGCATGGATTTCCAATAGGTTTTCCAAATTCTAAAATGTCAGATTGATTTATTTGATCACCATAAATTCTGTGTTCCTCTAAGCACTAAAGGTGGTACATGCAATATTTTTCGTTTTCATATGTTAGGATATACATGTAAGAGAATAAGTGTTAGAGAGGAAATGTTGGGATTTAAATGTCAGGATTTCAATGTTAGCAAATAAATTTTAGGATTCGAATATTAGAGCAGAAATTTTAGGATTCAAATGTTAAAGCATATGTGTAAGACATTAAATGTTAAAGCATATATATGAGATATTAAGTGTTAGGATTTAAAAGTTTGAGGAAACATGTTAGGGTTCAAATGGTAGAGATGAAATGTTTGGATTTAAAGGTTGAAGCATACATATGAGATATTAAATGTTATGATTCAAATGATACAGAAGAAATGTCTGGATTTAAATGTTAGAGAATAAATGTCCTGTGCAAAAACTGCTGGAGGAATTCGTTAGGATTTCAAAGAGAAGAAATGTTAGGATCGAAATGTTAGAAGACAAATGATAGTTTAAATATTAGCAAGTAATTTAAATATCGGTTGTAGAAACTGTTAAAAGTTTATGAAGGTATGGACAAAAACAGGGGAAGTTGTAGCTTAAATACAAGGGAAGTGAAATAAGACTTCAGTAATGCTAGAATTTGGTCACAGCAATACCGGGAAAATACATTTGATTTAGATATCAAAGTGAATCGCGGCAAAGCATATATTATATGATTATTGATGCTCTAAAATACTTGCAAAATATGTACCTTTGTTTCCATATAGTATATCCATATATTATAACCCCCCAAGTTCGTCCCAATGCTATCCGCATTTACAAACCATTGGGTGCGGAATCCACTATTTTCCAAACACAGCCAAGTCAGTGGATTAGTCATGATTGCATATTTTGAAGAGGTAGTATCCAAAATATATGTATGATTATGGTTAACAGAAGGATATTTTGTCAAATGAGTGTACTGTAAAATACATAAAGGAACTTTTTCAGCGTGAGCATTACCTAAAAGGATAAATACGCCTTGAAATTACCAGTTGTTGGCGGTGGTGGGCACCAGAATAGGAATATTGTATCACACACTGAAGTCGCAGAAGGGTGCCTTGATGGTGGATACAGACCTGAAAGTACCGGCAGGTTTTTATGTAATTGGCATTAATATTCTGAGAATGTTCACGATAAGATCTGGAAATGGAATGGTTGAAAAGTAGAGAGAGACTGGCCCCTGCATGTGTGGCAGCAGAAGCAGTGTTAGGGGAACTTGTCGGGTTGAATGTCCAGGATAGGTTAGCAAAGGCAAATTTGAGCTATTGGGGATACTTGCAGGAAACAGAAGATGGTGGTGCAGGAAGGTGTACCTTGAGGCGGTTAAAGAACCGACAAAGGGGGGGGGGGGGGGAGGGCTAGACAAGGTAGCAGAGAGGTACAACCTAAAGGCATGCTAAGGGGCCAGATAAGGTTGATACTTCATGGAAGACATATGTTGGTAAGGTTGTGACAGGAAAATATGAGGTTGAGTAGAAAAGAGGGGTTAAAGAGATGAGCACATTTAAAGCTTACTAAGTACTAGAGAAGCCAGTGAAGCGAAGGGGTTGATATGGAAGTGAGGGCTCAAGATTACTATTCCAAGGGACAGCCGATTATTAATCTTGAGAAGTGGAAGCAGAAGTGAATAGAGAGGAGTGTTGTGTTATAACTAGTTACCTACCTGCCTGTCTATCTATATACCTATCTGCCTATCAATTTATAACTCCCTACCGACTTGCCTGTCCATGTATAGCTACCTACCTGCCTGTCAACCTATAGCTACCCACCTGCCTGTTATTATATACCGAATAACCTGCATGCCAATCAATAGCTACCTACCGGCCTGCCAATCCATAGCTACGTACCTGTTTGCCAATCTATAGCCACCTACCTATCTTTAGAATCAAATATTTAAATAACTAGATCAGGGAGAAATTGGTGCAATGAAACCCGTATCATACAGAACCAAAAATTGAAAAATTGCGGACAAGGGCACTGTTTAATTAATTAATGTCCACGCACGGGGGGCCAACAAGTTATAAAAGAAATTCTTTCTTCATACTACAGGGGTTTTTTGTGAAAAGATTTATTTTCCAACCGAAGGACGCACATTAAAATGATAACTCGCAAGTGTCAATCCTTGGTATCCCTTGTGTGCTCTACGATTAGAACAAACTGAGAAAAACTGTTCACAGGGTGTAAATGCCCGTGAAAGCACTCCTCGGATTCCCACTACAAAAATTATGTTCGTCACCTGTCGTCATCTTGGGTTTTGGCCGGCGGCATGTAGAAATGTTGAGACAAAATGGCAATACTGACCAACTTTGTCAATATCTACAAACTTGATAAGATGAAAATCTTAATATATACATACATACATATATATATATACAATACCATTGAGATATGGTTCACAAAAAGTATAGAATATTAAGAAACAGACGTAGGGGGCAAAAAATATTTGAAGAAATAAGAACAGAAGCATCTCAAATTACAACTATTTGAGAAGAAACCTGCATGGGAATTATTGGAATAAGGTTACCTGAAACATTCTCACGTTTGAATGTAGATAAAGTTCAAGAATCATGCAAACTGCAAACATTCATGCTGACGAAGAATTGGAAGATGACATAGACGACGAGGGCACAAAAATATTGTCAAAAAGAAACAGAAACATCTCAAATACATGAATCAGGAAAATAACTTGCATGGGGATTCTCAGATCAAGGACATGTGAAGTGTTGCTGACATTTGAATGTAGGTGCAGCGCAAACAATAAATACAAATGTAATTCTGATAGAAATGGAATATTGAAGAGTGCAGCATGAGGTCGCAAAACATTATGTCTGTTTTCACGCACAGACATAAATATATTAAACGACACTAACAATGCTAAGTTAAATTCAAAATAACCTTATTGAACTTCAGACGTGTGCTCTCTGAGCCCAGCTGAGTCCTATGGGGGATATGGATTCGTTTCACATTCCTGATCAAAGCAATAGGAAAAGGTGTTGACTCGGTCTTGCAGCATGACCATGCAACGGATAAAACAAACATATATATATATATACATATATATATATATATATATATATATATAACACAAATCCTAAAAAAAAAAAAATGAAAATTTCGTTCAACACAACCGATGGGACCTTCCAGAGACATTGATGATAACTTTGCGTGGAAAATCAACCTTGTGACCTCAAAAAGTAATTATTGATCCATACGTATCACACTAGGTCCAAATCACGGTCACCAGGTATGTCAGGAATGTTTCAATGGGTGCATAGCACCGTTAAATTTTTGTAGCATATTTTGAAAAAAAAGCCTTTTTGACATTTTAGATATTTTGCTGTTAAGCAAATAATTATTCTGCATCTTTGGCCATTGAATTTTCCTCTTCAATGTCTGGGAGTCGCTCGAGAAGGAGACGCACCAGGCTGAAGCGGAAACAACGCGACTTCATTTTCTTGCGTACGGCAAACTAGTTACATTACATTTAAATACATCTTTACGCGCCATGAAAATTGCCTGGTGAAACTTCACAGAAGAAAAAGATTGTAGGTTTAACTTCAGTGCATGGATAACGTAAGTGAAATACAGAGGCTAAGGATCAACCTGCCTTGCGTCATATTGAAATGGCACATGGCTTCTGAAATTGTTACAGACACCTTGGCCCACTTAACGTTTCATGAAAAACAATCTGTCAGTATAAGCACACTGAGGATAACTTAGAAAGTTGTATTGGTATGATGTGAAAATACAAAAAATACCATGAAAAGAACTCGCAAGTGCTGCCATTTGTACCAGTTTGTGGAAAGGTCCAACTCAGCCGTGTCCATATGGACACAAAGCCAGGCGGAGAGCACCGCACAGAGGAAATACTTACCAAGCGTATCACAGTTACACATGAAACCCTCTCTGTCGCTGAAGTAATTTCGAGTTATACCTTCACGGATATAACCATATAGACATCTCTTGATGTCTCCAGATCCCAAAACGATAGGAGATCAGAGACAGTGGCGCTGGTCACAGGGCTGGAATGATCAGGTGCTCTTCTAGGAATGTCTAGTCAGCTCCATGGCCTACTACATTATGTGCACAGGGCGCTGGTGAGAGGCACTGAAGTGGCACCTGGGCTTGTGTTGTTCACACCTTTGGGCAACAGTGTAACCATGGGGTAAATTGGGCTGTGGGGGAAAACTGACCTTCTGTACATTCTTCCCCATTCTGACAGGGCTGGGCCATGGCATATTTTTACAATTATTTTAGAAGTAAGATTTTAGCAGGGGTATAGGTATGCACTAATAAAATGTCGCTATGAGGTACGACGTATGAGAGAAAAAGAGATCCAACCATCACCTGATCACAACCACTACCTATGTACAAAACAGGATCACATAGAGATGCACATATAAGTAATGAAATTGACGTTGACTATTGCATAACCAGTGTACTAATATACTGGCTGCCCATGAATGGACATAAAAAATGCATACAATAAATGCAGAAAATCCAAAATAAAACACGAAGTTTAACAATTGAGCTGTGAGATCAGTCAGCATGCCAGAAACATCCTAAGCAATATCATTTTATGAAATATATACACTACCATGTCATCAACTATGCACGATACCCAAAGACCTTGCAAAGGACATCCAAGACACGAAATTAATGGTGAACTATTAAAGTTGAATCAGATACTTGACCTCAGTGCCTAGAAACCACCACAGTTTTCTCCCCTTTGCGAAAAAAAAACCTTATTAGTGTGAAGAGTATGTCACATGTGTTTTCAACAACATATTCCTAGGCCAGTGACAGCAAATTTCACAATATCAACATTGAACAGTACTGCGTCCATAAAGTAGCTCATATACAACAGGGAAGACACCAAAATATCGACATATCACTGTGCCAAGCTCACTTTGAAAACGATATATACCAGAACATTACCGAGTAAGATCAGCATTCAGCAAAAGCCAAATAACTGAGCCATTAGTTAGAGCACTAATTTTCTTGATCTACATCGAGACAAAGACGAAAAACTGAACAAGTCCTGTGCCAAAGACTTTGAACAAGGTGCACTGCAATAACAGTTGGTGACATGTAAGCTGAAAATATACACAAACAAAATTATGATGAACATTACATGTAAAATATAATATTTAAACTCATCATGATTGTCATATTGAATCTGACCCATAAGATAGATTACTTTACATCCAACATGTCATATATATCATTATAGTGAGCAGGCAAGCTGACCACTCAGACATGAGCTGTATGTAATAAAAGCGAAAAAGACCAATCAAATAATATTTATATAATAAGGGTCAGACAGACCGACCACTCTAATATATTTCAATGTTACCAGGTAGCCAACTATACACTATCATGTTTCGGGGTCTGATGTAGTGCCTGGGTTCTTCCAACGTCATCGTCCACCATGGCGTGCTGGTGTCCAACTGGCTTTGTAGAACCTCTTTTTACCTTTAGCCATGTAAATATTGATTGCAATAACTTGTAAGTTCATATCCTTTGTTGATGTATTTGGCTGCAGTACTTTGGGATTTTGTTTCTTGTACATGTACATTATGGACACTGGAGGATGACATTTCTGCCCATACTAGTGACGTGATTGTTTGACAAAACAATACATGTAGGTCTCATACTTTCAAAGTATAGACACATTTGTTTCACATGGATTGTGAAAGAAGTCAAACACTGACTTATCGAGTCACTTTCCATGGCACAGATGTGGCGTATACCTCCCATTTTGGAGGTGGTGGAGGAAATCGAAGACCTCGGAGAAAACCACAGTGCACGGTTAAAGAGGTAGGACCTTGCTGCACATGCTTTCCAGGATGAGAATCGAACCCAGCTCGTAGGGGTGAAGGGCGAGCATCTTGCCGCTCAGCCAACCGTGCACCTGCTCCCAAAAATAGCACAAAACATTGCAATGTCAGCTGTCTCAGCAGCCTAGTCTTGAAGTACGAGTCTTGCGGTTTCAAGCACTTGATGAACACCGAGATAGTATTGTCAGGAGCGTAGTAATGCAGATCACAGTCCTTGATGATATAGAAAAGGTAATTGATATGTATATATATGTATATATATATATATATATATGTATATATATATATATATATATATATATATATATATATATATATATATATATATATATATATAATATATATATATATATATATATATATATATATATATATATATATATATAAAAGAGGAGCGGCCCCATAATGGAGCCCTGGAGCTGGTGACAAGCGGTCAGTTTAACCCTTTGCTGTCTATTTGAAAGATAGTCTTGTAGTTGTAAGAGTGATTCTGCGTATGAGAAGAGACTACATGTCTTAAGTTTGTTCAAAAAGTTTTATGAGGTAAGCAGTCAAATGCTTTGGAGAGGTCCATCAGGACGGTTCCAACATACTTGTTTTTGTCAAAAGAGCAACGCCAGGTCTCAACATTATCTACGAGTAAGGTATTACAGCTGAAACCTTTTCCGTAGGCTGATACATCTGACAGAATTCCTTCGAAAATTTTGGATATGGACGGTTAGGTACTCAAAGGTCTATAATTACTAGTTTGCAAACGGTCATTCTTTTTGTACATATGGCTAAGTTAGGCTTTTTAAGGGAGGAACTGAGAAAATGACAAGTAGATATGGACTTGTTGATTATAGAAGAAAGTGGTTTACAAACTCAGAAACTTTTTTGAGTAGCTTGACACGGATCTGGTGATGACCAGTTTTCTCTCTTGACATTTAAATTGTTGATTTTTTTCCCGTCACTCTACCCTCAGAAGCGTGCCTGAAGCGGAAAGTGGTACTGTTACCAGTGTTGATAAACGGAGCCTGACCGAGGGAAGAGGGAGGGATTGGTTTCTTGTTACCATAAATGGCTGCTGAGCTGCTTACAGCCGCAGCTTCGGGATCACCAATAGAGTTTGCTGTATTAATGAAAAATTGATTGAAAACCTCGCAAACTTTTGTCTGGTTGTTTACAAGTTCATCTTAATGATAAAGGAATATGGAATCAGATAAGATGAGATACATTTGATGGTACAAGGAAAGGAATTAACCTAATGATCCCACAGTAAAGCAACCTATGCAATCCAGCATACTCAATCGGCAAAATACCAACCGAAGTTCACAGGCAACTATGCATCCTACAAATAAACAGATTTTCACCTGGGAAAATAACAATCAAGCTGAGATTCAGCAATAACAATACTCTTTCAACCCCATAAAGTCCCACATGCAAACACAAATCAACAACCAGCAAATAAGATTTGCTTCACAGAAAATCTGTCTGGGTGCCTTCAGAATGGGAAGTTTGAAATCCTACACTTTGCAAGTGTTTAACATAATCTAAATTATGTGAATTTGCCTAATGTGCATGAATTAAAATGCCACAACATTGGTTGCTGGTTCATTGGATGTGGACATATCACAAACATATAAACTGAACTTTGAATGACACCGCTATCTGTAATAGTTTTGAAGCTATTCAAGGTTATACTTTTGTGTATTTGCCTAATTTGCATAAATTAAAAGCCCGCAACTTTGGTTTATGGTTCATTTGTTGAGGCTTTGTCACAAACCTACAAATTAAATTTGAACTGGCAACTCCATGTATAATAATTTTGAAATGATTCAAGATGTTAAATTGTGTGTATCAATCTTATTTGCAAGAATTAAAATTGTACAACTTTGGTTCGTGGTTGATTGGATGCAATTTTGTCACAACCTATAAATTGAACTTTGAATGGCACCTCTATCTATAATAGTTTTGAAGTTATGTATGATTTAAACTTTGTGTATTCACCTAATTTTACAAATTTTGGATCATGGTCCATTAGATGTGGTTATGTCACAAACCGTTAAATTGAAGTTGGAATGGCACCTATCTATACAAGTTTTGAAGCTATTTAAGATTTATATTGTTGGAAATTTATTGTGTTTGCTCGTGAGCAAAATGTATGCAGCAAATTCATAGATATGAATAACTTTTAATACACTGACTTTGCTGTGTAATTTTGTCTGGGTGCCAACCCAGACATTTTGTTTTTCCAAGAATTCTTTCTTTCTTTCTTCTTTACGACTAGTTTTGTCTGGAGTTTTTCTTGGACCCCACTATTCCGAAAACCACCAAACTTGCCATAGTAAATGACCTACCAGTGAAATTAGGCACCTGACTTGGAATAGTCATGACGATTAATACTATGCAAATGAGGAGCAATTAAAATTTTAAAAGCCCCATATCTTCTAAACTATTGGAGATAGACACAAAGTTCTAACCTACACATGCAGGTTTGAGACAACTGGCAAATCCAACAGCATACAAACAAAACTTGGGGAATTTTAATGTATGCTAAGTGTGGGTGGGGGGGGGGGGGCTCCAAACAACTGTGTAATGAGGCTCTCAATAAAATACATAGTTTATCTTTCTGATCATGCAGGAACAGATTGACTCCATGCTGCCATAAGTACCAGGCAGGCTATAGTTTCTACTAGTGCAGAACAAACCTGTCAATGAACCATGACTAAAACTGGTGTCCTAGCTGGCCTGTTTTTGCCTGAGGCAATGTCAGTCTGCTGAGTTTATCAGTCCCAAGGGAACAGAGACTACAAACTTCTTGGCAGAACAAGCCTGAATGTACCCTCTGTTGAAAATAGACTAAATACAGAACTGAGTCGGCCAGACCAAGGAGGGTGGAATTTGTGTCATCTCAGTGGAGACTTTCATGTCTTTGTTTTCATGTAACCACTGAGATGAAGCCTGCTCTTCATAGCCAATACTGAGACAGTATAGTTTTGTCTTGGTTCACAGGTACATGTTTATGCAGTTTCTTGACAGCTTCTGTTGAAAGTTGTTCATGTAATAAAGGAAGAAAGACAGTTTTGTATTGCCTGTATACACATCCCCTTGAATTATAATGTGTATACACTGTACATTTATATGTGCATGTATGAATAATGTACATATAGTAGTAGTAGTAGTAGTAGTAGGAGTAGTAGTAGTAGTAGTAGTAGTAGTAGTAGTCTTCATTGACTGTGGGTCCAAACTGAATACACAATCATCAAATCACAAATAGTCAGAAAAAACATGCATAACACATTGAAACAAATCATCACAGTTATACTTATTTATCTAGAAAATAGGAGATACTTATGTATTAAAGTCAGTTCTTATAATATAATAAAATAATCCTTTACATTCAAAAAGTCAAAAGTAATTTATCAATTAGTAAGACGCCAAAATGTCATGGATGAGCGGAAAATCTTTTTCATTTTTTGCATCATTGAGACTTTGGGGTAAATAACTGCCCCACCAAACCGGTCTCTAGTATTTTGTAAAACAGGGCAGAACTGTATCACATGCTCCTCATCCTGGACCTGCCCATACTGACACAAATGCTCCTCCCGAGGGAGGCGCGCCCAACGACCTCTCTCTATTCGTAGGTGATGCGACGAAAAGCGCATCCTAGTCCATGCAATGCGGCAATATTCAGGTATGAAGCAATCTATCTTCAGAGTATTAGTATACACATCATGGACGCTACAGGTAGGATTAATACAATGATATGGAGAATATTTGGTTTTGGGCAATGAACGAATCTTATCTTGCAAGCTACTGTTTGCAGTACCGATGTAATCATTTGATGGTATCAACAGTTCCTCTATGTATTTAAAAGTTTTACGATTATATGTTTGCGTCAACCTTATTGCAAACATCAGGGGGTCATGCAACATATTTTTCCTCTCCTCGAACATCTTTTGAAAGAATGTCTGTTGCTTGTGTTTTATCAGTACATCTAGGGGTGGAAAGCCAAGTTCTGCCAAACATACATCATTTACAATCGTCTTTCTCACACCCAAGAGAGCTTTACATGCACCAATATAGAGTTTCTCCTCTACACGGAAACTAGTATCAAGCCAACCGTCACAGCCATATAGTATCGCTGCGTTAAATGCAGCTTCGACAACTTTTCTTTTGGCAACAAAAGGCATATCTCTATTTACTCTCAGAAACATGAGAAGTTTATTTTTTTTCTTTTGTTTTTCTTCTGCGTGGGCTTTCAATGACGAGCTGGTGCTGCCATCTGCTGTAAATACAGCATTTTTAGTATACTTGCACACATACTCATCCATACTGCCCAGAAGGGTTGACCCTCTCAAGAGTGGGCACTTTTCTCTGGTCCCATGGGTGACTTTTCTTTGATCCCAAGGGTGCCCACTTCAGAGAGGTTTCACTGTATTAGAAACATTGGAATTTTCTTCTTCCTCTCTCTACCTCTCTCCTCTCTTCCTTCCTTCCTTCTCTTCCGTTCTTTCTTTCTTTCTTTCTTTCTTTCTTTCTTCTTCACAACCAAGTTGGTCTGGAAATTTTCTCAAGCAGTGTTTTTCCGAAAACCATCAAACTTGCTATTGTGACTGACCTAACCAGTGAAATTGTGCATCTCATTTGGAATAGTCATGATGTTTAAAAGTATGCAAATTTAGGTGCAATTAAAATTTTAAAAGCTCCATATATTCCAAAATATTGCAGATACTCAAAATTTCAGTGTGCATATATAGGTTTGTGATACCTGCCCATATAATGGACAGTTTAAGTTAAGTAGAATTTCAAATTATACTAATAAGGGGCTTTGAAAAGTTTCGAAGTTGAATATCTCTAAAAACTATTATACATAGACATGCCATTTCGCCTTCAATGTATCGGTTTGTGGCAAAACCGCATTCAATGAACCATGAACATAGTTGTAGGATTTTAATTTATGCAAATTAGGTAAACATACAAAATGTAAATCTTGAATAGCTTCAAAATTCTTATAGAAAGAGGTGCCATTCCTACTTCAATTTATGGGTTTGTGGCAAAGCCCCATCCAAAGAACCATAAACCAAAGTTGTAGGCTTTCAATTTTTGCAAATAAGGCAAATACACGAAATGAAAATGTTGAATAGCTTCAAAACTATTATAGATACTAGCTTCATTCAAACTTTATCTTATAACTTTGTGACATGGCCACATCCAATGAACCAAGAACCAGAGTTGTAACATTTTACTTTATAAAAATTAGGCTAATACACGAAATTTAGATTATGTTGAACAACGGCAAAGTGTAGAATTTCAAACTGGTCTCATTT
Organism: Hermodice carunculata; assembly: GCA_964020975.1. NCBI lineage: Eukaryota > Metazoa > Annelida > Polychaeta > Eunicida > Amphinomidae > Hermodice > Hermodice carunculata. Next base: position 93,211,170 of record OZ026620.1, on the reverse strand, counting down.
TGAAGGCACTAAGACAGATTTGCTGTGAAGCAAATCTTCTTTTCTAGGTTGTTTGTTTGCATTCTAGGATGGTAGTTGAGCAAGATTTTTAGTGGTTTGTTTCGAAGGACTTTTAGGTTTTTAATGTTTGATGCAGAGGTACGTCAGAGCCATATGAGATTCTGGAGAAGATGAACGAGTAGCGTAATATTTTGTACGATGGCTTGGAATGTACTTTTTTAAACCTATTTGAAGTAGTTCATGTATTTATAACATATTTAAGATGTTATCGACACATTGCCCACCGTCTCGTGCTGTGCAGCGGTTGCTCTAACATCATAATTTCGATAATGAGAGGAGGTAATCACTTGTTGTTGAAGACATCGACTTGGCTCCGAAGACTTCCGAATACATTGTCGACGGGACCCACTTTGGTTTCTCAACCTTCTTTACCATCACATCAGTTGGAGCTTTCCAAACAACCTTCCAATGGTACACTGTAAGAGTAGGACGTGCTTTTTTGGGGGGGGGGTTGGTTTTTTTTTTTTTTTTTTTTTTTTTTTTTTTTTTCGTGCCCCTTACTTCAGCGACACCTGTCAGTTGCAATCTCTTCGGAACTTCCAGTTGCACATGTATTTGATCCACGACACGATTGATGCCGTGGATGTAGTTAATACCACACCATTCTTCCAAGTTCAAATTGATGCCTCTCCCTCTGACTCTCTGACCTACTGCATCCACACTATATGCATCCCCACTGACACATAGTACTTGTCCTGAAATCTAGATCCGTCCAACAACACTCAACTGTCTGTGCCCTCTTTGAATATATGCTTACCACTTGAGGGACCAAGGTAGCCAGGGTCTGCCAAGCCGATGCAGACAGGAACAACCATCATGTACACTTTGTCTGGATTCTCCCTATTTAAGCAACATAGGGTCAATCCATAGTGACCAGGTCGCACCTCAACATGCTCAACCAATGTCTTTTTTTTTTCGCTTAACTGGATTGAAGAAGCCACCTTCAGGTAAGCTTTTCTTGTTGTTTTTTGCGATCTGCTAGCTAGGCGAGTGTCAGAACAACTGATGACAACCAGCAAAATCAACCCTCTTTATACAAATTTTGTGACATCAAAAGCGACTTTCCAGTTTAAATCAATTTTGAGCTTATGTCTCACCAGCAGTACTATGTTAAGACACCGGGGGGGGGGGGTAATCCTAAGTCTATTTTTAGACATCTATGGGGATATAGTCTGGCGTATTATGTCATAATCCTCTAAGGAATTTGAATCTATACTGGCGTTCATTGCAGTCGCAAGTCAGAGGAACGAAGGGTCAAGTTTCACAAATCTGTTTATCAAGACAAAAGTTTAATTCATATTCTTCATAGGCCTGTTTCAACTTCAACTTCAATTTATTTTCAGTTTGTTTAGCCTCATTAGGTGACATAAAAACCATTATGTTACTATGTTTCTAGACTTTAAAATATAATTTAGGAAGAAAGTGGATTCGCCATGTGTTTCTTAAGCTTTGCACATTAATGTGGCAGCGCGATTCTTTGTCTGGTTTTAGGAGAAAAAAAGAAAAAGTAAAGAAACGCACGTTAACCAATTTAATACATATAGTATGTATGAACTAAAAGTAGATCAGGTGTAATGAAATAAAACTGATGAAATTTAGTTTTACATTTCCAAACGTATGAAAACACAATAGAATTTGATTCAGAAATCACCGGGGAAGGGGAGGGGGACAGTAAAACTGCCCTTTTAGGAGGAGATTTTAACTTTGTTCTGGATACAGTTAAGGATAAAGATGGGGGAACGTCAGCTACACATTTTAAAAACCAAAAAATTATTTTAGATTGGATGGATGATACAGACCTTGTAGATATTTGGAGACAGAAAAAACCCTGATCAATTTATATATACATGGCGAAGGAAAAACCTAACATTTATTCAGTGCCGCTTGGATTTTTTTCTCGTATCATTCGGTCTAATAGGGAATATAGAAGGAACTAATATTATTCCAGGATATAAATCGGACCACTCAGCTATTTCTTTACAAGTAAAACTCAACACACACCCCAGAGGCCCTGGCTTTTGGAAACTTAACTGTTCTCTCTTAAAACAAATCGAATATGTCAATATGGTAAATAGTCTCTTTGAAAATGCAGATGAAGTCACAGAGGTAGAAGACCCTATCTTAAAGTGGGAAATGTTAAAAGTAAAAATCCGTTCAGAATCCATGAAATTTGCAGCCCAAAATAAACGAAATAGAAAAAACAAAATTAATTGCTTGGAAGATCAAATAAAACATTATGAAAGTGAATTTTTATCGGCCCTTTGAATTATGAAGATGAAATGAAATTAAAAAAACTTAAATTAGAGCTAGAACAAGAATTAGAATATGATACAAAGGGGGCAATTTTAAGGAGCAAAGTACGATGGTATGAGGAAGAGGAAAAACCTTCAAAATACTTTTTTAATTTAGAGAAGAGAAATTTTAATAATAAAGTAATCAATAAATTAAATGTTAACGATAAATTGATAAATGATCCAAAGGAAATATTGCGGGAAGAAAAAAAGTTTTATGAAAACTTGTATACCTCTAGTAATAATGTAGATATTGAAAACGAAATGCCAGATATCGCAACTTTTTTAGATAACATAGAACACCAAAACTATCAGAACAAGATAAATTAAAATGTGAAGGGGAATTACAAGAATTTGAACTTCTGAATGTATTGAAAAATACAGCTAATAAAAAATCACCTGGTTCAGACGGATTTCCAGTCGAATTCTATAAAGTTTTTTGGCCACAGTGTAAACACTTTCTTTTGAATGCATTAAACACTGCTTATAATAGGGGCCTGCTATCTACAACTCAGAGACATGAATATAATATACCGGCTCTTCTTATACTTGTAGATTTCGAAAAGGCATTTGATTATTTAGAATGGGGCTTTATTCAAAAATGTTTAGAATTTTTTAATTTTGGCCCCTCTTTACAGCAGTGGATAAAAGTTCTATACACAGCCATTCAAAGTTGTGTTATCAACAATGGTTGGACCTCCGAATCTTTCTTTCTTTCAAGAGGCGTGCGTCAAGGATGCCCCATCTCCCCTTATCTCTTTATTTCATGTGTGGAAATATTAGCTATTGCTATCTGTGAAAATAAAACAATTGATGGAATTATAGTAGATAATAAAGAATATAAGATATCCCAATATGCGGATGATACTTCCTTTACGCTATTGGCTTCTGAACACAATCTGAATAAAATATTCGATATACTAAAGCATTTTCAAATCATATCAGGTTTAAAAGTTAATTTAGATATACCTTTGCTTTGAGGATTGGTAGCCTTAAAAATTCAAATATTACATTTTTTTAATCATTTACGCTTAAAATGGACAAATAAACCTGCAGCTCTCTTAGGTGTTGAAATAACACCTGAAAGAGATAAAATAGAAAATTTAAATTATCTTCCAAAATTCAAGAAAATTGAACAAATATTTAATTCATGGGATAAAAGAAATCTGTCTATTATTGGTAAAACTTTGATTATAAAATCTTTAGCATTATCCCAATTTCTTTATTTAGTGTCAATGATTTCAAACCCATTACAATCTTTAATGAAAAAGCTTGAAGTTCTAATTTTTAAATATCTATGGAATAACAAACCCGATAAAGTTAAAAGAAATTGTCTTATTGCTCCAACTGATCAAGGTGGACTAGGCATTACACATGTTTCAGCCCAGTTTCAAGCCATGAAGTGTGCATGGATTAAACGACTTGCATCAGAATCAGATGCAGGATGGAAGCACCTCGTCTTACGTCAGCTACCTTGTAAAGACCAGTATCTTTCGGAATGTAATTTTTGTAAAGCAGATGTTACATATATATTAAAAAAAGTCAAGAGTAAATTTTGGTTAGAGGTGATATACAGCTGGAGTGAATATAATTTTAAAAACCCAGAAACAAAAATGGAAGTTCTGAATGAATCATTATGGTTTCATTCTTTTATCAAAGTAGCAGGTAAAATATTATTCTATAAAAAATGATACGATAAAGGGATTAAGTATATATCAGACTTGTTATCTGATGAAGGCATGTTTTTATCCTTCACAGAATTTACACAAAAATTTTAGTTAACAGTGAATTATTTACATTTTCTCGGCCTTATATCTGCCATATCACCAAGATGGAAAGAGATTTTAGCAACTGACATAGACATTCATGTAGAAGAAAATTTGGTTTTGGAATATAAAAAGAAAATAAACAAAATTTTAGACATTGGTAAAGTTCCTCGTTTTGTATATCCTACCTTTTTACATCGATATATAGAAAGTCAACTGCAATTAATAAGGAAATGGACCGCAGATCTTAATTGTGAAACTTTAGAAGATGAATGGTTTGATTGTTTCCAGTGTATATGTTTTGCAACAATATCTTCTCAAATAAGAAGCTTTCAGTTTATATTCCTACATAGAATAGTATATACAAATGAAAAGCTATATGACTGGAAAATTGTGGAAACAAATATATGCTGTTTTTGTAAAAGTGAAATTGAAACTGTAAAGCATCTTTTTGGGAATGTCAGTTCACTGCTCAATTTTGGAAACATATTTTGCAGGTTTTTCAGTGAAAAATGTACGAATAGCACAATTTTCAGCTAAACAAGTTTTGTTGGGTGATATTAATTTAAAACCAATTTATAGTTTGATATTTATACTTGGAAAGAAATTTATACATAGTTGTAAATACAATAATATTCCACTTGATGTACTTAGATTTATAACCTATGTGAAGAAGATCAAAATGATTGAGTTTTGTATTGCCAAAAATAGAGATGAGATATCTAAACATGATAAGAAATGGAAAAAAAATTCTGTAAAAATAATAATTTGCATTCTTTGCCTTTTCTCTTCTATTTTTGTACTTTGTTTATACGTTGATATGCAATAGATTGTATTCCACGGACAAATATATTGTAATCATAATTTTCAATTTTTTGTTACTTGATTTTGTAAAATACTGCTGAAAAATATCAAGTTTGGGTAAAATTTAGATGTACAGAATGTAATACATGTATTCAACAATTGTCATTTTATTCTTGTATACTGTACCCCTGATGGAAATAAAAAAATTGAAAAAAAAAAACATTAATGAATGGAAAGGTCTATGTTTATTTCAAGTTTTTCCCTGCTAATTAACGACCTTTAATACAGAAATACATGTGGAAATGCTGACTGCCTATTTCTTTTTTTGCTTGAGGTCCAATAACCCGTGCCATGGCCTAGCTGAATATGTATCTCTGTTGTAAGAGCGGGGAATATATACACTGTATTTGGCCAACGTAAACATAAGAACTATATATGGCATGAATGAAAAAGCACCAATCAATCATCAAGAAAAAATAGCCCATATCTCAGTACGGCGAAAACAGAACGATGGATGATGGCATTATTATCGCCGTGTAGTGAAAATAGCATCGTCCAATATATTTTTGTGCTGTGAAAAGCTGGCCCAAATTTTTCTTTCACCCACGCAGTTTATCAATTTGATCGGTTAGTAATGCCTGACCAAAATACAGGCCTGTGTGACGCACGAGTGACAGCTCTTTACGTCACAAGATGGCGACGACCGTGTGCTCTGGGGCAATACGCTGCTGAGAAACCAACACGAGTTGTAGCTTCACTGGCAACTTTTTTGCAAAAATGTTGGATTAACAGATATATCCTCAGCGAGTTGACTGACATGCAGTCTGTTCTGGTATATGGGAGGCTCCTAGCTCGGGCTGTAGCAACGGGAATAAACAGTTATAATGAGCGATCACAATTGCCCACTTGGAATAGTCAAACAAAACACACGCGAGAACTGCACCTTGTGACGGCGTCTTCTGGAATATCTAAGACTTATTCCACTCATCAAGTGATTAAGAAATGGTCTTTCGGTGACGATGCTTATTTTGTAGCAGGACATAAACTGGCAGACGTCATAGGTATGGGTATATTTTGCTGGAAGTATTTTGCATGTGTATTCGATGACGTAGTGTCAAAGGCAGGTGGCTGACTGGCCCGAGAGGTATGGTTTTGTTGACGTTGTTGTTGAGAAAAGTGAAACTGAAAGGCAAGAAGGGTGAACTTGGTGATGCGTGGCGATGACAGTCGGAGAGTGTGTGATTGTGCGGATCTAAGCTGGTTTTGATATATCGATCATAAACAGAGAAACAATAAGACTTTCGCATACGTACAATGTGTGTATCGCCCTCCGTATTCAAGCAGATTAATTTCGACCGGTGCCCCAGGCCCAGCCCTCCAATATTTTAGCTTTTTTTTTTTTTTTTTCATTTTTAAATTTAACGGCAAATAACGCGCCATTTTTAATGTCAATTACATGAATTTACATGACGTTCCTATATACATAGGTTATAACATTGATTTGCATTAGTTTCTATGGACCTGAACATAGTTTTGTAAGACCCAAGCCTTATCATTTAAATTCTACTATCACAATATTTGTTTGAGTGAATGTTACTAAGTCTAAGATTTTCAGCTGAAGAGTTCAGGATGGAGAAGTCCAAATATTCTGTTGAATATGTTTAACAACTGAATTCAGCAGCTTTGCATGAGGGAAAATTTGAATTTTTGGCGATTTTCCCAATTTTTAACATCTGCAGTTTAAGCTTGACTCACATTGTTCAGAAACTTAGTGCAAATGTACCCCCCTCCCCCCCCCCCCCCCCCCCCCCCAAAAAAAAGTGTGAAGGCTGAGTCAACTTAAATAGAATTGTTTATTAGGTGGTTATACTCTGGATCCCTGATTTTCAATGAATTTTTTTAATTCAGGTACCTGTCAGTGAATGCATGCATTCTTGATCATTATATAAGTCAATGGGGATTGCCATGGAAAGGTGACAGATTTGACTTCTCAAAAAAAAAAAAAAAATGTCAGTCATAAACTAATAGGAGACATGCATATTAATTTCCCACGGCTAAGCACAGGACTGTTGGCAGTGTTGCCTGTCAATCATGTTGGACACAGGCATATCACTGTCACAGACAGGGCTAAATATCCCTTTCTCTTGTGGCAGGAAATTAATATGCATGCCTTGTATTGGGAAAATTCTGGACTTTATCTGCACCAAATTTGTTCACCACATGGTGGGTCTCAGCTGTCATTTTCTGATTTTTAACAAGTTATCAAAATTAGGAAAAATCAGTGAGGGGATGGGTGCATGTTAGCAACAGTGATGATAGTCTTAAAAGTTGACCAAGATTCTCAAGTTTATGGGAGGACTACAGTCTATGCATGTAAGAGCTGAGCATATAACTGGAACAGTCCTCTTGTGTTAATTTTGAACCTAAATGAAAGGTTAAACTACCATACTGGCCACACCTTGGTAATATCCAACTTTTTGACAAGTATTTATAAGTGCTATACAGTACATTTATAGAGCTGTAAAGTCTGCACTTGCAGAAACAGCAGATTGCAGGCAGCAGAGCACAAGATTGTCATGATCCGTTTGTTGATGTTTCACATTCCAAGGAGGTTGGAGGAGGGGAACGTATTGAGAGGAACACAAGGTGTCACATTTGACATTTCTGTTCCTGGCTTAAACCATTCCTGTGAGAGACCATATATCTGCCTTCAAATGTGAACTTTTCAGGATACTGTGTTCATTACTTTCCTTGTCATTTAACTCTTTCAGTGCCAATCACATCTAAAGTCAATCTACTAAAGTCAAACTAGTCTCAATTATCATTAGGATCTCAGATTTGTAGACCTTTCATTCAAGTACCAGCATGCCTGCTATAGTTCCAGAAAAAAGCTGTTGACTCAGTCCAAAATTTGGCACTTAAAGAGTTAAACCTTCTGTGAGGGACCACCTATGTTGAAAGACAAGATTTTGGTCATTCATTTGGGTTCTTTTGAGAAAGGTTTCACTGTGTACATATACATGTACAGAAAGAGATAGGGTTACATGTAATGATAACATTTGGAAACCAAAAAATTAGAATCCCAAATGCAAAGAATGGGAATATGAACCAAAATTGGACACATGTATATTGATTTAATTGGACAGTACACATGTATTTATATTTATATATACATATATATACATATATATATATATATATATATATATATATATATATATATATATATATATATATATATATATATATATATATATATATATATGTATATATAAACTCAGCAGCATCAGTGACAGAAAACGTCCTTTTTGTGCGAGTCCCGACCGGTTTTATAGATTTGTATGTAGATTTACCCTTGTGTACATGAAGATGTAAGTGTGAGAATTAGGTTAATCAGCTCTGACTTGTTAACCTTATTTTGTATAAATACTGTATAACTCAGCGTTTAGACTGTGAGCTAACAAGTTAAACCTGTGAAACTGTTTCAACCCATTCCATGCCAGTTTCATCCTGTAGTGAATAATTATGCAGTTCTTTGGTCATTGTCAGCTTACTAAACACCTGATGTTAAGACATCTTATTCCAGTGCATAAAAGTTTTCTTTCTCAAATAAACAGTTGTGCAGGTTAAGTAAAGAGTGTTAATTATACAAGTTGTGCTTTGCTGGTGGAACCAAATGTTAATTTTTTTTCATGCTGGTATGAATTAAAAGTGTGTGTGTGTTTTTTAAGCCAGTATTTGGCAATAGAGATTAAAAAGAGTGGTGTTATGAGTTCCCTGGAGAGCACAGCCAAAAGCATTTAGACAGGCACAGGGAGGCATTCTTCTGTATTAAATGAATTAAATTTACTTGACTAGATGTAATTTGAAACAATGTGCAGTAGTCAGTATATTCCATGTTAGAAACTGTCATTCTACATGATCCTTGATTTTTTTTTTTCTCAAAAATGTCAATTCTTGGATTTTAATTTTTGGAATCTGTTCTGTCACGTTTTGTGGTCAGCAGCAATTAAAAAAAAAAAAGGAATTTATCAGTCAATGGGCCTGTACACCACAATATAAAATAATAATAATAAAAAAACTGAGACGCCATAAGAACCCGAACAGCAGCACCCGATGGTTGCTGTCTTGATCAATCAGATGTGCCCATGTCCAGACTGATAATCACATCACAGGTCACAATGATCAATGAAGACCGTGGTTCACATACATTTGCAAGCTTTGGTTATCACTTATTGGCTGCTACTAGCTAGGCTGTGATCTATGACATCCTTTGGAACTATTTATAGTAGCAAGGAACGTTGAGTGATTGTAAACAAAACACCAGTGATGATGCATACAAGACAAAAAAAAGTCATTATGAAAGGTGCCTTAAATCTGTTACGGTTGTGCATCCAATGTGATTGTAAGGCCTTCAGGCCATCAGGTCAGTGGGAATGTCCAGGCATGCATGTGGTTGTAATGGGCACCTATTACATAAATTTCATCTTACATAAATATTGTGTGAAGCAAAGCCTTGTGGTGCATGTACAGTGAATGGATGGGTGAGCGGCAGCTCTTCCAACACAAATGAGGTCAGCTCACCCTACCCTCCAAAAAACCTAATAGTCCTTGATCAATGTCAACATATTATATACAGGATATTTAACCCCTGACATATCATTACATGATGAATAACCCAGTCATGGGTAATGCCAGCTTATTTCATATGTAACCCCTTCCAATCACTGGCATGGTTTTACTCTCATGGGCTTTCTCTTCATGTCTGTGTGTGTGTCAATGTCATTTAAGGTCATGAGGGATCATCTGTTTATCTGTGCAGATGTAGTAACCTTTGGACAAATTGAGCTGCTATCATGAAACCTGTAGAAACATTCTTTGGAAGTTTGGCTGAGGTCATCAGTTATCATCATATTTTTACTGTGGCTGTGGATGTCTTAATGTTATTTTATATCATTAAAATTTCTGTACTGGAATTAGATAAGAATTGCAGATTCAGATTCATCAGGACATGTACAATATCGTTTATTCGAGCAACAGTACTAAAGAAACAACTTTAACTCTTTCAGTGCAAATTGTGAGTAAAGTTGAACTACTTAAAACGAACCGCTCTGAATTATAATAACATACCTGTCAACATTTCAAAGCTTTAAATAGGGAGATTTTTTTTAATTTTGAAAAATCCGGGGGGGGGGGGGGCGCATTATTATTTTTACAGAGAATATAATAGAAAATACTAAATTTTCATTGGGGTGGGGATTGTGCCAAATTTGCGTAATTTTATGCGTAAAGTTAAAAATTTTGGATGAAAAAGTGGGAGAATCCCTCCTTAAGGCTTGGCAGGTATGTAATAAGGGTGTCAGATTCACGCTCCTTGTAAAAAGACCTTTCATTTAAGTATCAGCATGCCTGAAGTTACAGAGAATATTATATCCAGAGTCAACAACTCTCCTTGGCACGCTTTGAGCCCAATGCACTAGAAGCGAGCCGAGGAAAGCTGTTGACTTGGTCCAGAATGTGGCACTGAATGAGTTAAAGCTCAGTTTCAATATGAGGCAATCAAACCATTGACCAAGACCTTGAGCGTGGTAGAGGTCAAGCTGGTACACCTACGCTGGGAGAATACTTTGGCTCGTGGCCAACCCTGTTTTCTGCATTCTGTTAATGGTGAGTTATAGTTATAATCTGCCATAAGAATGTTATGGAGCTGATGGTGTACTTGCCCTATATAGCTGACTGTATTATATGCACATTCTACATAAGGCCATCAATAAATATATATATATGTTTGTTTCCCTCTAACACAGATCATGACTGATCAACATGAAGGTCCTGGTGGATATATTAACGCTGAAGAGTCATTCCCCCATAAATTGGGCAGAAGTGCCTGCATGGGCAAAAGGGTCATGGTTATCACAAGTGTTTTTTTTTCCCCAAAGTACTAGTAACCGCAGGGTTCAAATTACCCACTTGCCGGGAGTCCCTGGGCAGGCTCAAATTGAGTCGTCCAAGTTCATTTTAAAGTATGGTTTCCTGTCTGGGAAGTTAGAATATGGCATTAAAAAGAAGAAAAGAGAAAGAAAAATAATTCATTTCTGGGATCTGAAGTTGCAGAGGTTTCCCTCGCAGCACGAACTGCAGTGCAAGATGGACATTCCATGATCCAGGACAAGAATTTTTGTATGCCCTGTTTCAACCAATAAATCTGGGTGTTCAATTAATTTTATTCAAATTTCTAGTGGCTAACTCAATATTTCTAGAAGGTGCTGATGTAGGACTTTTGACTTGGACTGATTTACAAAGAATTGTATCTGTATAAGTGTGGCCTGAGAGTTACCATATTTTTGTTTGGAGTTCGCTTATATAAATGGTGGGGCAAGCTCGTCTCTCAGGGTAAGTTGGGTATACATGTAACTTGCCCTCCGGGCAAGTTACAAAAAAATTGTAATTATACAAAAAATTATAATTCTAACTCTGAACGTAGACATTTTGACAGAAGTTTGGCCTGTTTTGAAAAATCTGCCTCAGGAAAATAAATTTATCTCATTGTTTCTTCTCAGTTTCTTTTATTTCGGACACACGAGCACTACCAAACAAAGTGTGGTCCTTATCTTTTCTGAGAGAGCAAGAAATCTCCCTGCTTCTTGTCATAGAACAACTACAATTACAAGTATATTTTACATGTATGCTAGGTGGTGCATATCTGTACTGCGCAATCTGGCTGCCTTCAGGTACAAGCTTTAGAGTTAAGTACTTGGTTTTTGTGGTGATTTGTACAGAGTCTCCCCCTAATTTTCAGTTTAATATTATCTATGGTTAGGTTATAAATGTGATAGTTTTGTATAACTCGAGCCTCATTCATTTTTGGTCTGGACTTTGATGGAAAATGGTATTTATAGTTTTGCATGCTTGTGAGCCGGTTGGGCTTACTGCTCATAAATTATCTACTGTCATATTGTGAAACTTGTGAATATTAGTGTATTTTGAAATTTGTGCAGATTACCAGAGCTCTTGTTGATTGATTGTTATGTTTTCAAAGCCTGGGTAAACTGTGCTTAATATGCTACAGAGTATGTGTGACATAAAAAATTGCCTGAAACATATTTTATTTCACAAAAAAACATTATGGGACAGCCAAAGCCAGTATACATGTATAATGATAATTTGACTCCATGAAGTTAATATATACTGACAGCTGCACACAGTCATGTCCCACACCTGATCTGGCGTGGGTGAACACAGCATTTGCCCATTGTCAAATACTGTAAATTGCTTTATTTTCGCGTGCTTAAATTTTCACGGTTTTAGTATTTTTGACATTTCACTGTAGTTTTAATTTCACTGTTTTGGACATAATTCCCATTCTAACAATGTTAAAATACTATTTCGCTGTGTTTTTATTTTCACGGTTTTGTACCATCAGCGAAATAAGCGAAAATAAGAATACAGCGAAATTAAAGCAATTTACAGTAGACAGCACATGCATGCAGTTCTCGTGTATTATTTGTGTGCAAGTCAGGACTAGAGCTAGAACATTGTCATGCTGTTATTAAATTAGGATGAACAGTTGATTTGTGCTTGCCCTTTACCCTTAAACTGCCCATGGTCCCTTTGCCCACCGCAAGTGCAGACTCCAACCTGCAAAACCCAGCAAATGGGACATGATTATAAAAAACAGCTGCGGTCAGTGGGAGCCCCATTCACTTACTATGGGGAGCGCTGTCAATCAGGTGGGAGGTTGTCAAATTGAATTGAATTTCATGATAAGAATGCAGGAGATCTCCTGCCTTAAGTTGGGAGGGTTGGAGTCTCAGCAAATGTATCATTAGGCCTATACCTGTATATATATACAGTGTTACCTCTCTTGAGAGACCCCTCTAATGAGAGACCGAATATCTTTTTCAGACTGCTCCCTCAGAACACTGCGCTATCTTTTCCATGTTGTTGTACCTCTAATGAAAGACCACTTGTTTTGAGAGAGCGCATTTTGACCCGCCATAGGAGCGGTCTGTCAAAAGAGGTACCAGTGTATAGAAATATATAAATATGTGTGTGTGTGTGTGTGTGTATGGATTATAAAGTACAATACAGTTGTACCTGTCTAGACAGACCCTTCCAATGATAGACTGCAGATGTCTTGAAGACCACTCTCTCAGAACACTGTGCTATCTTTTCCATGTTATTATGCCTCTGATGAAAGACCAGCTGTTTTGAGAGACCACATTTTGACCTGCCCTAAGGGCGGTCTCTCAAGACAGGGACCACTGTACTGATGTCTTGGACAGTGTAATGTTAGATCAATGGCTGCTGTTTCCAATCTTACCATCATCAATATTTAGCGGTTGGGGTTTCAAAGATCTCTGTGAATATCCCGCTCATGAACCTTGTCCTGGATAACCTCCTGAGGTCAGTGTTTACTGAATTGTGCCCTTGGAGGAAAGGACGCCATTAATTTTGTGGATGTGCCCCATTGTCATCCCTTCAGGCATTTGGGGAAAAGGACCATCCAGCAGAAAAGCAACATTTTCCAGTTCAGGACTGCTGAAGTTTCAAAAGTCAGAGCTGGAAATCTGTTGGTGCAGACAGAGAGTTTGTGGGGGCTGCATGGGCCCCCATCAGGGTCCAGGGATGGTGCCCTGTGGGGTGGGGGGTGGTCAAGGGGACAAGGTCCCATCAAACTCAGAGATTTTGAAAATTGAAAGGTCTGTTTTGAGGCCTAGTCTGCAATGTGATTTTGAAATTTATGTGGAAAGTTACCAAGTTCTATGTAAGATAGAATGATCAGATTCACTGTACATTCAAGACAGAAACGCAACGCTATATGTTTACAGATAGTTTTAGTGCGAATATTTCTGTGGCGCAATTTTTTTTCAAGTGTGAGCCTACGATCGGTTTGAACTTGTCCCCCTGTACTTCCTGTAGATACATTAATTCAGCACATGTTTTGTCATCTCTTGAATGATTGAAGGGTTACATTGGTCAGGGTTTGATTAAATGGTAGTCCTGTGATCCACGGACACCCAACAGAAGTTACGGATCACCACCAGAGCTCCCAGTGCAAATCCGTTTGACCACCAAAAATTTTGAGTGCTGTAATATTTTTTTTGCTGTTTCATCAGGGTCATTGATTTAATCTGCGTCATAATAATACAAAATAGGTCTATGCCATGTATGAGCATTACATTCATTCACTGAAAATAAAAATATACACACTTTGGTAGGTGACCACCAGAATTTCAGAAGGACCACCAGATATTACCAGCTGGTGGCCCTCGTGGCTACCCGCTAAATATCTTAAAATGTACCCCTGTTGGTTAAATGCGTTGTGGAAATAAATAAAAAAAAAAAAAAAACGCAAGTGGAGCACCCAACAGTTTTATTTTTATTGTGCAACTTTGTTGGTGCATCAACATAATACAAATTCAGTTCATGAAGGAACAGTTTTTTCAGAACATTTAAAAACAATCAGTAGTGTCATTTCAAAAGTCAGGAGGTGGGTAGACATTTAAGAAAAAAAAAATGATGGTTTGAGTTTTTGCTTAAAGATGTGCCAGTCTTTTTCTTGAGGGGTTCAAAAAGGTCATAGAAAAAATGTATGGAATCGTTTCTCTGAACTGAATTTGTTCCAGATGGAACTGGCGACGAGTCTGCTTGCATATTAACAATGGCCAGGATGCCCTGAGCCTGCATATGCGATAATTGGTGTACATTTGAAACTTATCTTCAAGTTTCAAAAATGTTTTAACACTTTTGAGGTCCACAGACAAATATGGATGCCTGTCAACGTACATGTACATTTACAATATTGCTGTTGGGTGTCCGCATTTGTATAGACTGACATATCTGGTTGCCATCGCAACCATAGATAATAGTTTTAATTCTTAAAAGGTGCAAAAGTTTAATCATGTTAATTATAGCCAAATTTAGGGGGAAAATATAAATAGGAAAACATAAAAATTTGCTAATCTGTCGGTGTGCCTCAATTATTGGTAAAGTTTGAAAGTGATAATTTTGAAAGTATCTTGAACACAATCCTATGAAATGAAATGTAATTCCCTTCATCTTTAATAAATGGAAAGTGGTGAGTATTAAAATTTTTCAGGTAGCCTAATTAGCCTAAATTAAAATTTTACAACTTTCGTTTTTATTTTATCGATTGCACCTATACTACCAAACCAATGAATTGAACTTGCTGTTGACACCTCTATCTACAACACATTTGAAGATATTTCAACATTTTAAGTTTGGAAGCATTTTCAATTAGTGTAAAAGTGTGTGTTGACACACACACTTTGAAAACAAGAAGACTGATAGTCCTGTGCTCAGCTGATCTTGTATACATACCCTGAAGTGGTCCTGTGATTTTTGAAATAATATCAAGGTCACTCTTTTGTAAGATAATCATTGCAGTTTGCAATATCAAAGTCATAACTCTCTCACAGTGTTGGAGCCATCATTCTTGAGATGAAAAGTGACAGTTTTCAACTTTTCTAAGATATATACAAACCAATATTTTTTAGATGTCTCCATATGGCTCAATGTCAAAATTAACGTCACCACCAGAAACCGAATAGGTAATTCCTTATTATTGTTTTGATATAAATGGTAGCCATGGCATGAGATATAATGTTGTCAGTTTCAATTTTCAAGGTTCCTCAAGGTCAAAATCAACAATACTAAGAGAAACCTTATAGTGTTTTCCTATTAGTGTTTAACAGTAACCATGGGCCTAGGATCCGCCATTACCGAGACATATGCAAATATGTCACAGTTGTTGTTATTCCTGTAGTAACAATGCTAATGTGTACATGTACCAATTTTTCGTTGTTTCAAGAATTCATGCAATACGTGTATCAGGAAATGCCAGCAGCATCATGTAGTGAACAAACATATTGCAGAATGAGTCCAGGTGCATTTCCATCAAGTTTTAAGTGAATCGAACGTGCAGTGTGGGAGAAGTTGAAAATAATGAAAAAAGGGTAAAAATCCATGAAAAAAAAAAAGAAAGAAAAGGAAAGTTGTATCACCTGTCAAACAAATTAATTAAGGATAAGGGAACTCCAGATGTATGCCTGTCCAATTTCGAAACAATTGGCCTGGTATGCTTGGAGAAGATTTTAGTCAGGCTGACTTTGTCAGTGAGCTCAGTTTATAAGATGAATGGGTAGCTGGCTGTCTGTCATCTGTCCACAATTATATTTTGACTTCTCCAAAACCCTCAACTTGATTAATCGTCAACATCTTCAAGCTTATTGGGAATGGTCAACACATACATCTCAGTTGCTTGGAAAATAAAACTTGATTTGTTGGACTTTGGGATCTGTGCATAAAGTCACCAAACCAAGATACAACTATGAAAGATTCACGGCCGAAGGACATGATGACGTCCTTGCATAAGTTTGCTTCATGGCGACTATAACCATTTTTTCAAGGTCACAGGTACAAACAGAAAATTCCAGTAACATTCCCTGCCAAGCATAAATGAATATATCATGCTTTAAGATTATAATGTAAATGCTCTAAGTATGTGAATAAATGCACAAGTATTTAAAAAACCTGCATGAATTGTTTTAATCCTTTCAGTGCTAAATTTTGGAGTGAGTCAACAGCTTTTCTCAGCATCCATTGGGTGCAATGTGCGCCAAGAAAAGCTGTTGACCTGAGATATTCGCTCTGGAACTATAGGCATACTGGTACATGTACTTGAAGGAAAGGTCATTTTATGAAGAATACAAATCTGGGATCCTTATTATAATTCAGACTAGTTGGACTGATGTAGATCGTCTTTAGTCACACTTGGCACTGAAAGGGTTAACAGAAGAAAGCTGACTATGAGCACTGTGCATGGACCAGTATGAAGTCTGGGTACAGCTGATCCATGACATTTTAATGACTAGCAGTGGTAAATCGTATTAACTCGCGTGGAAAGGGATCATTAAATGTTGGTTCAGATTGTCTACTGTAAAATTCATAGTAATTCATAGTAATCAAGTCTTCCTCTGTACTCAGAGACATATTGTTTTGGTGTCCATTTCGTCTGCTTCTGCCACTTCTTCTTAGTCTTGTACTTGTTCTCATTCTTCGACACTTTGTTTCACGTGATAACGCTTCCAGGATTTCACAAAATTACTGAAACTTGGTAGGATTAAATACACCTAGGTAGGTACTGTACATGTATTTGGGTAATCTTGACGTAATTGTCAAGGTCATAGAGCCATGTATGTTAATTTTGGTTTTTGTGCAAAAACTCTTGAAAGACTTCACAAAACTGAACGAAACTTGGTAAGATTAAATGCAGCGTGGTAAGGCTAAGTTGAAATTGTGTTCGGATGTTGCTGATCAAATTCTCAAGGTCACAGCCGTATATGGTAATTTGGTTTCCATGCAGTAACTCAAAAAGATTTCATAAAAGTTGCTGAAACTGGGTATGTCTATGTAACTACATGTAGGTAAGGCCTATGTTGGGTTTTTATTTGAGTGACCTTGACTTATATGTCAAGGTCACAGAGCCATATATGGTAATTTGGTTTCTGTTTGATAACGTGAAGGATTTCGCAGAGCATACCAAAGGTGGTAGGATTATATAATCAGGTAACGCCAATCTTGAGATTGTACATATAATTCAGGTGACCTTACATTCATGTCTTCCAGGTTGTACATGGGGAGGCATGTGATTTGTGTTGGAAAATCAGGATGTTCTGGGTTTTAGTTTTGTTATTTTGCTGATCGAACAAAACCATGAAAATAAAAACACAATGAATTTAGCATTTTAACATACATTCCACAGGACATTGTCCAAAATAGGGGAATTTTTATGTTTCAGTAAAATGTCTGAAGTGTGAATACTAAACATAAAGTATATGTGTGTGCTGTAAAATGGTGGATGGGGCATGTCATTTGCAACCTGTAATTTCTGACTTTGAGGTGTTTTTCATTGTTTTGCAGGGGTAGCAGATGGAGTAGGCGGTTGGAGGACATACGGTGTAGACCCCTCACAATTCCCAAACTCACTGATGGCAACCTGTGAACGCCTGGTGCGACTTGGCCACTTCCGTCCCCAAACACCCAAAGATATAATACAGTGTAGCTACCAAGAACTATTGCAAAATAAAGCACCACTTATAGGTAAGTCTGTCATAATTAATGTGATATTATTTGTCTGCAGCCTCTTGGCTGCTGAAGGATAATTGTCATTATCATGTCTGCATACATTGTAAATAAAATAGATTCTTGATTTTACAATGATCAAACCACAGATGAAGCATTGTATAAGTACTTGGATCAGCTCACGCCTTGAATACCTCGTTTTCAAGGTTGCGCGCATCAAATTACAAATGAGACCCATGGACCTCATGCTCAGTTGACATGTAATTTGATAACCGTCACAAAAAATCTGTTTTCTTTAATGTGTTTCCTTCATTACCTTTAGAAAGTAGGTCAAGCTCATCCAGGTGCATCATCATGGTATATATCTGTTCCGTATCAACCGTTCCATTTCCGCGTGGCTGCAGTTATTCTTGTTTAATTGCACCTGATGAACCTTCTCACATCAGCGCATCTGGTATTTTATGTGCAAATACGACACAGTTACATTTCTGCATGTGCACCATGTCGTTCTGTTCAAATGGGGAAATTTCGGCAACTTATAAATGTGCTTCGTGCGCTTGAAACTTGCTTCAGGCGCTACTATATAGCGCATCTGAAGTGTACTTCAGGTGAATTTGTTGTGGGATGATGCACTGTAGGGGGAAGCTAGTTCTAATCACCACTGTACATTTAAGTCCTGTGTCATATTTAATCATACCGCATGCATACCTTTAACCTAGACATGGGGAGACATTATTTTGATTTTCTCTTGGGAAAAGCAAGCTGTTCTAGTTTTTGTATAAATGACATGTAACCATGGCTAAAAGGGTGAATCGTCCCTATTTTTTCATAAGCAGCTCCACAGGGAATTTTTTTGTTTCCTTACAGATGTTTGAATCCAACCTGTTGCTTATTACGGAAAACGAAAGTTGTGAACGTTGTGAAGTTCTATTTTGACATCAGTTTTGGGAATTGAGTACTCCAGAAAATAAATGATCGTTCAGTACTTCCTTCTTTAGACACATATATACGTGTTGTAACATTGGTGACACGGTTTCTGGCAGCATCAGCGCTGGGCATTGAATGTTGACAGAAACTGTAATATGTTTCGTGTCTAGTGTGATGACCGTGTGACCAGCGAACGCTGACAAGTCATGACATGTGTGTCAAGACTTGCATGTCAAGCTTACGGTGTGAACTGTTGACTTTGTGAGTCAAGGCTTGTATGTTAGACTTACTGACAAGTACAATGTAAAAGCTTACAAATCAAGACTTGCAGAGCAGACTTGAAGGAGGTACTTGTATGTCAAACTGACTGTGTAATTACACCTTTAGTTGGTACAAAGTACTGACACAAAGATTACAGTTGATTTGCTGTCCAATTACATGGTAAAACTAAAAGCTACTTTACCATACCATTCAAGCATTGAAGCACTCCGCTTTGACAAGGGGGCTTAGCACTGAAGTGGAGTAACTTGGATCCCAGAGTTCAACCCAGGCCCCCTATTCCCACTCTCTCTCTCACTCCAAAGCCTCCGCTATCATTCCTTAAAACCTGCACCCCCTTAATAACTGTTGAACTAATTCCTACCCCGTATTTATTGACCCATCTTTTAATCCCACCCACCCCGCCCCCCAATTTACTGTACCCACTGACACATCCTGGATGTCCATTTGACCCCAGTCTAGAGCCACTCTTTCCCCTTGCTTGAGTGACTATCCCAGGCTTTGAGTGCAGACCTTCCCAGGATATCCCCCATTTCCAGCCATCCCCTTCAATTCCCATTATTTTGAACCTTGATCCGTCACTTAAACATTCACACCCTCACTCCACCCAAGATCTGCTGCTCATACCTACTGTTAACCCATACGTCTTTCCCTACACTGACCCCAATCATCCCTTCCCTTCACCTAAGCCTCTTCCTGTTAAACCATATACGCCCCATCATGGCTTCCTACCCCTTAAATCTAACGCCCCCCAACCCACTTATCACCCCCACCACCAATGCAAAAAAAAAAAAAAAAAAAATCCACCTCATTCCTATTCTTTGCCTTAACTTCAATAACTTCTACTTTGCCAACTAGCAGTTAGTACAATACCACTTAACCGACATCTTGAATTCCAAACTCACACCCACCCCATGCCCACCCTCCCTGCCTCCCCCCATCACCCCTTTAAAGTTTGTTTGAAATTCGGTTACAATGTGAAAGAATGATGAATACCTTCAAAAGTACTATACACAGAGCTGTCAATTTCCAACTTCAGTTTATATGTTTGTGCAATTGGGCACACCAAATACACGCTGGAAACTTTACCTTAGAACTGGGAACAAGCAGCTGTATGTTCAGGCACAGCATGTATAGGGCCAGTACTTTTCCGCGATCGCGGAAAACGGACGGAATTTACGGAATCTATGATCTCAAACGGAATTTATGATTTGGAACGGAAATCGGCAAATGCCACGGAAATTAAGCGCAATTTGTGAATTTTGCCTCTCAAATAATTCAAAATCACCACATATGTCATCGCATAAAGCAATACACACGGACTTGGATCCAAATTTGACGAGTCGGCGGCGTTACCGATACCACGTGGAGCAAATTTAACTACAGGCCAGACACCTGCGCTATAAACCCCATTACTACCATATCCATTCATTTGCACATGGGGCATACCATAGATATAACGCGTAACAGAGGTACAATGATAATAGCGCCGTCTGTAGGTGGAGGCTGTCAACGTACATAGTAAACAATATGGAGTCACTTTGCCGTTCGTCGATGGATCAACATTTTCCAGAGGCGATAAGATCAGCTGTTTTTCCTTTTTTATTGACCAGTGCTAAAATCGAGCCCTAGAATTAGTGAAACGGAAATGAAACGGAATCTGTAGTTTCCCAAAACGGAAAAACACTCATTTTCAAACGGAAAAATACAGGCCCTACATGTAGTCCAGCATTTTCATTGATAAAAATTAAGTGGAGAGGCCTTTAATTAGTGACCCAGTACCAGATAACAGCAGATGTGAATCATTTGCTTTGTCCACCATATTGGTAGAGTAGGCACTCTGCTGTCCTTATCAGCATGATAAGTGTCATCTGCATGCCAAGGAACAGATAAAATCTTAACCTGGACCCCCATGGTAGCCGACCTGGCCTTTCATCTACTAGGGGTATGGAGATATCCTTCTTCTAAACCAGTGTTTCCATCATGCAAATGGCGATTAGACACTGTCAGATTTAAACTTCCATGCAAATTACGGCCAATAAACAAAACTGAAGTATGGAATAATGATGAATACCTTGAAAACTATTAAAATGAAGGTGCCAATCCAACTTCAATTTATATGCTTTTGCTTTGAGAGAATTCAGTGTACAGTGACTTAAAATTGTCATATTTTAATTTGTGTAAATTTAAAAAAAAAAAACACACACACACACACAAAATGAACTGTCGAATGTGGATGAATATCTTTTAAAACTGTTATAGACAGAGGTGCCATTCTAACTTCAATTTACATGTTTAAGCTGTATATCTGACATATGCATCCAATAAACAGGTTTTTGCTAATTGGTCCAATATACATACAGGATTTTTTATCTGTAAGACCGTTATAGATAGAGGTGTAATGCATGAATAGAGTTATATCTTTGTGCTATGCATAGGCATATTGACTATGACTCAAGGGGTGGACATCCTGTAGCACTGTAGCACCAGAGTGCTACAAAAGTGAAGAAAAGTGCTGCACAGAGACATTGTGCCATTGTGAAGGTAGAAATCTCAGACTGCCTGTGCCACAGGAGTCAATTCTCATGCCAGAGGCATTCTACTGAGTGCCCAGTCCTGCTGTTGTTAAAATGTGCTAAATGTTCACACATGCAGACAGATTTGATTTCAAGCAAATCTTTGTTTTCTACTTTCACCTGGTCTTGCACGGGTGTTCTTAACGAGCTGTATACATGTATATGCAGTGCTCACATAAGTGTAGAAAATCCTCCATACAGTCACGCAGTTCCAGTAAATTGCCCATGTGTTGCATGCACAGCTGTGTGCACATGTACTAACTGGCACATGTCTGTGTGTACACATCATGATGCACTCCTAATACCCAAAACATGCAAAACTGTCATTTGTGCATAGAAACGCATTCCCAGAAGACTGCATTGATCGTGTGCAAAATAAACAGATACAGTATGCAGTGAAATGCTGTGGTATGGAGCCACCCATGCATGAACAAAGAGAAATGGTTAAGGTGTTTTTGTAAAGGTGAGGGAGCATGGCCATCCAGGCGGAGCACATTACTCCGGAACCTATGTTCAGCACAATAAGAAAGAGTATGCTAAACCTGATACATGGACAGGGTACACGTGGATGGTGTGTTCACTAAACTACCAACAGTGAAGGAATGTCATAGATATACACGTATGAGGAAAGTGGGTTATTTTCTATAGCGCCCCCCTTTGCTACACATAATTAAAGTTACTCTATAACCTTGAAATTAGATCAGGCTGACCCACGTTGTATCCCCACCTAGATCTCACCCAGATTTATCACCCTATCATGTATCATTCATAAATTTTTGGGAAGTTTCTTTATCAGTAGCTATGGCACATACAGTGGTCCCCCTCTAATAAGGCTACCCTGAAGAAAGGCCATCCTCTCTACAAAGGCTATTCTCCATGCAGGGTGCGAAAATTCCTATGATCTGACGTTCCGGGACAAGCTAAAGCTCTTCTCGGACAAGTGACTTTCAAATTCAACTTGTCCTGTGGACAAGCTAATTTTTTCTTTTTTAATTGGACTGAAATTATGTCTGTTTGCATGCACGGCAACATGGTGATGAGCAGTCAGAGCCTTCACGACTCCACATGTTGGCGAATACCGTGGTCCGTGTGAACAGAACATACACACCAATGCAGGCATGTGCGTGGGGACGCCAATGCGCAATAGGTGATGATAATCCCCTGGCCTAAAGTAAACAATCCTGGTTTAAACAATTACATGGTCAGCAGGTGTATTCAACAGGACTTGACTACCTAATTGATTTCTGTCAAAACAAACAGGTATTTTGACCGTTGCGTACATACGACGACGAGATCAAAGGTACCAGCAGTCATGCATTGGGGCGTATTGGCTTTCGCCCGTATCAGGGCAAGGTCACCGCACCTCACCGTCAGTCTAATCTGCCCGAACGATGACAAAGGAACATCAAAAAATTTTTAAATTTGCATGGCGAATTCTTGAGCAAATTAGCATCAAAGACAATTTATCGGTGGGCTCTAAAAGTGTTGGAGAGATCATGAAAAGGTGCCGCAAGTTGACTTCCCGGCCAAACAAAACACACATCTGCCAGTCACACGCAAGTGACCGCGTGGAGTAATCTATGGTGAACGGAGCATCATGCTGACTGATCTGTCACACATTCGGCATTTTTCTCTATCCCCCTACCTTTGCGTATTTGTCTGTGACTCCACATAATTTTCGCTATAAACACTGGAATCTTTATTTTCGCAATTTGCAATTAAAAAAAAAAGCTTCCCGTTTGTGTGTTCCCTCCATAAATTTCGGAAAGTTCACACACGTTCACAGGGTGGAAGCCATGATGAACACACTGTAACACGAGCCGTGATTGGCTCATTTTTGCATGTGACTCAATTGACCAGTCAGGTGATGTGTTGTTTGTCAGACCACATGGCCAATGCAGCTGTTTGTATGTACAGTGGTTGGAAAGATGGTGACCGCACACTCGATGTGCATTACAAGGAGATGGATTTCTGATTTTAAATTCTTTGTTTGAATTTGAATTTAGAACACCATTTATTACTAGGAACTTGCCGATACTGTATACACAAATTGACAACGATGTACGGATAGCATTCATGGTAGTACGCAAACGATGGCGTCGATGTGCATCCTGTCACAGTATCAGCAGCAAGAAGAAAGACGATGTGAAAACCAATACAACTATTAATCTGTATTAAATTTATCTGGAACAGTGACTTCCAAAACTTACACAGTATTTTTCATCGTGAGTCACACTATGCAAGTAGTTTACTTTTCAATGTGTATTTTTTATTTATTTATTTATTTTTTTTTTTTTTTGGGTTGCCATTTTTACTGTTTGCACTTTTGCAGTCATAACTAGAATTGTGGTAAAAATTGACAGATTTTTGCCGATTTACAAGCAACAATAAGTGCCAAATCAGGGGAAGTGGTTTGTCCAGGCCTTTATGTATGGATTGATGAAAAAGAATATGACTATGTTTGTCGCACTGGGTTATATTTGGACAAGTGGATTTTGCATACGGACAAGTGGATTTTAAAATTCACTTGTCCTGCCGACGAGTACTTTTTAAAAAAATTTTCGTGCCCTGCCATGCCACAAAAGTGGTATTTCCATTGTATTGTCCCCCTCAAGGGAGGCCACCCCCTAATGTGGCCACTTTATGGTTGCATTTGGGGTGGCCGTATTAGAGGGGGACCACTGTAAACTAGTTTTATGCCAGTACAGTCAACTTTGCAATCTATTCTCTGGTGGGGAACTATGTATTGATTGCTATATATATGCAATACATGTACTTGATCTTAGGGACTTGAATTTGACCTGCTCTTCAGTTCAGGTGAAAGTTCCTTTGCTGGATGATCATGATAAAGTATATTGATCACTTACACATGCCTGGGCTAATACATGTCCTGGCAGCCAGTATTTGGATGAAGCGGTTGATTAAACATGTGGATTACTTTTCCCAGGTGCTGTGTACATCAGTCATAATAATAATTATTAGGCATAAGGTAACTTTTATGTGTAATGTATGATGTTAATGTGATGAGGTGCCATGGGTGATAAGCCTGGAACATCATTTTAATGTAAAGGTTTCTTTCTTTTTTTTTTTTTTTTTTTTTTTTTTATAAATTTTTAATCAAAATCATTATTAAGGTGGATTTTTGAACACATATTTCTGTAAGTACCATTCCAATTGTTCTCAAAGACCAGTTACAAACTTTCCAGCTGGGTACACTGTCCAGACAGCTGCCAACTGCATGTACTTCCCATGGCACCTGCTCCTACTCTCTTACAAGTGAAGCTAGGCCTACATTATACATGTACATGTATGTATTCATGTGTCGTCAGGGTTGTGATGTATGAAGAGGGATTGGAGCAATATTTATGCCTGCATGTACCTAGGTCTGTGACTGTGCTGGCATATGTATACTGTGGCTTTGTTGGTGGGAGGACAGTGGTAATATAAGTACAGCTACGCCTGCTTTGAAGTTAATGGTCAGTCGGTCACCATGCGCATCAACCTTTCGCAACGTTTCGCCAACCTTTTTGAGTGAAAGGCCAGTCTTTTTCAAACCTTTTGCTATGGCTTTTGTAATGCTTTGTCAACCATTTCCTCATGATGCATTGAAATTCTTTTACACCGTTTTTTCTGATCCATTGATTATTTTGAAAACGTGAACCCGTTGCTAATGCAGCTGAAAGATTTTAACCCTTTCAAACCATTTTTTAACACATTGAGCCTTTTCAGACACTTTCAAATGTTTTTTTCATATGCTTTCAACCTTGAACATCTTCTATTTTTATCATGTGAAAAGGAACCTTTATCTTTGTGTGGGAAAAGTGTCTAACGAAGAATTTTAAAGGATAAAGGTGGTTGTGATACTGTAAATTGCTTTATTTTCGCGTGTTTAAATTTACACGGTTTTTCCATTTTTGAAATTTCACTGTATTTTTAATTTCACTATTTTGGACATAATTCCTATTCAAACAATGTTAAAATACTATTTCACTGTGTTTTTATTTTCACGGTTTTGTACTATCAGCGAAATAAGCGAAAATAAGAATACAGCGAAATTAAAGCAATTTACAGTATAGCCTTACCATGCTTATAAGGCACTAACCATGCATATCATTCACTTAATTTAGGTTACATGAGCCTGAAACTGTAGTGCAAACAATTTCACCCGCCTGTCCTGTTTATCATATTTCATCCTGTAATTTGTAATGGACAGTATGATCTGGATAGACAGATTGGTGCCTTAGCATACATGTACCTACAGATGCATGCCACATGCTTATAGCTCCAAATCCTTGCTGATTGTAATGTTGTAGCCCAGTTGTTTGCGTCAAAACAGGAGTGCAATCTTCGGATGTGATATTGAATTACAGCATCCATAACTATGTCATTTCAATGGTTTCCTGGTGTGTTCAAAGAAGTACGCATTTGGACTCTTACTGCACCGTTACTTTGTTGACATGCTACCGTATTCATTCCAATTAGCGCACATGCCCCAATAAGTGCACACCCCCACTTTCACTGAATGATCCCCAAGTTACTTACTGTGAAATTGGTGTGGTTTACAATGTGACTCTTTTATCACCATGCATGACTAGCTATGAAATCAATGGTTTTCCATTCAAGTACAATTCTTTATCATAAAAAGCATGACGGTTTGTTTGTTGTGTTTTTTAAATGCTCTCCACCTTATCTGCATCTCCTTGTGTACTTTGAAAACAAGAACTCCCTCTTTGCGGAGCACTTCCTGTCATATTGCACATGCTCAGTCACCACTTCCTGTTAAGGTTCCCCATGCTGGCTTGCTCACATGGGAGGCAGGCCCAGGCATTTAGTTGGCTGAATGTCACCTCTGTTTGCTAAAATTTTTGTTTTTTATCGACAGAAATAAAGTTTGATATGTATATTATCATCCTATTGTGTTTAGGTGAGTCTAGAAAATGTATATTGATAACTTTAGCGGCGATTTTATTGACGTGAATATGATCCAACTCTTTGGAAGACTTGCCATGGGAAAAATGGGTGTGTGTACTTATGATCGATTTTTCTGGGCTGGATTTTCATGTAAAATAATCGTTTAAGCGCACAGTGTGCCAATTGGAATGAATACGGTAATTACTTTTCCCTCTGTACATGTACATTTATGCCGTCACCATGATGATTTTTAGCTCGGCTAACTTGTCAGTCAGCTGAAGTTTTGTGGTGGTAAGGCATCCGTTGTCTGTCCATTGGTGTCCACAATTCACATTTTTGGCTTCTCTAAAATGACTGGCCAGATTCACCTCAAACTTGATGGCTCAACTGAGCATGGACTGTTCACACAGCCCTCTTGTAAAAAAAAAAAAAAAAAAATTGCGGCCCAAGAACCTGGATGTGGTTTCTGTTTAAAGGTTTGTGCCAGGCTGGTTGATTGTCATGCTGTTTGTGCTGCGCTGGTCAACTAAACATTTGCTAACTCTCGAATGTTCTGACTATTTAAAGTGAAGTCGGACTGAATTTCATCCACCCAAATGTGAATAATTTTCCCTCTGGGGTATTTTACACGCACCATGGGCCGCCACCCGGTGAAACATATTACATGGGGTATACTGATTAGTTTATGGGACATTTACGGTGTACCACATGTACAGCAAGTATGTTTAGATGTACCCTGTGGTGGCGTTCACTCAGTTACTCATCTGAACAACTGCCCAATATCTAAATATATAGTGATATATAATATTTTTGTGTTGATGTAGAATGACTAGAATGTACAGCTAAAGGAAGGATTTGGTAATAAGTTACCACACTCAAACATTTCTAGTTTCTTAAATATATATACCAAGAAAAAACAGAAACAATGTAGACATATTTTTTCCCCTACTTTTGTTTTAAAAAAAGTGTGAAGTTTCCTTAGCAAATTTCAGTGGTGTATGTGTAGACAGTGTATATGTAACTTCAGGCATAGGACTATTAAATTTATATAGAATGCTTTTGATGAGTTTTGCACATGTATATTGTCATTTTGCTGTGAACTAGATCCTGTATGTTAACCTGTTGGACAGTTTGTAATGCTTAGTTTTGTGCTATGTTACCTTTACATGTGATGTATGATCTAGGTAGGCTACATGAAACTGACATTGTTTTAATTCAAGAAAGGTCTAAGTTGTGTCGGGTTTAATGTAGACTACACGATCAGTGGTCAAAGCAAATATACGAAGAAGACCCGGTTGACAATCCATTGTTCAAAATGTATACAGCCTGCTGCCTAAGGCCGAAACAGTCGCGGTCATGCATCAGACTCCCATATGTGTCTGACCTGAAAATGTTTGATTTTATCTATGGAAATTTGCTAAGTTTAAATGCAGTCTCCTCAGAAAAGATCTACATATGTTATCAAACTGACAGAATTTTGGATACATTTTGTCAAGAAAATGCAAAAACAACATGAGAGAGAAAGTAGACAAACTTGGAAGGGCATACCCTTAGCACACCCATAAGGTATTAATCCATATGAGATGGGCGGAGTAGGTTTTAGTTTGCTCAAAATAAAAGTATGACACCCAATGGGCTAAATTTCTCCCCCTTTTAGGCAAGCAAAAGGGCAAATATGAATGCAAAAGTTGATTGAAATCTGACTAAATTAAGGGTGTCAAATGACATTTTGAATGTTTTTTACTTTTATTTTGTTCAAAACTCAACTTTGGTAATGAGACATGTGTCAGGAAATTTTAAGCATGCAACAACCATGACACCCACCAAACAAGCCCCCAAAAAAGAAATTTTAAGAGAAAGAGGAAAAAATTGACATGTTTTAGATAGTTTGCGGGGAAGGGGGGGGGGACAAGAAATTTATAAAGGGGATTTTGAAAAAAAAATGTACCCTAATTTCAATGGTTTTGTAATCGTGGGGTAATAAGAAGAGGTTTTTTTTTTTTTTTTTAAAGTTTGACCTCGACCTTTGACCTGGGTCATTGACCCCATTACTGAGGTCAACATGCATGCATGTCAAATGGCAGTTCCTGGTTTTTTGGTTTTGTATAAAGGGTTAAACTCATCATGGTCACTGTCCTTTTTCACAGATTTTGTCAGTCAAAAATCTCCAGACGTCCTAAGGTCATGTATTTAAAGAACAAAAGAAAGGGTTTTGCTGTAATATGTCATGTAAATCCATGTTTGTTTCTGACAAACAATTTATAATTTTTCTTGCACACCTTCATGCTGTTAAAAAGAATATTTAGGTGTAGACCTAATAGGAACCTTATGAATGAAGACATGCTATTGCAAACAGTGATGAGGATTAAAGGCAATTTTGATTTTATTCTGGAGTTTGCAGGGCTGCTTCAGCATGTGCGTACAAGGTGAGCTGAGCACAGGACTGTCTCAGTCTTCCTGTTTTGTACAATTTTTTTTTTTTTTTGCAAAATCTTAAATGCAAATCTTTCTCAAAAACTGTTTTTCTAATTGCTTCAAAATTGCATAGGAACTCTTGTGGGGACCCCGAGACCTTAATTTGTTCAGTAGGTGGCACTGTGATTTTACTCCTTGACCCTATGGCCCTAGGGGTGTTGTTGTCACCATTACTGTCTGTCCATCACACACCTTTTACCACTTTGACTCTTGACAGATTAAAGTCTTGTGCACCAAGTTAAAAGCAGCTATGCGACTTTAGGGGCTTTAGAAGGCCACTGCAAGTTGATGACTTGACCTACTTTTAAGGGTGCAGTGCAAAACAAGGCGTTACAACTGCAATTCTTGACAGACTCAAGGCGAGTTCACCAAATTTACAGCAGCTTTGCTTCTAAGGAGGCTTCAGAAGCCTATTGAAAGTAGATGACCTTGACTTATTTTGACATGCATGTACTTTGAAGGTCATATACATTGTATACTGTAGTGTATAATGATATTCATGGCCAGGATTCAAACCAAGTTTACCAAATTTATACCAGCTTTGGCCCCATGGCCAAAGGAGTATTGTTGTTACCTATACTCTCCATCCATCCGTCCTTCAAACCCAGTGTTAACATTTGATGGATTGAATTTTGTTCACCAATGTTATTCCAGTGGTGCTCCTTTAAGGGCTTCAGAAGTCTATTGAAAGTGGATGACCTTGACCTATTTCTTGACCAACTTTTGAGGGTGAAGTACCAAACATGGTATTACTGCTCTAACTCTTGACAGATGCAAAGATTCAAGCCAAGGTCACCAAATTTACACCAGCTGTCAACTTATATATATATATATATATATATTGAGAGGCTTTACAAGCCTGTTGAAAGTGGATGACCTTGACCTGTTTTTGACATACAGTAAAACCTGTCCTTTTGAACACCTTCATAATCTGGACACCTCTGTAATATGGACAGATTTCCCTAGTCCCAAATAGTCATTTCATTAAAGGGACACTTCCCTAATGAGGACGCCAGTCCAGTGTGTATTAAGGATTGTCACGCTTTTCATAGTTCCAAATGCAAAAATAACCTTCCTAATATGGACAAAACAGATCAAAAATGCCAGTCGCTACAAATGCCCCTGCTCTCAGCTTTCAATAGCCATTTGGACATGTGTTTCCAATGATAATGCCTGAACAAACGCAGGCAGTTGAAATCTCAGTCACAGGCCACTGACCTTAGCATGTTCTAACTTGACTAAAGTTCTCTGTAGTCAGTGAACCAAGTAGGCTGGGGAGAATGTGTAAACAAACAAAAATTTAGATCTTAAGTTAATCCACCACCAAAAAGGGATTAATTCTTCAGTTAAGTAGGGTTATCACAGTTACTCAGTCAATCAAAGAAAACAAACTCAATTGATAAATTATAATCCTGAAACAAAGCTTGGCATAGCTTGCTCACAGTTGTGAACTGCTGCTCATTTTTGTTTATTTTTCTATTTTATTTCATTTATTTTTTTGGTAATAAATTTGTATACAAAAACCTTGTGTCAATTTTTATTACAATGAATTGAAGGGTTGATTATCATGCACATGTATATGTATATGCTTACATGTAAACAGAAACACACACACACACATATATATATATATATAAATATATATATGTATAATATATATGTATATATGTGTGTATATATATATGATATATATATATATATATATATATATATATATATATATATATATATATATATATATATATATATATATATATACATGTGTGTATGTATATGTTCATTTTACCCAGAGGTCGCACAAGTTGAGCCACTGCCTAATATGTGGACACTTTTACTCAGTCCCAATGGTGTCCGCAATTGACAAGTTTCACTGTACTTTGAAAGTCATGTACACTGCATATTCTTGTGTAAAATGATATTCATGACCCAGATTGAAACCAGGATCGCCAAATTTACACCAGCTATGCATCTTACAAAATGTCAGAAGTTAATTGAAAATGGATGATGTATTTTTTACCTTTGTTTGAGTCAACAAATCTTCTTTTTCTTGAATATCTTGAGTATGGTTGGCCGTAGGCCCATGGTTGCTATTGAACATGAATAGAAACTACCTCTGGGCTTTCCTTTGATGTTTTTAAGTTTGACCTTGGATGACCTTCAAAGGTCAGCTGAGGTCAAAGTCTTTCTTTGTATATCTTGGGTATGATCTATGGTAGGCCCCTGGTTCCCTGGTTACTATTGTGGATGAATATCAAAGTATTTATGTGCTTTCTTTTGGTGTTCTTAAATTTTATCCTGAGTGTCCTTCAAAGGTCAAGGCTAGGTCACTGAACATATGAAACGATATTGGCTGAGGGATACTAAGTGCTTTTGTATGATATCTTGTTTTATTAAAGTGTGTGTGTGTCAACACACACTTTTTTGTTTTTCCTGAAATTCTTTATCTTTCTTTCTTTCTTTCTTTCTTTCTTTCTTTCTTTCTTTCTTTCTTTCTTTCTTTCTTTCTTTCTTTCTTTCTTTCTTTCTTTCTTTCTTTCTTTCTTTCTTCTTTCTTTCTTTCTTTCTTTCTTTCTTTCTTTACCAGCAAATTTGTCCGACACATTTCTCGAACACCATTAT